>CANSZD010003794.1:0-180762 GCA_947648045.1 Beta corolliflora
CAAAAAAGCAATAAGGAACTAGCACTCAGTGTATCCACGGTTACCTTTAAAATGAAGATATATCATTTTCCTTTAAAGTTTCATCATCTTTTTTTTTGAGCATTATTAAAAGAACTTTTTATCTACTTAAAGAATTACTCCATAAATTTAGCCAATTTTTTTTTCAGAAGGAGATGTCATTACTTGCATTGCGGGCCATATTGGCCGTCTGGTCTAGGTTATAAAGAAGAAAGAGAGTTACCCAACCTCCTTTTTTTTCATTCTTTGCAGTTGAGCCACAAAAATAAACATGGGGAGATCACCCTGCTGTGATAAAATGGGGCTCAAGAAAGGGCCTTGGACTCCTGAAGAAGATCAGAAGCTTTTAGCTTATATTGAAGAACATGGTCATGGAAACTGGCGTGCTCTACCAACAAAAGCTGGTAATTATAATTATTAATTAAATTAATCACTTTCAATCGTACACTTATTATATAATTCATGTCATTTTCATTATATAATATGGTTTTTTTTTGTTTGATTAGGCCTCCAAAGATGCGGCAAGAGTTGCAGGCTTAGATGGACTAACTATCTTCGCCCTGATATCAAGCGTGGAAAATTCAGCTTACAAGAAGAACAAACTATCATACAACTTCACGCCCTTTTAGGGAACAGGTACTATATGTTATAAATTGTACTACATTTGTTTAGAATTCTGCAATACCCATTTATAATGTTAGTACTTCATCCTGCCCATATTAGTTGCTACTTTCATTAACTGTAATCGTATTTTTTCATTCTGTAAGATATTGTTATATTTAATTTGTATAATTGTGAGTTAAGGGTGCAAGTCAAATTGTTACAATAGTAAATAATCTGAAAGTATTTGTTTATGAAGTATCACTGCAACTAACATAATGTCCTTAGTCCGTACAATTTTCTTCTTCATTTTTGTTCATAATTCAATAATTTGTAGCAATAACTTTTGGTATACGTATGTGTTGTAACACAAGGTGGTCCGCCATTGCAACTCACTTACCAAAGAGGACAGACAATGAGATAAAGAATTACTGGAACACGCATCTGAAGAAGAGGTTGGCAAAAATGGGAATAGACCCAGTGACACACAAGCCCAAACATGACGCCCTCTTTGCGGCCATTGATGGTGGGAAGCAGTCTAAGAATGCGGCCAACTTAAGCCACATGGCTCAGTGGGAGAGCGCTCGGTTAGAGGCTGAGGCTCGCCTCGCACGGCAGTCGAAAATTCGGTTGCCAGCTGATGATTCAGGAGATCAGGTTCACATTAATGAGCACAACCAAATAGTACCCTCAGTCTCGGTGGCTCCATTATCATCATCTTCATCAACATCAGCTCATCATTATTTTGGTACCAATGCGGCTTGGCATAGTGTGTGGCCTAATTCTAGTACTAGTGGTAACAATAATAATGATAATAATAATGATCAGGGTTTTATGAGCATTGGCATGGGAATCACATCCACTGGCGGCATTGTTGGCGGAGTTGGAGTTGGACTCGATTCGCCAACATCGACGTTAAGCTTCTCGGAAAACGCAGCGCCGGTGGTCCCAACGATGGAGACCGGAGGCGTGATAGAGTTCATGGGGCATAGTAGTCAAGAGAATGACCATAAAATGGTTAAGAAAGAAGATCATCATCTACATGAATGGAAGAGAGGTTTTGATAATGGGATTGAGATTAATTCTTTGTCTTTTAGCCCTACGTCGGCTGGATTCAATGATATTATTGCCCTCTCCCTAGATCATGCTAGAGAAAGTGGCGGCGACGACGAAGATGAAGATGATGATCATGGTCATAGTTTCATGGAAGGGTTTACAGAACTTCTTCTTAGTACTAATAATAATGCTAGTATTACTACTACTAAAGATAGTACTATATGTGGTGAGAAAAGTGTAGCAGATGAAGGAGGAGGAGATGAGAATAATAATAGTAGTGGTAGTGGACGTACAACTAGCAGCGGTGGAAGTGATTACTATGAAGATAACAAGACCTATTGGAATAGTATTCTCAACCTAGTCAATTCTTCTCCTTCTCATTCTCCCATGTTCTAATCAATATCATCATTTTCAAATAATTAATTGAGATTCTCTCTTTTGTATGTGCTGAAACCATCTAATTACTTCTTGTATTAATTTGAGTCCAAATCATTTAGTAGTTGCTTTCATTATCTTTAATTATTTTTATTTTTATTTTAAGCAAACAACCTTTTAATTTGACTAATGCAATTTTCTTTATCGTATCTCCGTATATTTTTTAAAAGTTCGACAAATTAAATAGGTGGGTTTCGTTTATTTTTTTTCTTAATACTATAAAGAAAAATCAAATTAAATAGCAGGAATAGACAGTTACAAGTAAAACAACAAATAAAGTAGCGGATTGGCTTGTGAATCAAGGGGTTATGCAATCCAATAAGACTATTATCCTCCAAGCCTTTGTTCCCCTCGAAAGGATGACGCCATAGAGATGGTTGTGCTACGCTAACTTTATTAGGGGTGTTACGTCCTCCTTTGAGAAAAATTAATAACAAAAAAGTAAAGAATAATAACAACTAAGATGCAAGTTGATAATGTTCGTGAATAAAGCTGTTCAATATATCTTCCTATAAACTGGAAAAAATCTTAAAACCCTATAAATGAACTACATTGCTGTGCTTTATATATTTGTCTATGTTCATATTGGAACCGAAATCTCTTATCTCATAATTGGTGTACCACTTGTCTAGTTGTGTGACACTCAATCTTATTGTTTGATCATACTACATTATTGATTTTTAATATTGAATAATGATGAAATATAGTCAATAGAACCAATAAGAAAAAGCGTGATCTATAAATAGTTTAAATATTATGAAATACTTCGTAGAAGATTTTATTAACCCGGATAAGAAGATTAAAGTATGACATGTAAGTTTTGCTATTCATAGCCCTAAGAGCAACTCCAATGGTTGTAATTTTGGACCTGCTTGCAATATTTGAAAGTAGTGAGCAAGTTGCTCAACCATTGGAGCAAGATAATTGATACCTGCTTGAGAGCAACACCTGCTCCACCAAGCTACTTGCTTGACTTCAAAAAGGCAATATGGCTTGAAATAGGGAAAAAGGGAAGGTGATGCTCACACTCCATATGATTGGTGAGTGCATCTCCATCAACAATAAAGGCACAATTTTTTTTTGTTTCCTACCTAATTATAATTGAATAAAAAATTAAAGTTGAAAATATTGATTGAGATGTGGGACCATTCAAGCAACAATGTATTGTAGCTTACCATTGGAAGACTTTGTAACTAGAAAGCAATATTCTTAAAAAGCTGATGTCAAGTTTTGAGGCTGTTGTATTCACCATGGAGTTGCTCTAAGGGTTATACATAAAAAGTAACAACTGCAAAAAGTGAAATATATATTTATTATATGAAAAGATTCTATTAAAAAGTAAAATATACTTTTATTATATGAAAAGATTATACTCCTAATCTTGAGACTTGAAGATATGCCCTTCAATAAACTATCCTACTCCTCCAATGTACATTGATTGTAGTCAATTGACTGTAAAAATGACAAAAAAAAAAGAAAAAAGTTCTCATTTTGTGTGATTTTGATGATGATCTTATTAGTTGTCATGATAGTGTGGGAAATGGTCCAGGGGAAGAAACTAAATGCTCTATATAGTGTCTATAATCAATAGGTTACCCATATATAAGTGCCTCTACAATAAAAGTGCTTATATAATTGGATGTGTTCAGTAAGAGCTGCATTAATAGACGACTTTATTGTTGTTAGTTTCACGTCACGTTCACTTCCAAAGACAAGAATATAATCAATTCTTTGTCTTTCTTTCCCCCTCTTTTTCCTTTTCTCCTCTTGATCGAATTTTACCTTTCGCTTTTTACCGGTACATACAATAACAAGAAAGAAGCGGCGGTGTCTTTAATAAGTAAAAACGACTTCGAGTTATCTTTAAATAATTTATAGTTGGAATTACTTAGAGTAAATGGTTAAAAGTTAGGATTATTCTTATTCATCTATTCTAATATAATTGCTTTCTTCATTTCGTATATTGGCTTGGGTAGATTAGACGGAGGAAATATATTTTATTTTTTTAATTGTGTTCCCCATGTTATGTTTACCTTTATTACCTTTTTGTGTCATTTGCTTTTATTAGTCATTGCTATTTATCGTATAAAACTTGATTTATCCAGTGGGTAGATTACCTAGTACTAGTAGGATCAATGCATGGTGAAATAGATCCAACTCATCATAAATAATATTTTTTAATAATTTAATGCGGGTTGGTAATTTACCTACGGCTAGGGGTGTGCAATAGTCCAGAATGGAATTTTTCCGTGGATCGGGATCAGACGGAAATTTTCCTCCGGTCTGGTCTGTTTTGGACTGGTTTGCTGTTTTTTTAACATAAAAATCTTAGATTTAAATATATTGATAAATTAGATATATTAAAGTTTAATAATCCTAAAGGCAATGAAGATTGCTTTTTAGCTTTCTAATTTTCTAACCCTAAGACTTTTTTTTTTACAGAAAAAATATAAATTATTTCTTACAGGGCTTTACCACTTTCCAAAGGCATTTTATCTTTACTAGAAAAGCCTCGTTCTTTCACCTTAAAAAAATAGAAATTTTATCAGTGAAAATCAATTTTGATCAATGAGATAAAAATATGATCAATAAAAATCAGTTAAATAAAATCCGGGTTAAAAAACTTTTGTTTAAATCATTAAAATCCAATTAATTAAAAAAATTATTTAATCATACAAATCAGTTCGTTTTAACAAAGATTTAGTTGAAATGAACAATTATTACAAAATCAAACATACGCACCTTGAAGGCTTGAACAATCTCTTGATTAGTACATTAGCACACCATATTGACATATTTCAACTCAAAGTTAATAATTTCAAACACTGAATTAGAACATTGCCTCTCATCAAATGGCGCACTCCCAGTTTGGTCAGTAAGAGTTGCAAAAGGATAATCAACTCATTCTTAAAACCTTAAATCCAACATTCTTAGATTTTGAGAAGAGTTGCTCTTTAGAGAGTATCGATGAAAGTTATAAGCTGTGTTCGGGGGTGTTATTGTCAATCATTGGCCTCTATGGCAGAATCAGTCAATTGGGGGGCTTAGGACATAAATGGCACAATTGTAACACTTGTTGAATTTTAGTGAATTTTTTTGGCACACACTAACATATTATATATGTTGGGTAGAGTTGTGGAAATGGTATCATGGTGGGCGTAAGAATCGCTATCAAATGATAGCGGTGTGTTAGGATTGCCTGCTCCATAGTGTGCGCCTGTGAGGATCGCTTGCTCTTATTCCGAGTAAATTTCAACATGTCTTTCTTTCCCCCTCTTTTTCCTTTTCTCTTCTTGATCGAATCTTACCTTTCGCTTTTTACCGGTACATACAATAACAAGAAAGAAGCGGCAGTGTCTTTAATAAGTAAAAAGGACTTAAGTTATCTTTAAATAATTTAAAGTTGGAATTACTTAGAGTAGATGGTTAAAAGTTGGGATTATTTTTATTCATCTATTCTAATATAAATTGTTTTCTTCATTTCATATATTGGCTTGGGATTGGGTAAAAATGTTGAATAGGCATAATATATTGATATAGAGAATTTTACTTCGTCCGTCATGTTTTAGTGCTATATATCATAAATGGATGTATCAACTTAGTTAATACTTCCTCTGTTTTTTAAATGAATGTAAGAGTTCGTGATTGATGCATGCGAGGTTGGATGGAAGAACGTGAAAGGTTGGTCCCATCGATCACTTAGTTGTGGTCACATCGTGATGTAGAGTGGCTAACGTAACTTAGTGGCATATCGCATATGTGCAAGTCTTTGAGAGAGTTGCATGGTTTGAGAGGTTGAGCAATAATGGTTTGTTAACAAGAAATTAAAATGAAAGCAATGAAGCTAGAAGAGTGGAAAAGAGCTTAGAACTAACAATAGCGACTAGGTGGTGTACAATTAGACTTTTTTCTACACAAATAGTCGTGGTTTATTTGAAAATTTATGTGCACAATAAGCCTTGGTTAGAAACTATGCGGTAAAATCTGGTGACCCTCAAATGATTGGTGACGGTGTAGGAATATATAGATGCATATAGCGGAATTTCAGGAAACAATTTCCAAACATCTATCATAGGATCGCAAACATAATCAAACATATGAATCATTCAATAGGGATTAAATATCAAACCTTTGTAGCGGGATTTCCCTGTTGTATGCAAGCTTTGAAGATCCGAGAGCCCCAAGTGTTGCTCCTCTAATCAGTCCATGAGCACCAGTTGAACACCAACGTCTGCTAGAACGGAAGAGAAAAGATCCCTTGCTTTTTGGTGGTATAGGCGACGGTTAGAGGGAATAGATTTGGGTTTCAATTCTCTATCTCTTGTGAAAAGCAACTGATTAATCAATTGATCACCTAAACCCTAATATTATATCCTATATATAATAGAAGAATCATAGGCTAGTTAGGAGAACTAATTCTCCTCCTATTCCCCTTTGGACCGGCCCAACCCTAATCCTAAATGGATTTGGATTGCTTTGTCCAACTTGTGCTACAATGTGTGACCTCATATGATTAATATATTTTAGTTATCCTATTAATCATATTTATTCTCTAGCAAGAAAATAAGATTACTAAAATAATTAACTTTATTATCTTCATAATATTATTCCTATTTATATTTAGTAATTGTCGGGATGTCTAAGGACATATTCCTTCAATCTCCCACTTGTCCGAAGACAAGAGCGCAATGTTAAATTCCTTAAGTCACTTAATGTCAAATTTGATAACACAATGTTATTCTCAAATTTATGTTCCTTGATCACTGAGTTCGAACTGCTCAAATGAGGATTAACTCTTTAATCCTATTCCGCATGGCCATGAAATTTTCCAGTTCTCGCTCATCAAGAGGCCCAGACACCATTCCTATTTAATAGGAGGACTTATCCACTCTTGTATGACCATAACTCCCACTCAATTCTTAGCCCACCTGATCACTGCCTTTATAACCTCCTTTTACGGCGCGGCGTTTAACAGTGTCAAAGTTAAACTAATTATATTGTGGTTATTAAGACATACTCATGTCTAAGGAATCCACTAAATATAGTAGTTTGATTCTACTTTTAGAATCTAATTAGGTCAAGTCTCAATGTATCAACTATACATCCATATAATCAATTAGACATCTCTATGTCTCCATAGCCCATGGAACTGCGCTATCAATTAATTATATACTAGTCTTTTAAATAAATCACTTATGTCCAATTTAGTGATTTAGACTAGGGACTTTAAATAAACGGTTTTTTCACCATATACCCTTGACAAATTTTTTTTTGCACCGTATACCCTTTCAACTTTCCAAATTCATCATATACCCCTCACGTTTGAAAAAATACATCGACATGCCCTTATGACTAACGGTGTTAGACTTCCGTTAGTCATTAGGCCCTAATCCTCCATCTAACCTCATTAACTAACCTAAATCTACCCCTAATCCTAACCCTAACCCAAACCCTAATACACTAAACCTAACACCTAACACCCCCAGGCCCACCCCCACCACCCCCTTACCCCGCCCCACCCCATCACTACATCACCACCAACCCCCCCCGCCCTCTTTCCCCGGCCGCCGCAACCCCCCTCCCCCGCCCGCATCGCACCGGGCGCACCACCAGCCCCCTCCCTCCCCCTTCCCCTTCCCCGCAACCCGTAACCCCTCCCCACCACCGATTCTTCGCAGCCCCCCACTACACCACCACCACCCCCCCCCCTACTCCCCTTCCCCTCGGCCGCCGCAACCCCCCTCCCCGCCCGCATCACACCGGCGCACCACCAGCCTCCCTCCCTCCCCTTCCCCCTTCCCCCCGCAACCCGTAACCCCCTCCCCACCACCGATTCTTCGGCCCCACTACACCACCCGGCCCTACCCCCTCCTCCTCGGCCGCGCAACCCCTCCTCCTCCCTCGCATCACACCGGCGCACCACCGGCGCTCCACTTTGAATTTCGAAATTAAACCCGGATTTTGAAACACCCCCTCCCCACCACCGATTCTTCACAGGCGAAACAAAACCCGGATTTTCGAATTTTGTTTAGGGTTCGGGGAAGGGGACGGGGGTTCTCACGGGGAAGGGGAGGGGGTTAGCGACGGCACTGGGGAGGGGAGTGGGGTTCGCGGGGAAGGGAGTGGGGTTCGCGTCGGCGGTTGGGGAGGGGAGAGGAGGGGTCGGCGGGGAAGGGGAGGGGGTCACGGGGGTAGGGGAGGGTGGTGGTGGTGAGGGGGGTGGTGGTGAGGGGGTGATGTGGCAGTAGGGGTAAGGGGTGGGAGAGGGGTGGTTAGGGTTAGGGTTAGGTTTAGTGTATTAGATTAGGGTTAAGGTTAGAATTAGGTTTTGATTTAGGTTAGTTAATTAGGGTTAGGGTAGGATTAGGGCCTAATGACTAACGGAAGTCTAACACCGTTAGTCATAAGGGCATGTCGATGTATTTTTTGAAACGTGAGGGGTATATGGTGAATTTGGAAACTTGCGAGGGTATACGGTGCAAAAAAAAATTAGTCAGGGGTATATGGTGAAAAAACCGTTAAATAAATTGTGATTTCAGTTCACTTTATAGGGTTCCATTATCAAAACGTTTTCGATAATCCTATTTGAAAACACAAATTATTTGGACATTTTATTTAATACTAAACCAAACAATTAAATAAGAAAAGAATTTTTATTGATAAACATTCAAAGCATAATAAATGTCTTTACAATTGTAAACATGAAGTAAACAACCTAAAGCCATTCTCCCATATGCTTAAGCCCCATAGACCTAGTATGACACTCATGCTTAGGTTGAGCAAGCGGTTTAGTCAGAGGATCTGCTACGTTATCCTCAGTATGAACCTTGCTTACTTTCACATCCTCTCTACCAACGATTTCTCGAATGAGATGGAATTTCCTGAGCACATGTTTAGACCTTTGATGAGATCTAGGTTCCTTAGACTGAGCAATGGCACCATTGTTGTCACAATATAACTCAATGTCATTCTCAATCCTAGGAACTACACCAAGATCACCAATGAACTTTTTGATCCAAACAGCTTCCTTTGCTGCATCAGCTGCCGCAATATACTCAGCCTCTGTTGTAGAATCCGCGATGATACTCTGCTTAGAGCTCTTCCAGCTCACAGCTCCTCCATTGAGACAAAATATGAAACCAAATTGAGATTGTAAATCATCTTTGTCACTCTGGAAGCTTGCATCGGTGTATCCAGTAACAACCAACTCACTATCTCCACCATAAACCAAAAAATTATCCTTAGTCCTTCGCAAGTACTTAAGGTTGTTTTTCGCTGCAATCCAGTGCGCATCTCCTGGATTTGACTGGTATCTGCTGCATATACTCAAAGCATATGCAACATCCGGTCGAGTGCATATCATGGCATACATAATGAATCCTACTGCAGAAGCATAGGGAACATTACTCATACGCTTGACCTCATCAGGACTCGAAGGACATTGAGTCTTGCCAAGTGTTATGCCATGTTGCATGGGAATGAAACCTCTCTTGGAGTTTTTCAGCTTGAACCTTGCAAGAACCTTATCAATATAAGTCTCTTGACTAAGTCCAATCAGCCTTTTCGACCTATCTCTATAGATCTTTATTCCCAATATGTACTCAGCCTCTCCTAGGTCTTTCATAGAGAAACAATTTTTAAGCCATTCCTTGACTGACTCAAGCATGGTCTTATCATTTCCTATGAGAAGTATGTCATCCACATACAAGACCAGAAAAGTAATACTACTCCCACTTAACTTCTTGTATACACAAGATTCCTCTTCATTTCTGAGAAAGCCAAATTTCTTGACTGCCTCATCAAATCTGAGGTTCCAACTCCTTGATGCTTGCTTTAGTCCATAAATGGACTTCTTAAGCTTGCATACCCTCCCTGGATTTTCTAGATCTTCAAAACCTTGAGGTTGTGTCATGTACACATCCTCTTTCAAGAACCCATTCAAGAAAGCGGTTTTGACATCCATCTGCCATATTTCATAGTCATGAAAGGCAGCAATCGCAAGGATTATCCTAATGGACTTCAGCATGGCTACTGGTGAGAAGGTTTCATCATAGTCAATACCATGAATTTGTTTGAAACCTTTCGCCACCAACCTTGCTTTGAAAACACTAATGTTTCCATCCTTGTCTGTTTTCAACTTGAAAATCCATTTGCATCCAATGGGTTTTACCCCATCAGGCAAATCAACCAAGTCCCATACTTGATTTTCAGACATGGAATCCATTTCATATTTCATGGCCTCAAGCCATCTTTCGGAGTCATGACTATCCAAAACATCTTTTTAGCTAGTAGGCTCTTCTGATTCTAAAATTGTTATTTGAGAACTTTCAGTCAAAAGGAAATCAATATATCTCTTTGACGGAATGATGGTCCTACTAGACCTACGATGGGGAACAACAGAAGAAGTTTCTACCTCACTAGGTTGAGTCACTTCGCATGGAGTATCTCCAAGTGGGACGGTAGGAGGTACGTGAATTGAATGCACCACCTCCTGAGCATTTTCATGTCGGGCCGCCTCTGATGAGGTGTTAACCTCATCCATTTGTTTCTCATCTCGAACTTCTTCGAGATATACATTTCTCCCACTTGTTTTTTCCGGAAATAAACTCCTTTTCCCAGAAAAGACACCATTACGAGCAACAAACACTTTGTTTTCGCTTTGGTTGTAGAAGTAGTATCCCTTAGTCTCTTTTGGGTAACCTACAAAAAGACATTTATCGGATTTGGGTGAAAGCTTATCAGAAAGTAAACGTTTTACATAAGCTTCACAACCCCATATCCTAAGAAAATACAATTTTGGAACGTTTCTAGTCCACATTTCATATGGAGTCTTTTCCACTACTTTGGATGGTGCTCGTTAAGTGTGAATGCTTTCTTTGTTTCAAGGGCAAATCCCCAGAATGTAATAGGAAGATCAGCAAGACTCATCATGGATCGAACCATATCAAGTAGAGTTCGATTCCTTCTTTCAGAAATGCCATTTAACTGTGGTGTTCCTGGTGGAGTCCATTGTCAAAGTATTCCACAATCCTTCAAATGATCACCAAATTCTTGAGATAAATATTCACCACCACGATCGGATCGTAATGCCTTAATTTTCTTCCCAAGTTGGTTTTGTACTTCATTCTGGAATTCCTTAAATTTTTCAAAGGATTCCGACTTATGCCGCATGAGGTAAACATATCCAAATCTGCTCACATCATCGGTAAAAGTAATGAAGTAATTGTACCCTCCCCTAGCCAACGTACTCATAGGTCCACACACATCCGTATGTATGAGGGCTAAAAGGTCATTGGCCCTTTCACTTGAACTCCGTGAAAGGATACTTTGTCATTTTCCCCATCAAGCAAAACTCACAAGTATCAAATGATTCGAAATCAAATGATTTGAGAATTCCATCTCTATGAAGTTTCTCAATGCGCTTTGAGCTTATGTGGCCTAATCGACAATGCCATAGGTATGTAGGGTTTGAATCATTTGCTTTATGTTTCTTCTTTGTCTATGTTATAGATGTGGGTTTCTAAGTCTAGCACATATAAACCATTTGATAACTTAGCGGAGACATAGAACATATCATTCAAATACGCAGAACAACAATTGTTCTTTATTGTAAATGAATAACCTTCGGAATCCAAAACAGGAATCGAAATAATGTTCTTTGTGATAGCAGGAACATAATAACAATCATTAAGTTCTAAAACTAATCCTGAAGGTAAAAGTAGACTATATACTCCCACTGTCAATGTAGCAACTCGTGCTCCATTGCCAACGCGAAGATCTACTTCTCCCTTTCCCAATGTTCTACTTCTTTTGAGGCCTTGCATATTACAAATAATGTGCGAACCACAAGCGGTATCAAATACCCAAGAAGCAGAAGTTGCTAAGTTAACTTCTATAACATACATATCTGAACTAGAAACTCCTTTCTTTTGATCCTTCAGATACTTGGGGCAACTACTTTTCCAATGACCAACCTTGTTACAGGTGTAACAATAGTGCTCATCATCAACTTTTGGTTTTGGTGTAGTCTTTTGCTTTTCAAAAGTTTCAGACTTGGCAACTTATTTGCTTTCGTCCTTCTTAATAGCAATCCCAATCCTATTGAGCGATTGCCCTTTACTAACCATAAGAACATCCTCATATTCTTTTCTAGGCTGGTTAGGGATGTTTCGCTCATTCTGAGTTAGCCTTTCATGCATCTCTTGCATCGTTGCTTCCTCTCCTTGCATGTGAAAGTCTTTGAACTTTTGAGTTATGAGAACGATTCCCATATCCCTTTCACTTGCAATGAAACATTCAACATTCAATTTGTCCTTCGAATGGACGGAGCGCAAATTACAAGTAGAATTGTTGGTGTTGATATTGTTGTTACTAGACATAATTACTACAACAAATAATAAAGCAAGATTCAATCAATGTTTATCAAGAAAGCAATAATTAAACAAAATTTTAATTAACTACTACCCTTTATTCAAAATGAAAGTCCCCATTGAATAAAGAAATAACCAAGATCTCCTCCCACTACAATCAAACGGACTTTGGCCCTGCCTTCAATTTATAGTAGTTGAGGTAAGTAAACACTTTACTAATTATAATTCTTGGTAGACAGGCTAACAACTCCTTGTTTACTCCTATCTCTTAGCTTCAAAACCCAAAACTTTGTCTTTTGATGATTTTGTTGAGTTAAACCAAACATTAACATGTAAGTTTCAAAAACCTACCCTACTATCCCCGGAACTATGAGCAACACCCTGCTTTGGCAGAACCTATTACTCATGATCTAAGGCTTTATAGGTGTTGTTTGGAAAAGCAATTAAAACTCAATATTAATTTTAGGGACCTAAGTTTACTAATATGGTCAATTAATAGTGAACACATGAATCAATTAACCATAAACAAACTTAGAAGCAAGCATTTAAACACAATAAATGCAAGAAATTAATAAAAGCAATAATTAAATGATCTAGTATGGCCCCCTATACTTAGAAAAATAACTAATCTTCATGAATCCTCCCTTGAATCTCCATGGATCTCCATCCTTGGAACTCCTTGGATCCTCATGCTTGATTACATAATTTGAATTAAATAAATAACGAAAATTTAAAGTTACAAAAATACAAACGATTCGCAGATCGTATTTAATTTACATTCAAAAATAACGATTCGCATATCGTATTTACTATCCTAATTTGGGCCATACTAGTCATAACATGCAAAATATAATATCATACATATTACATTAAACATCCACGCATTTATAATATCAAAATAAATAAACACAAATTATTTACTTATTAACAATTAATAAGCAAATACAACTTTCCATAATAATTATAAAACTTAACAAAGTTAAGGTAGAAATTATTTAGGAAACTTTATTATTTTAATTCCATTACTTATTTAGATATGGCAATAATCTTTATTATTCACAAATTTGCAAAATAGGAAAATTTTGGATTTATGCTCAACTTTGAAAAATCAAATTTTCCTAAAAACATTTTTTATTTATTTAACAAACTGCAGTCAATTGACTGCTTGTGGCAAAACCGCAAAACAAGACCACGACAATCATGGCAGTAGGCACGATGCCACCACCGCCTGCCACACCACCACACGGCATCACCGCACACACACGAGTTCACGGCAGTCGGCACCACCTGCCGTCGGGGCTCCTACACTGGCGCCAGAAACCGCCGGCCAAACCGCCCCGCTGGCACTCGTCGGCTGGAGAACAACCACCAAAACACCAGCAGTCACGCGAGAGAAGTGAGGGGCTACACACGTCGCACGTGCGCCGCCCACCCTTCCCCACCTGTGTCGCCCCCGCCCCGCCCAATTCCGGTACCCTCACGCCAGCCACCGTGGCACCTCCGTCACTGGTGATCCACCCAACCATGGTTGGCTTATTCTTTAATTTATGTAACAATTACAATTAAATTTAAGTTATCTTTATTTAACAATTAATTAAAGATTTAAGAGATTTAATTAGTTTTTAATCATCCGAAAATTTTGGCAAAAATTTTGAATTCATCAACAAATCTTAAGCAAATTTTTAGGTTTGTTGAAATTAGATTTGAATGAATAATCTCTATTAAACATTAAATCTAACAAGAATTCAAAATTAGGGCAAAAACTCCAATTATATCCAAAAATTCAGAAAATTAACAATTAAAATCTTAAAATTTCGAAAATAATTTTTTTTTTGGGTGGTCTACTGAATTACCTTAACAAATAAAATTAAATATTCTAATTGTTATCTTTAAACTCTATGAATAATCAAATTAAACATATAATTTAACTAAAATTCATAAATAATATGATAAAATTCGAAAATTAGTGAGAAAAATAATCAAATTATTTTCAGCAATCATATTATTCTAGATCTATGTGGGTGATGATTATTAGATTTATTTAACAAGTAAAAATCAAATCTTTTAATTGTTAACAAATTATTTCAATGATTAATCAAATTAAACATTAAATAATTTTAAATCTAATATATTTATAAAAGTGCAAAAATTTTCGAGTGAATTAAACAATTTATTTCGTCCATAATATAAAAATTTCGGAACTTTATAAAATTATTTGAGTATAAATCACAAATAAATCAATTATTTACAATTTCCAATCAATTAATATCGAATATCAATTATGCAAATTTAAGCCATAAATAAATCCTCCCTTAATTGAATAAAAATTATAACTTTGCATACAATTATATGATCATATGAATATTATGAATTAGGCAAAACTGATACCACTGTAGGAATATATAGATGCATATAGCGGAATTTCAGGAAACAATTTCCTAACATCTATCATAGGATCGCAAACATAATCAAACATATGAATCATTCAATAGGGATTAAATATCAAACCTTTGTAGTGTGATTTCCCTATTGTATGCAAGCTTTGAAGATCCGAGAACCCCAAGTGGTGCTCCTCTAATCAGTCCACGAGCACCAGTTGAACACCAACGTCTGCTAGAACGGAAGAGAAAATCTCCCTTGCCTTTTGGTGGTATAGGCGACGGTTAGAGGGAATAGATTTGGGTTTCAATTCTCTCTCTCTTGTGAAAAGAAACTGATTAATCAATTGATCACCTAAACCCTAATATTATATCCTATATATAATAGAAGAGTCATAGGCTAGTTAGGAGAACTAATTCTCCTCCTATTCCCCTTTGGACCGGCCCAACCCTAATCCTAAATGGATTTGGATTGCTTTGTCCAACTTGTGGTACAATGTGTGACCTCATAGGATTAATATATTTTAGTTATAGGCCCAATCAATATTGTCCTATTAATCATATTTATTTTCTAGCAAGAAAATAAGATTACTAAAATAATTAACTTTATTATCTTCATAATATTATTCCTATTTATATTTAGTAATTGTCGGGATGTCTAAGGACATATTCCTTCAGACGGAGGAAAATGCATTTTGGCCGGTGAAAAATGTACACACAAGTGTTGTGTACGGATGCTCGAGTCTGGTAATGGGTACGTGTTTGTGGGAGTGTGAGAATGATGATGCTTGTAACTAAGTCCCTTACCATGTAGTGTTGAGTGTTGAGTTATGCTCAAGTTATCTCTTCCTTAGAGATTAGGAGGATTGTTCAAGGCTAGGTGTATGTATGATTATTGGTCCATGTTCATGGTTAGATGCTCTTCATAAAATGATCTCCATAAGAAAGTTAAACAAAAATTAAGAAAGTCTGCTCTCAAAATTATACCTTAATTGATCTAATTCCAGAAGATGATGGAAAAGTGGTCTCCTTTTCCTTCCCTTAACTTTGACTTGTCTCAATTATCAAAAACATCGACTTGTCTTGCTGACAGAAAATTTATCAAGACTATACATGTTATATTTGACAGTAAAATCACTTGAGAAACGAGTACTTAGTGAAAGGGAAAAGGCAAAGCAATTTAGTGATGCGGGTCCGCATAACTGCTAAGCTTGTGCAAGGGGATACTCTCGTATCTCTAAGTGACGCAGCAGTCCTTTAAATGGGAATAGGGATAATAGAAACTTTGCTATAATTTTTTTTTTTACGAGAAGTTTGCTATAATTTGCGTGTGTAGATTAATGAGAACCAAAACTGCAAAAGATTAATATTAGTCCTCATATGTCTTAGTAAAATATCCTAATTCGAGGAATACAGAATTGGGGTCACAACCTTTAAATTCCATATTTGATTGATGCCAGCTCCAGTCATCTTATATGGTCCAGCATCCAATTAACTACCCTCATAAATACAGATTTCCATTACTATAATATTGTAGAATTAATTTCTTCAAGAAAAACATTTCAGATTTCTAGCATTCCACGTTGTCGACTTTCCATCACCTCCCAAAGGCAACAAAATATTATTCCAATATGTATTCTATATCGGGATGTAAATTTACATTATCTCACATTCTTTGTATCCATGTGATTATGCAAAGGGCACATGTTGCAAGAAAATGGGAGGGGTCTGAGGAATTATTATGCTCAAGGTGCAACCAGGTGTAGGATGGATTATTTGGAAAAATATATAGAAAAAAATTGAGTAAATAATAATAGATATCCAAATTGAATTAAATTTTAGATCAAAATTTGTATCATATCTTATCATATAGTAGTATAACTAATTGATCTAGATCTAAATATATATGGTGGTATAACTATAATTTAAGCATAATTCACAAGTCCCAACACGAGGTGACGATATTTGGCATCTTTATTTGACTATATTTATTAGGGCTTCTCATAATGATCTGCAATTCGGTCGATCCGATCCGAATATTTGCTTTTATGTGGTTTGATTTTTTTAATTTTCGGATATTTCGGATTGGATATCCGAAAAATATCGGATCGAATACAGATTAATATTTTTTTACTTTCAGATATCCGAAATATTCGGTTTTTCATCAAACTATATTGTTTTGATTAGGGATTAATGGAAGCAGTTTTAGTTGATTAAATATTAGATTTATATGTAGTGTATGTAGGCTTTGTATTATGAAAAGTATTAAAAAAAAGTTACTAATCAATGTAAGTTACTTTATTTGAGTAAAATTTGAATTAATGTGTAGTTATACTCTATATTTTCTTAACATTCTCATTTTCCTGTGCGCATCTCCCAATGCACCTCTTTGAACTAAAATATATTTCGTTGCATATTAGTAAAAATTATAAATATTGAATATTAATAAAGTACTCGTTGAGACGAATCAAGCAAGACCCCATATGACTAATTTTTTTAATATATTGAGAAAATTAAGTCGCTTTATTTGGGTAAAATTTGATTGTATGTGTAGCTCATACTTTGTACATCCTCTCTTTCGTTTTAACATTCTCACTTTCATGTGCGCATTTCCAATGCACTTCTTTGAAGTTAAATATCTTTTATTGCATATTAGTAAAAATTATAACTATTGAATATTAATAAAGCACTCATCGAGGCGAATCAAACAAGACCCCACAATGACTATATTTTTTCTTATGTATTGAGAAAAAATTGAGAAGATTCTATCTAATTATAAATAGTGTCAAGATTTCAAGTGTGAAAAAGATTAAAAAGAAATAGAGGGAGTATTATACTACATGCGTTTTTTTAATCTACACACTTTTCTTTTTTGTCAGATTCTTTCTAATCTACCCGTTGTTGCTTTTTCTATTTTTTGTAATATATCATATCTATTTGCTCCTCTTTTTCCACCCATGTGGTCCACTTTTTGATATAATAACCCACCTTTAAAATTTCTCTCCTTCTTTTTGGTTTCTCTCTCTCTCACTTATTAGTTTCTCTCTCCATCTTTTCAGCTTCTATGTCTCACTTTTGGAATTTCTCCTTAGTTCACTCTCAAAGTAAAGTGAGTAAAATAATAAGAAACGGAGGGAGTAAGAAGTAAAAACGTATTGTAGAGAGTCACAATCCTAGTTATATTATTCTAAAACAATATGCATCCTAGTCATATGAAACTTTTCTCAAATTAATTGATCAAAGAAAAATTCATGATAATATTATTAGCTCAAATATTGTTTTAAGTAATTTTAGAAAAATTGTTGATTTCAAAATACAAATTAATGAATATTGTTTTAATTTCAATTTCTAATTCTATCCAATGGAACAAATATTCTAATTCTTCAAAGCATATATCAAAAGTTATAATCAACCTATTAACTTAAGTATTTCATTATAAGCCAAACTATATTCCTTATTATCCTAAACTCTATATATGTCTTTTATATCTTTCCATAACTCAATTTATTTGAAAATATAGTGACATTACACTTAGGTAGCACGACAAATGACGTCAAATAAGGACGCGACCTCGTGTGTTGGCTTTTGGAATATGCTTTATACCCGTGGAATACACGAGTGTAGACACATAATCGTGTCTCCCCATTTAGTACCCAATGATAATTGGTCTGGTCCAAAAGAAGAGCAGTCTAAAAAGCTAATCCCAAAATCGTTTTAAGAACATATAATCTTTTATTTATTCCTAGCCCAAATTAAAAAACCTAATTAATTATTAATGATAATTAGTTGCATTTCTAAAGCCCATTTTTAAAAAGTCAAATTAATTATTCCTGATAAAAAATTGTATCTTTAATGAATATTAATTATTCCTGATAATTAATGTTAATAAATAATTTTCTAAATTAAAAGATATTATTAAAATCAGATCTTATTCCTTAAGAGAATTGATTTGCGAATCTAAAATGTAATATTTAATGAGGATAAAAAGAATCTTATAAAGATTGGACATATAATAAAATTCTGTCAAATCTGCGGATGCGCTTCGCGAGCCCGGAATGCGTCTGGCACGCTAAGGTTGCGTACGTGCGACATCGAGGCATGCATCCGCACATCTTGATGCGTTGCACACCACTGATGTGCACCGCGCGTTGCAAATGCGTCAAGCGCAATAGCCCTACGCGCCGCGCATACTCACATTTTCCTGTTTCTTCCGTTTTCCCTATTAATAAACCTTGTTTTGCACTCGATTTTGAACAGATTTTCCTATGAACTTTTCCTACGCTTCTTACTATAAAAATTACTCCAAGCACTCGCTCTACAACACTCCAAATACATCAAACATTCAAACTCCATTAATTTCCTGTTTCAAGCTTCAAGATTGCTTCTTCTTCGAATTGTTAAACAAAACCCGAGGGTCCATAACAATTTAATTCTTAATTTACTAACTATCTACTTTTCATAATGTAGATCCTAAACGAATTAATGCTTTCTTGTATATTCTGACCTTCAATTTCTCTTTTTCTATTTCTTTTCTTTTTATACTTTTATATATTCATAATCATATGTGTGCTATATTCTTTAATGCTTTCATCATCGTACATGCTTATTTCTGCTAATTACAAAACCTAAATAAATGTTCTAATGCTAGTTTTCATACGGTTGGATCCGGATCCAGGCCGGATACGACGGATCTAAAAAAGGACCCCGGATCCTGCGATTCGAGTCCAAAACGGATCTTTCTGATTCGACAATATTACTAATTCAAAAAAAAAATTAGACCACTAAGGCCCTGTTCTTTTGGACTTATTTTCAGCAAAAATAAGTAAAAATAAGTTCAGTTCAGCAAAAATAAGTAAAAATAAGTTCAGTTCAGCAAAAATAAGTAAAAATAAGTTCAGTTCTGCAAAAATAAGTTCAGTTCAGCAAAAATGAGTTCAGTCTTGTCTAATGTTGTAATTTTTTTTTCTTTTTCAATATTACTATTAATATTGTTATTATTATTAATATTATAATTAAAATAACGATGAATTTGTATTTTTTATTTTTTTAAATTTTAAAATTTTAAAATTTTAAATTTTTTTTAATTATTATTTATTATTTAGAATTTATTATTTATTATTTATTATTATTATTATTATTTATTTTTATTATTATTTATTATTAATATTTATTATTTATTCTTATTATTTATTATTATTAATTTTTTATTATTTATTATTATTATTTATTATTTATTATTTATTATTTATTATTTATTATTTATTATTTATTATTTATTATTTATTATTTATTATTTATTATTTATTATTTATTATTTATTATTTATTATTTATTATTTATTATTTATTATTTATTATTTATTATTTATTATTTATTATTTATTATTTATTATTTATTATTTATTATTTATTATTTATTATTTATTATTTATTATTTATTATTTATTATTTATTATTTATTATTTATTATTTATTATTTATTATTTATTATTTATTATTTATTATTTATTATTTATTATTATTATTTATTATTTTTTTATTTATTATTATTATTATTATTATTATTATTATTATTGTTTATTATTATTTTTTATTATTTATTATTTATTATTTATTATTTATTTTTATTATTATTATTTATTATTATTATTTATTATTTATTAATTATTAATTATTAATTATTAATTATTAATTATTATTTATTATTTATTATTTATTATTTATTATTTATTATTTATTATTTATTATTTATTATTTATTATTTATTATTTATTATTTATTATTTATTATTTATTATTTATTATTTATTATTTATTATTTATTATTTATTATTTATTATTTATTATTTATTATGTATTATTTATTATTTATTATTTATTATTTATTATTTATTATTTATTATTTATTATTTATTATTTATTATTTATTATTTATTATTTATTATTTATTATTTATTATTTATTATTTATTATTTATTATTTATTATTTATTATTTATTATTTATTATTTATTATTTATTATTTATTATTTATTATTTATTATTTATTATTTATTATTTATTATTTATTATTTATTATTTATTATTTATTATTTATTATTATAAAATAATAAAATAATAATAATTATGTTAATATTTATTGATTATTATAATAATAAGTATTGATAATATTATGTTAATACAATTTAGTTCAGCAAAAATAAGTTCAGTTTAGCCAAAATAAGTTCAGTTCAGCAAAAATAAGTAAAAATAAGTTCAGTTCAGTAAAAATAAGTTCAGTTCAGCAAAAATAAGTAAAAATAAGTTCAGTTCAGCAAAAATAAGTTCAGTTCAGCAAAAATAAAATAAGTTCAGTTCAGTTCAGCCAAAATAAGTTCAAAAGAACTGGGCCTAACTCATCAAACCAATACAAGCACACTGAAAAGAACGAAAATTACAATATTAAAAAAATTAAAATTCATTAACAACCAAGAAAAAACAGCTGACCATATGAACTACAAGAAGAGATATGAATCGATCAGAATAAAATCAGAGATATAAAAGATGAATATTCGCCTGAATCAACCTTGTATTTGAAGCTTCAAAGTGGTGGTCATCCGACATGGCTAATACTGCTTCTTCTTCGCCCAGTTTCGAATTGATCAAGTGGGAGAAAATTGAGATAAAGAAGATGGCGAGCCGCGAGAGAGAAATAAGATGGCGAGCCACGAGAAAGAGAAAGGATGGTGACCGGCGAGAGAGAAGCTGGTGGTGACCGAAGCTGCTGCCTGCTGGTGGTGGACGACGCGGTTGCCGATGCGAGAGAGAGAAAAGATGGAGGAGCTGAGAGAGAACTAGAGTGAAAGTGAGGGGCTGGTAATTCGAGTGCCATAGGGTTTTGGTGGTGCGTCGGTTTTGCTCGTGGTGGTGGCCGAAAAAGATGTGATGGATGCTAGTGGATAGCTGGAGAGAATCAGAGAAGGGGAGTTGGCCTGAGGAGTGGGGAGGCGTGAGAATGGAAGGAGTTAGGGTTAGGCGTGAATGAAATGAGAGTTAGAACATAGGAGAGCCCAACCCACTAGTTCCTTGTGCCCAGCTTGTTTTAAAAAAATATGGATCGACGGATCAGGGTCCGGGTCCTAGGGTTAGATCTGGACTCGGATTAGCAGTCTGACGGCAGGACCCATATCCGACCCAAATTCAACGAGTCTAAAATTTCGAAATCCATATCCTAAAAAACGGATCCGGGTCGGGTCCAGGATCCATTCCCATCCCTAATTTGAACAATTAGATTAGGTTCCCTGTAATTTGATTGATTAAGTAACACGTAACCAAATATTAGTCTTTTGTGTTTAATGAACCAACGTAGATTAAGTTTTACATTGCACGAACATATTATTTGGTTGCCTAAAACTAGATATGAATCGTTTTGAGTATAGGCCAACAATGGGAGAATGTGATTCCTTATCATGATCCTACCCTTACCCTCGAACTCTATCTTTGTATCATTTACCAATTATGAACTCATAATAGAGAAATCTAGATTGGATAAGTCCCTATGGTTTCCCAATATCCAACTTGGTTTATGAGTCTTCCATTAAAGCCTTGTTGGCAACTTCTTTATTTCAAAACTAAAAACCTTTATAATGAGGTAGTTAAATAGGCGCTCATCCCGTGTAGGTAAATAAAAACACAACTACATGAATTTGGCGACTTCACTGAAGAGGATTCAAACTTTAATTTTAGATGAGTGGGTGAAACTGGAAACTCGAAAAATGCGATTCATACTTGTTTTATGCTTTTAAATAACATTACATTTTTGCATATGCATGGCTATTTTTTAGAGCCACTACAAGTTATATGTCTTTGCCTCATTAGCGCATGTTCTATATATGCGTGAAGCCACCCTGGGGGGTTTGTGTTTTGTTCATCCAAAAATCTTCATGAGTGATAGTGTTGGATCTTAGTCATAAACAAACCTACCCAACCATGATATTGTTTTCTTGTTCCTGACTTGAGACTGAAGTGCGTCTTACACGTGACCATATTTCTAAGTAAAGATACGAAGCGTGGGATCTATATCTTAGTCATGGACCCTTTCAAGCGTAAACCTAAGCCTGACCATAGCACCAAACATAGATCTTGACTTTAGGTTCGAACTACATATTATTTCTTGCCTACTTGACATTATTGATTGCTTGTTAGCTATGTTCAACTTGCTTTCGCCTCGCATTCCCCTCGAACTAGGCTAGAAACATCGAAAAATGACTTATAAACTGTTGAAACGAAAAATCCGCTCCGTGAAAGAGATGCGCCCAACGCATGAATCTTGCGTCACACGCAAGTCTCATGCGCCTGGCGCATCAGCTTGTGTGGCATGCAAGCTTCTTGCGCTAGGCGCAAGTTGCTTGCATGGCACACAAGCTTTTTGCGTGTGGCTCAAGCTACATAGCTGTTCCACGATTCATTTTGCATGGTTTATTTGCCGGTTCTGGATCTACCTTTGCAAGTTTGCATATCGTTCATGATCACTTTTAGGTCATTTTTTCAAACAAAACTTATCTAACCCAATGACAAAAGTTGATCTTTCCATGCATATAATCTAAGACTGAGTCTATCCTTAAAAGTGCATCTAGATAAGTGGTCATAGTAGAGTTCGAATCGTCATGCATCTCATATTCTCATCCTATCCCATCTTATCCCTTATATCCAAACTATCTTGTCTAACATGTCTATCCTATTATATTCCATCCATTTCCAAAATAAATCTCTTTCAAAATCTATACTATCCCACCTTCTTCTATTCTATCTTTTTCAAAAATATTTATCATCATCCAACCACACGTTCAAAAAAAAATTCAAAATTATCATCAACTTTTCCAATAGAAGATAAAAGCAAAAGGGTCCCTTTCGAAAAAAAATGTAAGTTCAAAGTCTAGTTCTCCAGCCTTGTTACTCTAAATATAAGTTCAAAGTCTAGTCTCCCCTATTACCACCAAAGCTCAGTCATTAAGTCCAGTCTATTTGCATAGTCTAGTCCATGTCTGCATGTAATATCCCAAAAAAAATTACAAATTATTTTATTAAATTTTGGTAGTTAGTAAGTAACTTGTCATTATAAACTTTAATAGATGTAAAATTTCAGTTGAATTTTAATAATCAGATTTTTTTTAAGAAACTTTATTTATAATAATTTCATATATTTACGCTTTAAACAAATTTCGAAATCAGATTTTCCGTTAAAAAAAATTATAGAGAGCAAAAAAAATCTGAAAAGTATAACTTGTGTTGGTTTTGGAAAAAAATCAGATTCTGAATACTTATCTTGTGAAGAAACCCTAAAATCACTTGCCTATATATACCTCAAAGCACTCAAAAAACTTCTCACGTAATTCACTCTTTCTTAATCTCTTGGTGAGTTTCAATTCTGGATCAAAAGTTCACCATTGTTGTTTTTCAAAGGTTTCAAACAGAAAAAAAAAAATTGAAAACCGAACAATGTGAAGTCGCTGGAGTACCGAACAAAAGTTCACAATTGCTCCTCCCGAAGGTGTTATTCCCTCTGATCCAAGCCACACTGGTATATTCCTGAGAGCACCTGAATCTTTCTTTCTTATTTATTTTATTGAAATTACCAACGATTTCTTTCATGATGTAGATCTTTAATAAAAAATCATTCTTTTGTACATTCTAATCTCTACTCCTTTCTTATTTTCTCATATATTGTTATGATTGTCTTGCTTATGCTTTCATAACCACCATGTTATTATTGTTAATCAATACCTAATAAATTGTTCTAACATTAATCAAATTATTTGGACAACCTATTAGGAACCTCGTAATTTTGATTGCTTAATAACGTGTCACTAAAAAAATAGTCTTTTATGTGTTTAATAAACTAATCTAGACTAATATTTTTAGGGTGTTTGAAAATATTATTTGGTTGTTCTTTTGCATAAAACTTGCTAAGAATCGATATTTGGTTCATTGACCATTCATGGAGTCATGACGGGGAAATCTACATTGGATAAGTCCCAAAGATGTCCCTAAGTTTCATAAATATCCAATTAGGTTTATGAGTCTTCGTTTAAAGACTTGTTGGCGACTTCAAAATATTTTTTTAATAAAACCTTAACAATGAGGTAGTCAAATACGCGCTCACACCGTGTAGGCGAAATAAAATCACGCATACAGTAATACATGTATTTATGTGATCATATGTCTATGTTGAATATATATATTATGTGTTATGAATAATATTAGTACTTGTATGACTAAAGTTATTATTACTAGTAATACTTTCCTAACGTATGATATACACTAGTATGATTATTATTATTACTTTTGGACACATTAAGGTAACTATTCATAGCATCATATTAAAATTATACTAATATTGATAATGTAACTTAATGGGTACAAACTGGTGTAGTATTGATATTACGAATGGTTTTATAAGTTGACATTGTGACTCTATGGGGCAGACATGAAGGATAGATTTATTATTATGAATTATGGACGTTGAGTATTATAATTTTATGAAGTGATTAAGTTGGAAAAAATAATTAATGAACTAAAGATGTTCCCTTGTAGTGTTTAATATGATATTTGATGTGTCATAACTTCTAAAAAGTAATTATCATGTAAAGTGGAAATATTATTGAGGGAATTTATCCTGTGGACTTGGATCCTCAATAGGGGATGAACAATACTCAATTTATATTCTGTTAGAACTCTTTTATTGTCTTCCTCCTAATACTATTGGTGCGCGTTGCGGATACCCATTAGATTAGTGAGAGGTGTGCACACTAGGGATGTTCCGCAAAATGATATTGACCATTATTCTTAATTTATTTGGGTGACGACCCATGTTGAAGTAGGTGGTTACTGGAATAAGTCCCGATCTACTGACATTCAACTCCCCTCTAATAATTAAATTATGTTGTTGTGTGAATCATATAAACTTGAGAATTTAAATTGGTTATGTGTGTTGTACACTTGTCTGCAATATTTTTATATAAACTATTTTCGAAATAAAACTATTATTATTTTACGGGATGGAGTTGGAATTACTTAACTTTCGCTAATTTCGTGTATTTGTTTTTCTTTGATCTTTTCTTATTTAAATTATGCAGATTGGTGAAAGGGACTACGTTGCTGGAATGAGCGCACATATAACTTTAGGTTCATCTAGTCGAATAACTAAATCAGTACTGTTATTTAGGATTGTTCAGTCTTTGAATTGCTTTAAGTTAGACAACTTAGGTTGGTTTATTTTGATAATTTTGATTGTAAGTTTAATTTTATTCTATTAATTAGCCTTGCATTTATTTTTAACAATAGATGTGGAGGTAACACCCTAAAGGTTCGGTAAAATATTTCAAATGAAAAGTGAATATTTTATAGTTTTGAACCAAAATTTTGGGGTGTTACAAATTGGTATCAAAGCTTAGGTTATAATAAATTAATTTAATTTAGGAGTTAATTAAATGTGTTAAATGATTATAAGTCTAAGGCTAAATAATATAGGTATTAAATAAATTAAATAATAAAAATTAAAATGAATTATGATAGTGGGATCGAAAAGGATTTATGTGCTTTAATGTGAGAGCACTTATTTCAGGTGCTTATTAATTGTTTCTTTTCTTTTATTACTTTATGTGATTAGATGGCAACACAACGAGTAACTGTAACACCCCCAAATTACTCACTTTTAAATAATTAATTTAGTAAATAATATTTGAGTAATTTAGGAGTATTACCGCCACGTGACTAACACGTTTTCGGCAACCAACTACTAACTGACCAAATAACTTGCAGCGGAAGACTTTAACCAGAATAATAACAACTCTTTATTATTAAAAATAAATATTATCTCAATACTCAAAATAAATAAAACACCCTAATCTAGGTGAAGATTCCCTTCCTAGTATGCTCCCATGCACATCCAAAATTCACCCGCAAAACTGCTTACCAAAAAAGGTAAACAGGGCAAAGCCAAATAGGAAAAAGGAAATACGCGTCAGTATAAAACTGAGTACGAAATGTACTAGATAAGTAACACATTTGCTAGTTCGTAACAATTTATATTTCAAAAACTCCATCACTAATAACTTTTTAAGAATAAACTCTTTCCAACACTTTAATAATAAATCGAAAATAATCTTTAAGAACAAACTCTTTCCAAATAACTTGGATTAACAATAACATTGAAAATAATTTCTCTTCTTATCTCCCCTTTATTTTCCTAAGTGTGCACACCCCCCCAAGTTAGTCATCCCATCACGGATCTATATCAAGGGGTAAAGTTAATTGCCAACAAGTGGACTTAGAAGCATGAACCCTTCTTGAAATTAATCAAGCGGTAATAATAATATGAGTTGTAAGTCCTGAATAAATCTCCTTTTCTCATAAACAACTTTTTGAACATTCAAAGTTCATAAAAACCAATCAAACCATTCCTTGTAATAATAATTTAAATTTCCAAAAAGAATAACAAAACATTTCAAATAAAATGATTGATAAAATCATTCATTCTTTTCACCTCCAAGAGTGTAATAAAATATTGTAACCATTTTAAACCAAATTTCCAAATCCATTCAACCATTAAGTCAATAAACAACTTTATCACATAAAACCACATTTCAAAAGAACTAGCTACATAAGGTACCTTGATCTTGCACAAAGAGTATACTAGTATCTTCACTTAGTCTTAATCTTGAACGATCTCCTAACCAACCAATAATAATATAAAAATCTAATAAGTAACTTATCACATGAACTTAATCATGAAGTTAAACATGAATAACCTATCATGATCATAATATTTTTGAGTAAGAAACATGGAAAGTTTTTTCTTAACCCAAAGAAAATTAGAACTTGAATAAGAAATATAAAACTAGAATAGATTAAGAAGAGAAGGAAGAACCTTGAAGTAAGAGAGTATAGATTCTTCAAAGTTTTTGTGTGGAAAAGATGGCTTAAGGTATGGGGTATTTATAGGAGTAGAATAGGTAGTACTTAATTTTCAAAATTAAATAGTTTGTAACCTTCACCATAAATTAGGAGATTAAACCAAGATTTGTAACCTTCATCATAAATTTGAAAGTTTTAGAAAAACAAACCCCCCCTTTACTATTATAGGTGGTTTTTTTTTCCAAAATTCATTTTCAATTTTTTTTTTTGAAAACTTATTTAATAAAATTTTGACTAGGATTAAATCCCAAAAGTTTGACAAATCAAGTTTGGCGCTATATTCCCGCCAAAATAATTTAAAAACGAGTGAAAATACTAAAATACCCTTTGCTTAAAATACTTATTTTAGAAAATAAATATTTAATTATTTAAATAAATACTCAAAAATATGGGGTATTACAGTCTACCCCCCTTAAAAGAAGTTTCGATCGCGAAACATAAGACCTAAAGTCATAATCACTTTCTAAAAACGGATTAATATCCAAAATTGTAGTTTCTGACTCAAATGCTCATGTCTAAAATGCATATAATGACTCAAAAATATGCTAAAATTCAATAACTATGGTAAAAGCGCGAAACTCTATCGCATTCTACCCCCCTTCAAAGGAGTTACGACCCCGTAACTCGACAACTAACCTCGAAAAACAACTCCGGATACTTCTTGCGCATATCCGCTTCAGCTTCCCATGTTGCTTCCTCAGTCTGATGGTTTGACCACAATACTTTGACTAATCTAACATCCTTAGTCCGAGTCCTTCGAACTTTACCATCAAGGATTCTTACAGGTCTTTCCTCGTAAGTCAAACTATCATCTAACTCAATGGTCTCAGGTTGCAGCACATGGGACACATCCGGATTATACTTCCTTAACTGAGATATGTGGAAAACATCATGGACTCGGCTTAAGTCATTTGGCATATCCAACTTATATGCCACTTTCCCGATCTTCTTTAAGACCTCATATGGTCCGATATACTTTGAGCTCAACTTTCCCTTCTACCCAAAGCGTATCACCCCTTTTATTGGAGATATTTTCAACAACACCTTTTCCCCAACCTGAAACTCGTCATCTCTTCTCTTCAGATCAACATAACTTTTCCGCCGATCTTCAACTGCCTTAATCTTTTCCTGAATTACTTTCACTTGCTTCACCGTCTCTTCTAGAAACTCAGGTCTAAGCACCACAGTTTCACTAATATCATTCCAGCAGACGGGACTTCTACACTTCCGACCATATTAAGCCTCAAATGAAGCCATACCAATACTTGCATGATGACTGATGTTGTAGGAAAATTCTATCAAATCCAAGAAATTTTCCCACGAACCCTGATACTCCATGACACAAGATCGCAACATATCCTCTAAAGTCTGAATTGTTCGTTCTGTTTGACCATATGTAGCCGGATGAAAAGATGTACTCATTAATAAATTAGTGCCCAAAGCCTTCTGCAAACTCTGCCAAAAGTTGGACAAGAATCGCGAATCACGATCATGCCCTTAGGCACACCATGATATTTCACCACCCACTTCACATATGCTTTAGCCAACTGATCCATCGACCAAGAACTCTTCATAGGTATGAAAGTTGCGGATTTAGTTAAACGATCTACCACCACCCAAATCGTATCATTTCCAGCCTTAGTCTTGGGTAAGGCAGACACGAAATCCATTGATATAGAATCTTATTTCCAACTCGAAATATCCAAAGGCTGAACCTTCCCTTGCGGCCTCTTGTGCTCAAACTTGACCTTTTGGCATGTGAGACACTTAGCCACGAACTCTGCTACCTCCCGCTTCATGTTTGGCCACCAGAACGTTTGCTTCATGTCCTTATACAACTTATCACCACCTGGGTGTACAGAATAAGGTGAGCTATGAGCTTCTTCCATTAATTTATGCTTCAACTCTTCTCTATTACTTGGTATGCACCACCTCCCCTCGATCCGGATACTTCCATTATCAGCTATCTTGAAATCCAACACCTGACCCTCCGGGATCTTTTCTCGAATCATTTCTAACTTTTCATCCTTTGATTGACCCTCCCTAATCTCATCATAGATCGAAGGTTGAACCGACAAAGAACCCAATAATTCTTCAACACCTCCCTCTTCCAGTACCTCCAATGACAGTTTCTGAAACTCTACACATAACTGACTCGGCAGCACCATTACATTAGCCGAATGACTCGACTTTCGACTTAATGCATCAGCAACAACATTAGCTTTCCCTTCATGATACTGGATCTCCAAATCATAATCCTTGATCAACTCCAACCACCTCCTCTGCCTCATGTTCAACTCCTTCTGAGTGAAAATATACTTTAAGCTCTTATGATCAGTGTACAACTTACACATTGCCCCATACAAGTAGTGTCGCCATATCTTCAAAGCAAACACTATTGCAGCTAATTCAAGATCATGGGTTGGATAATTCACCTCATATGGTTTTAACTGCCTAGAAGCATAAGCGATGACCATCCTGTTCTGCATCAACACACACCCTAACCAAAATTTCGAAGCATCACTATAAATATCATACTGCTGACTCTCATCAGGTAGAGCCAATATAGCTATTGTAGTCAACCTTTCCTTCAACGCCGAAAAAGCTTCCTCACACTCTGGAGTCCAGACAAACTTACATTCTTTCTTCATCAGGCTAGTCATTGGTCTCGAGATCTTCGAGAAATCCTTCACAAATCTTCGATAGTAACCAGCTAACCTAAAAAGACTCCTTATATCAGACACCGTCTTTGGTGTCGGCCACTCACGCACTACTTGAATCTTAGCAGGATCCACCGAAACTCCTTCCTTTGAGATAACATGTCCTAAAAAGGCAACCTCATCCAACCAAAACTCACACTTAGAGAGCTTGGCGTACAACTTATGCTCTCTCAGAGTGGACAAAACTTCCCTCAAATGCAACTCATGACTGCTCCTATCCTTCGAATATATCAAGATATCATCTATAAACACAACCACATATTTGTCCAAGTATGGCCTAAAAATCCTATGCATCAAATCCATGAACACTGCAGGTGCGTTAGCCAGACCAAACGACATCATTGTGAACTCATAGTGACCATAACACGTCATAAACGCAGTCTTAAGAATATCACCCTCAGCAATCCTTAATTGGTGATAACCTGACCTTAAATCTATCTTCGAGAAAATCCCAGCTCCTTTCAACTGATCAAATAAATCATCTATTCTTGGAAGCGGATACTTATTCTTGATCGTCACATTGTTCAACTCCCGATAATCGATGCATAACCTCAAACTACCAAATTTCTTTTTCACAAACAATAAAGGTGCACCCCAAGGAGACGAACTAGGTCTTATATACCCTTTTTCCAACAACTCCTCCAACTGAACTTTTAACTCTGTCATCTCAGCTGGAGCCATTCTATACGGAGCCTTTGAAATAGGCCCGGTTCCTGGCATCAAGTCGATAGTAAACTCAAGATCCCTAACAGGTGGCATACCCAATATCTCTTCAGGAAACTGTGGTATCCGATTTTTAACTGTCTTAATTAACAGTCTGAATCCCACGAAAGTCTCTCATTGGACTTTGAGTTTTAGAAAACTTGGAAGTCGCCACCCAATTAATATCTGAATAGGGACAGATTTATTTAATAAATCGTTTAAAAATCAATTTCAAGAAAAATCATTTAAAATGATGATGTCTTCATATGGATAAGGCTTTTTTGAAAATTGGTCTTTCATACCATGAGATAGGGTTCGGGGTTTAGGTTAAGAGGTGCGAACGTCTGGAACTCGTCTCCTCTTCCGTTCTACAGAACGGGCTCTTACTAAATGCGTTATTTTCCATTTTAAAGTAATCATGGCTATTAAAAAGAAAGAAAATCACATAATTTGCACATATACACATTAACCATTTCTATTTAGGACCAATATATCATTTGTACATGGTAGGTTTGAGCACTGAAGTTGCACTACGTACCAATCATTGCGGGATTGGAATCCACTCATGGATCAAAACCGTCGTAGTTCGAGCTTATGTCTCACCCTAAATGGCCAATTCCACTGGGGAAAGAAGAGGAGGGAATAGATTATGAATAACTCACCTTTAGAATTAAACAAATCTATCTAAAATGACGTAATCACTCCAATTAGTGATTGAAATGAGATTGAGATAATTACTTTAATTAGTGATAAAATATGAAGGATTAAGATAATCACCTTAATTAGTGATTAAAAATGGAGGTTAAGATAATCACCCTAATTAGTGATTAAACTTAAAAGGAAACATAATCACCTTGATTAGTGACTAACAATGAAGGTTAGGAAGTAATCACCCTAATTGATGATTATTCAAGGTTTAGGATAATCACTCCAATTAGTGATTAAATGAGAAAAATAATCGTCCTAATTAACGATTATTAAGGTTGAAGATAATCACCTTAATTAGTGATTAAATGAGAAGAATAATCGTCCTAATTAACGATTATTAGGGTTTAAAATAATCACTCTAATTAGTGATTAAATGAGAAGAATAATCGTCCTAATTAACGATTATTAGGGTTTGAGATAATCACTCTAATTAGTGATTAAATGAGAAGAATAATCATCCTAATTAATAATTATTAGGGTTTAAGATAATCACTCTAATTAGTGATTAAATAATGATTGGAGATAATCACCCTAAATAGTGATTAAAGAAAGCTTGTGTTAACCGCTCTAATTAACGATTAATCGAGGATTGAAATAACCACCTTAATAGTGATCACGCTTATGATTTTCGAGAGGTCTAAGAAGGTTTGCTTCCTAATTGAAGGCTTTTGAGAAATAATCTTTATTGAAGATTATTAAGTCATTTAGAGAAAAATGATCAATTTGAGAGATTTATGTTTGGCTAATTGGAATTTGGCCATTTAAAGCGAGACACGTGAAACAACCTAAAATCAATTCGGAGATCATAATTACCAATCTAATTATGTCAAATTATATGATTAATCCATTTGAATATGGAGAACACATTTTTAAAATGTAAGATGGATCATCATACAATTTAACTTAGTTAGATTCGCAATTTTTCCTCTTAATTGAGATTGGGTCATTTGATTCATATACTATGATATTGGCCCAACATGCAATATTTGTAACATTGGTTGCTCATTTTATTAAAAGAGTTGTGGAATTATTTATGAAAATTATGCATAAACATCTCCATGTTTTTTTTTATTAATTGAATGATGCAACAATTATTTATAAAGAAACTATTATTACAACAATATGTACAAAATCTATGATCTATACAAATCTTCAATCTTGGTCTTCACCATGATGCTCCTTGATCTTCACCTCCTTGAATGGGCTTTGGAATTCATGTTTATTTATGAATTTGTGAAAGTTAAAGATTAATTAACTTCTTTGATTTTGATTTTTATGACAATTTTTATTGATTTTTATTTATATAATAAAATGAGTCATTTTAAGATAAACTTAAGATTTCATGTTTTTTTTATTCACATTTTCGTGTGAAGAAAACATTTTTTTTTATGAAAGTTGAGTTAATTACTTTATTTCATTTTCCAGATTGCCTTTTTATTCTTGTACTGATTTACAAAATTCATTACTTTCTTACAAAGTGTTAAACTGAGTGTATGATACATCTATGGATAGATAAGTGAGTCCTTTCTGTTGTATCCAAATTTAACAAGTTTTAAGTGACCACTTGAATTATGGTGAATTTTATACTCAAACTGGTCAAAACAGGACCTTTATTAAAATTGTTCTTTGAGATCTCACTTATTGAATTCATGTTGAAGTGAATTTCAGTATGAACATTCTAGACACTTTGAAGAACTAGACTGAAAATTTTCACTTGAATTGGACACTTTTAAGACCTTTTTTTATTTATTTCCTTAACCGAAAGGAAAATCAATTTTATGGAATTTAGTGATTTACATGAATGAGTTTGTAAAAATAATATAAAATTATATAATATTCATATGAACATGTGTTTTATATTTTTGAAAAGCTACTGATGTTTTCTTCAAACTTAATGTTTTTAGTTTTATCCAAAGGATTTTATTTTTAACTTTAATTACAGAACAAGCTTAGGTGGTATTGAACAAAATCAATTTTGCACAACAAAGTTGTATGATTTTTATTTATTTACACAAAATTCTTTTTTTAGAAATTCTAAATCCCAGTTTCTGGAAACATCTTGAACTTCATAGGAAAAATATTAAATCCTACAAACTACTCTGATAATATAGACGAAAAAATAGAATGAAATACGAAATTAAAACTGATAATAATTACAGCATCGCATTTTCTTTTTTTATGGAGATGTTTATGCACAACTATCTTGAATTTTTTTATGAAATCATTTTTTTGTGATGAATAACAACTTGATTAAGGAAAATCACATAATCACATTGTTTCCTAAGAGTCCCCCATTAGAGGTGACTATTCTAGGTGGGGTGATTTAATGTTGGGAACCTATTAGGACTTCCACATACCCAAATCATTCCAAAGATTAAAAAATGATTAGAAGAAAACAAAGAAGAAGTTAGTAGATAATTAAGAAGATAATCAAAATAACTAGAACTTCAACTTTACCTTGCTAGCTCAATGATTCACTTCCTTTTTGCAAATTTTTCTACCTTTTTTGTGATTTTTTTAATTTCTAGTGAGTTTCTAAATCTTCTTAATTGCTAATTTAAACTATTTTTGTGTTTTTTCCTTTTGATGAACTTCTTTTACTTACTTATTAAGACTTTTGCTTAGATGAAAAGATTAAGGAGAAGAAGAGTATTAGAGGGAGAAGTTGTGAGTGAAGTTGAATTGTATTTTTTTCAACTTCTTTTACTTACTAATTAAGACTTTTACTTAGATGGAAAGATTAAGGAGGAGAAGAGTAGTAGTGAGACAAGTTGTGAAGTTGAATTGTGTTTTTTTTCAACTTGGTTTTGAAGTGAATTTTGGAGGGTATTTATAGAGAAATGAGGGAGGTGAACTAGGGTTTCAAAGAGGTAGAAAATCAGATTTTTCATCCAAAAAAATATGATTTACTTCATCCCTAATTACCCTAATGACATCACTCTAATGACCTCACCCTAATGACATCATCAAATCTCTTTGGAAACATAAATATTCTTATTCTTTTTTAGATTTGCTCATTAATGAGGCAAGATCAGATTTTCAGAAAATATTCTTCCTAAATCATCCTAAAAAAAATTCATTGAAAATCGTGCAAACGAAACTGACTAGAATACTGCGCCTAGCGCAGGAAGCTGCGCTAGGCACAGCACCTTGCGCCTGGCGTAAGGTCCTGCGTCTGGCGCAGGGCTAGCTTGTGCGCTAGGCGCACAATCATGCGTCTGGCGCATGATTGTGTGCTTGGCGCACACCTGACCTTTTCGGAAAAAATCCGGATTTGCCCCTCTTACACATGGGATTTGATTCTTATTCTCACATCTTTTCATGATTCTTATTCTCTAACTAATGGATAAAGGATGTGTTTAGTGGATAAAGAATATATTCTTATTCTTTATCCAGTGAACAATGACTTGACCATCAAGAAAACTGATTAACGCCGGTTTTGGGATACGACTAAAATCCCGACGCCTAATTGCGACTCGTTTTTTTTTTCATTTTTCCGAAAGACTAACTTAAGACAATTAATGAAAACTCGTCAAATTAATAAAGACGAGCATGACTATACTGCGAATCATTTTATTAAAACGGTGGTGGTAGTATTGACTATGACTCACGAAAATTATACTTCTAAGCCGAAACTGTATGATTAATACGCAAAAATGGAAAATCGTGCGACGGAATGAAACTCGCGCTCCGTAGTGCGCGCTCCACGCTGCATGATGATTTTGTTATTTTTATTTTTTCAAAACCTTTATTTATCCGAAAAAGGGGTTCAAAATTTGGTGTCTACAGAAAGCCCCACATTGGTCGAATTTCGGAGAAAATGATGGCCAATGTTTGAAAAGACACAAAATTTTGACAGAAAATTTCTTTTGAGATAACATATTCTCCGTAGAAAATAGTCATCATCAGTGTTATTTTGAAAACATGATTTGCGACTTCTGTTGACGCTTTAAGTAGAAAATCCCAGTTAATTTTCTAAAATAGGAGATGCGACTTTGACGTCGTCTTTAAATAGAAAATCCCAATTAATTTCCTAAAATTGAGAATGCAACTTTATTGTCGTCTTAGATAGAAAATCCCAATTAAATTTCTAAATTTTGAAAATGCGACTTTATCGTCGTCTTAAGTAGAAAATCCTAATTAATTTCCTAAAATAGGAGATGCGACTTTGACGTCGTCTTTAAATAGAAAATCCCAATTAATTTCCTAAAATTGAGAATGCAACTTTATTGTCGTCTTAGATAGAAAATCCCAATTAATTTTCTAAATTTTGAAAATGCGATTTTATCGTCGTCTTAAGTAGAAAATCCCAATTAATTTCCTAAAATAGGAGATGCGACTTTGACGTCATCTTTAAATAGAAAATCTCAATTAATTCCCTAAAATTGAGAATGCAACTTTATTGTCGTCTTAGATAGAAAATCCCAATTAATTTTCTAAATTTTAAAAATGCGACTTTATCGTCGTCTTAAGTAGAATATCCCAATTAATTTCATAAAAGTTTTGACTGCTACTTTAATGTCATCTTAAATAGAAAATCACAATTAACTTTCTAAAAGTTTTGAATGCGACTTTAATAGAAAAATCACAATTAACTTTCCAAAAGTTTTGAATGCGACTTTAATGTCGTCTTAAATAGAAAATCAAATTTAATTTTCTAAAAGTTTTGAAAATGCAACTTTATTGTCGTCTTAAATAGAAAATCAAAATTAATTCTCTTAAAGTTTTGAAAATGCAATTTGATACGCTCAAGTTATACGGTGTTTTTATTATATTTTGGGTGCTTTTTGCTAAGGGTCTTGATCATAATTGTTAACGTTTGCGTTTTATTTAACTCTTAGCGGAAGTTCGGAATTTTGTATATTAATTATAATTAAAGTTGTAAGTTCCGAGCTCCTAGAAGCATGAGTGGTTGGAACAACTCCACAACATCGTTGCACTAGCCCAAGCATCGCCACAAGCCGTAGCCGAGCATAGCACCAAGCCTACCCAGCAGCATCATCGCCCAGCGGCATCATCGCCCAGCAGCATCATCGTCCAGCAGCTCATCGCCCAGCAGTGCTTGGAGCCAGCAGCGCTCGAAGCCCAGCAGCTCGCGACCCGCGAGGTTTCTCGCGACTCGCGATCACCCAGCCCTCGCGACTCGCGACCCTTTACCCAGCCATTTTGTGCGGGAAGACAGAGTACTCGTCGCGACTCGCGATCAGTATCGCGACTCGCGATGCTTAAGTCGGCTTGGGGCCACGTTTTGTGCGGGGTTTAAAAGCTTCCTAAAACCTAATATTTTGAGGGAGGAAGGAGAGGAGGAGCAGCATTCTTGAGGAGAGAGAGTCTCCAACACTCCTCTCTTAATTCTCCTTCCTCAATTTTGTTATCTTTCTTAGTTTTCTTAGTTTTATTAGAGATTTCAATGTTGGATTTGGTTTATGCTATCGGATTGTAGCTTGAACTGTTCTTGAAGAAAATTAACATGAAGCTTCAACCGTTATTGTGAGATCTTTCCTCTCTATCTATTTTCCTTTATTATGGTTCAATTTCTATGCTTGTGATCTATGATTATTGCATAATTATGCTAGGAACGTTACTAGTTTGATTGTGTAATTAATCTAATGCTAGGTTTAAGAATAGAATCGGATTGTTTTATTCTTTTATCAATTGGTAGCAAACTAGGGAGTAACTTAGATGCAGATCGTCTTGGTTATTTCTTGGGGAAATTGAATCAACTGTTGAATGTTTATCGCGTGTATGACATTAGCAAGTCTATTGGTTCTCTGTGTTTATTGCTGCTATTGGATTGAACTTAGACGCTGATCGGACTAGGTTATCCTTTAGTTAGGGTTTTATAGTAACGCTGATCGTGCTATTCAACTAAGAATAAGGAGAATACGAGATTAATTCTCAACAATAGATAATCATGGAAATAATTAGAGTTGAGGTTCAAGGATCGATAATGAATTGAAGTGGTTGTTAATCGGATTCAAGATCTTCCCATATTGATTTCTCATTTTATTTATATGCTAGTTAGTTGTAGTTTGTTCGTAAATCTATTTGAAACCCCCCTTGTTATTAGGTTTCTCGGCCCTTAGCTTAATCTAGGTATTGGATCCCGCTAAATATAAAACTCGTCCCTGTTTCCCTGTGGATACGACCCCTACTTCCATTATACTTGCTTAGTGTGCATGAGAGTAGGAGAAATTTATCTTTGGTTAGGTGTACACGGTAAACACGCCTACTACCACAACTTTATTGTCGTCTTAAATAGAAAATCAAAATTAATTTTCTAAAAGTTTTGAAAATGCGATTTCATCATCGTCCCTTTTTTTTAGTCTTCTGAATTTGTCTTTTGGTGATGCGAGAAATTCCTACAATTAACAGGTCGACTCCAGTTTTTACAGTTTTTCATGGCCTTGATGACAGACAAGTTGTCAAGTCACCATTACTTACTTTTTATGACTCCATGTGCTATCATGTCACCTTAAATTAGGACATTTTCAGGTCATGTCACCTTAGAGTGATGCATTGTTAAGTCATGTCACCTTAAAGGGCTGACTAAAGGTTATTACCCTCTAGAGGTGGCCACGGTCCGGTCCGGGCCGGTTCAGAGGTCGGGCCGGTTCAGGCAACCATGAACCTGAACTGGACCGGTTAGTTGACCGGTCCGGTCCGGTTCAGGTTCAGGGTTAGCATTTGTCAACCCTGAACCGGTTACAACGCGGTTCAATGCACGGCCGGCCCGGTCCGGTTCAGGGCCGGACCACCGGTTCAATGCTTCCCCCTTCTCTCTCTCCCCTCTCTCCTTAGGAAAACGGGGCGGTTTTTTGGCGGTTCAAAGGGCGGTTCAATGGGCGGACGGTTCAAACCGCGGTTCAAGGGCGGTCCGGTCCGGTTCACTTCCTCCACAACTTCGACCCACTCTAACCCTGTCTTTTGGGCCCGGTTCGGGGCCGGTTACAGACCGGTTTTATGGTGGTCGGGCCGGGCGATCGTTTGCGGGCCGGTCTGGGCCCGGGTCCGGTTGGGCCCGCCCAATGGCCACCTCTATTACCCTCTATGGTGGACCAAACCTCATATGGCAAAATTTTATCTGTTTTTTCCGAAATATTTCAGAAATTTTTTTTATGCATCATGCTTATTTGCTTTATCGGAAAATGCTGATCACTATATAAAATAGATTGATCAAGGTCATTATTTTGAATGATCATTAGGAAAAGGGATTGTATCAATATTCTTGATTCATTATTGACACAGTTTTTTTTATGTTCGGTTTAAGCAAAAAAATTGTCATGCCACAAATGCTTGGTCATTAGCCATGGTGAAGTATGCTCCTTATTATCCTATGGACAACACTCAAACTCATTATCCATAGCATAAATCATGAATGATCATCTTTTCCATCTATAAAAGGGGCATGGTTCTTCATTTCCAAATGCACCACTTCCACTACTCTAATCTTTTCTCAAAATTTTCCTTTCACAAAAATGGTTCTTACTTATGAAGAAGTTATGAAATGCAGAGTCGGGAGAAAAAACAACTTTCGGGGATCACAAGAAACTTAGAGCAACCAAGGCAATCCTTTTCCTCTTCCCGCTTCACTAAGGTGCTTATGCCTTTACTTTCACTTTCTATTTGTTACGACATGATTCATACTGCTTCCAAATTTTGGGATGAAACTCGCCATGTCTTTCGCTTTGGAGATCGGGAGATTGTGCCTCTTGTTGAAGAGGTCGAAGGCTTGCTAGGCTTACCATCCAATGGTCCAGTTATTACACCTAGATCTCCTACAAGGATCTCGGGAGATTTATCAACGATCTTATATCTTCCCGAAAATCTTCATGGCAACTACCTACAATATGGTGAGGTATTTCTTCTCAACTTATTGTTGACTTTTCAATTTGGCACTTGGCAATTCTCTAACAATGCCAACTATAAGATTGCTAGATAAAATGCTTGCATTCTTATGATTTTGGGAAGTACCCTAACTAAATGGTCTTTAAATGCATGCCATGTTCGGTGTCTTTCACTTATTCCTCAAATTGTTAGCGGGGGTCGTCTTGGACGGTTGGACCACTTATTTTGGGGGAAATGTTCCTTGGCTTAGATGAACTTAAAAGAAACCCTCAAGGCTTTGTGAAGGGATGTCCATTAGCCCTTAATTTATGGCTTTTAGAAAAAATTTCTCTCATGAAACCCCACAAGAGTCTTACTTACAAGACTAGTCATGTCCGGGAGAGAGGCCTTCTTCCTTTCTTCTATCAACTTAGCAAAAATGGTGGGTGGGAGGATTTTTTCTTATATCAAGACATAAAGTGGGTCACAAGCCACCTTGGTATTAGTGCAATTGTATATTGCAATTCGGTCGCAGAGGTGTACAATTTACGGGCTTTGCCAAGTCACTTTCTACCTTCCATGGAGATGTCTAAGGCAAATTGGTTGGAAGCAAGAGCACATTCCCGCCCTCCGGGTTCTTCCATCTTGTACCACTTATGAGGCCGATATGAGTGGTATACGAGAGAATGCCTACTATATGGCGGGGGCTAAAATTATAGCGGCGCTACGGAACCTTCCTTTCCACTGATTGATGAAGATTACCTTCAATGGCTTCTAGCGGATATTGGTCAAGACAAAGATTCAGACGGGCGTACCATGAAGAGGAGAAGGGTTTGAGAGAATTGTCACGTTTATTTTCTATGTTGTTTTTTTTTTTAGTTTTTTTCCTTTTTTTTTTCTTTGAGTTTGTAGGAAATGAAGGCTTTATGTCTTTTTATGTATGAAATGAAGTACCCCAGTTGGGATGAATAAAAGATTTGTTTGTGAGAAATTCAATGTGAACACAATTCTAAACACCTGCACACTTTAACATTAAATATGACATGCAAATCATAATTAACTAATCATATGACACATAAAAGCATAACACATAAATCTTAACAATCAAAGACATGTTTCATCATTTTTCCTTTTTGTCCTTTTTTCGTTTTTCTTCTTTTTCTTTTTCCGTTTTTTTTTCTTTTTTTTTCTTTTTTTTTGCATACATCATATGAAAAACTCATGGCATGTTTATTAAGAATAACCAGATAGGATACGAAACCCACAAACTGCTTGGTTACTTGATCATGACAATTACAATTACTCTGATGCCTAAACGTAGTATTTCTTCAACTGATCAAGATTAGTGAAATGGGTGAACTCATTTCCATCAAAATCCATTAGCTTCACCGCTCCAGTCGTGGTGACATGCTTGACCAGGAATGGTCCAGACCAGTTAGGCTTGAATTTTCCTCGAGGATCATGCAACGGAGCTCTATTTTCTTTTAAAACTAGATCACCTTCTTGAATGTCTCTATCTCGAACCTTTTTGTTAAATGCACGAGCAATCCTCCGCTGATAGAGTTGTATGTTATGCAATGCTTGTAGTCGGCGCTCATCTGCGAATGCAAGCTCATCATAGCGAGTTTTGTGCCACTGGTCTTCCGAGATTTCACTTTCTGCTATGACCCTGAGAGATTGTATCTCCACCTCAACTGGTAGGATTGGCTCCATCCCATAAACCAAAGAATACGGGGTTGTTCCTGTTGGAGTCCTAATTGATATCATATATCCCTAAAGGGCATATGGTAGCTTGTCATGCCATTCCCTTGTCTTTTCAGTTATCTTGGCAACAATAGTTTTGATTGTCTTATTGGTTGCTTATACCGCTCCATTTGTTTGGGGACGATAAGGTGAGGACTGATGATGCTTGATTGCATATTTTACAAGAGTAGTCTTCAAATGACCCTCAAATTGTGATCCATTATCAGAGATGATTTCAAAAGGTATGCCATACCGACAGATGATGTTGTTAATCACAAATTTCGAGACTTGCTTTGCCCCTAGCTTCGAAAATGATGCAGCTTCAACCCACTTCGAAAAGTAATCAATTGCTACAAGAATATACTGATGCCCATTTGAAGCCTTTGGATGAATTTGTCCTATTATGTCTATGCCCCAACTTGAAAACGGCCAAGGAGAAGTCATATTATGTAATGACACAGGTGGCATATGATTGAGGTTAGCAAATATCGACTTGCTTGCGGGCGCGGACAAAGCTGATGCAATCACCTTCTAGAGTGCTCCAATAGAAACCTGCTCGCAAAATTTTACGAGCCAGCATTCTTCCATTCATATGGGGTCCACATTCCACTCCATGAACCTCTTCCATGATGACTTGCTTTTCGCTGTCATTTACGCAGAGTTGCAGAGTACCATCAAACCCTTTGTGATACATTCTGCCTTTTAGTATAAGAAAATGAGCAGCTAGCCTTCTGATGGCTATGCGGTCCTTCTTGCCACTTCCCTCTGGATATTGCATTGTTTCCAGAAAATTCTTGATATCTTAGTACCAGACATCATCATCATCATCATCATCATCTTGTTGAACCAGTGCAGAGACAATTTGTGCTACCGTCACGGTAGGCCCCTTTCTTTCTTCAATTAAAACTGACTGGATCTTTGTACCATTTTCTCATGTTAAATTAACAGCGAGATTGGCTAAAGCATCAGTGAAACTATTTTGTTCTCGAGGAAGATGTTTGAAGCTGATGTCAACTCTTTAAGGTACTCAGTGTAGAGCTGAAGTCTCTCATCTCTAACCCTCCAAATTCCTATTGTTTGAGATATGATGAGATTAGAATCTCCATACACAGTGAGATGTCTCGCCCCTGCTACCAAGGCGGCCTTTACTCCATATATACAGGCTTCATACTCGGCTGTATTGTTTGTTGTTGGGAAATCCAGCTTGACAGCAAATGGAATATGGACTCCGTCAGGATCTACTAACAAAATACCTGCTCCATTACCTCTCCTATTAGAAGCTCCATCAAAGTACATGCACCATTGTGGATTATCAATGAAGCATAAGTACTCATCAGGGAATGCATCGTCATATTCATCTCCTGACACTGGTCCTTCTGCTAGGGCTTCAAATATGGCTCGTCCTTTAACTGATTTCTGGCTGACACATTGAATATCAACCTCAGAAAGCATAGCATGCCATCTTGCTAATCTTTCACTAAGAATGGGTTTTTCAAACAGATACTTGATTGGATCAAGTCTTGAGATCAGATAGGTAGTATGAGCTTGAAGGTGATGCCTCAACTTCTTCGTGGCATAGACCAGGGAGACACATGCTTTTTCCAGTGGGGTATATACTGTCTCATACTCAAGGAATTTCTTGCTGAGATAGTATATGGCAACTTCTTTCTTTGTTCCCTCTTGATATTGGGCTAAGAGAGCTCCCATAGCCGTTTATGTGATAGTGAGGTACAGAATCATAGGTTCTCCTGGTCTAGGGGCCATTAGAACAGGTGGATTCGAAAGGTATTCTTTCATAGAATCAAAAGCTTCCTGACATTCTGCATTCCACTCATGGGATGCCCCTTTTCTGAGCAGCTTAAATATAGGTTCACATCTCATAGTGAGTTGTGAGATGAACCTGCTGATATATTGAATTCTGCCGAGAAACCCTCTTACTTCTTTTTCTGTTTTTGGAGGAGGTAATTCCTGAATAGCCTTCACCTTTTCAGAGTCTACTTTGATGCCGTCTTGACTGACAATGAATCCCATCAGCTTTCCCGAAGTGACACCAAACACGCACTTTTGAGGGTTTAGCCTTAGATTGTACTTCCTGATTCTTTCAAAGAAGGACCTTAGTGTAGGAATATGCCCCTCACGATCTTCACTTTTCATAATCATGTCATCTACATAAACCTCCACAATATTGTGGATGAGGTCATGAAGGATAGTGGTTGCAGCCCTTTGATATGTGGCTCCGGCATTCTTGAGACCAAAAGGCATAACTCGGTAGCAAAAAGTGCCCCATGGAGTGATAAAAGATGTCTTTGTCATGTCTTCTTGAGCCATGAGTATTTGATCATACCCTGAGAATCCATCCATGAAGGAAAACATTGCATGACCAGCCGTACTATCAACAAGAACATCAATGTGGGGTAGAGGGAAGCAATCTTTTGGTGACGCAGCATTCAAATCTCGAAAATCAATGCATGCCCGAACTCTCCCATCCTTTTTGGGTACAACAACTATATTGGCGAGCCAGCTTGGATGTTTTACAGCTTGGATGAATTTGGCATCAAGCTGTTTCTGGATTTCTTCTTTCACTTTCAGACTAACCTCTGGCTTCATTCGGCGGAGCTTTTGCTGCTTAGGATTGCTTTCAGGATGTAACGGAATGCGATGTTCCGCGATTTCTCTATTAACACCAGGCATATCAGCATAAGACCATGCGAACACATCTACATACTCTTTTAATAATGCAATAAACATAGATTGTTCAGTTGGGGAGAGGGAAGATCCTATTTTGACTTCTTTTACAGCATTTTCTGTACCAATATTAATTACAATGGATTCTTCCATGGGTTTTATGTATGTTTCAGTTGTATCAAGTGATTCATCATTATTAAATTCACTGTCAGAAATAACATCTTGCATGCAAATGTATTTAGATAAAGGTTCACATTCAATTTCCTCACTATCAGAGTCTTCTAACTGGGTATGTAAGGTAGATTGGCTGGAAGATGAGCTATCGGTATGATATCCATCTGAAGGAGGTGAAAAGGTATTTTCACGAGAGGGATGTGGAGGATGGTTTCCTAAAAATATTTTAAATTCTATAGGTCCGTCTTTTGCCTGATACTCAATACTCCACTTATGTTCAATGCTTTCGCCAAAAGGTATCATCAAAGACACCGGGTCAAAATCGCCTTCCCTAGAGGACTCAGAAGCGAAAAGCTTCTTAAGGACTCCATGTTCCAGATTATCCACCCAGTCATTTTCTTTTTTCATGTTTTGTTCTCGGACAAACCAACTTTTTATTAAGTCCAAATTCCTAGCTTCATTGAAGAATATCTCTAATCCCAGTAAAATCTTGTGTTCTTTCCTACTAAGCCAAGGTTCTGGAAATTCGAGGTATGGCTCAGTATCTCCTTGCAGCATGAACTGACCATTGAGGGTAGAAGAAGGTTTTTTGGTGTTTTGAGAAGTGCTGCTCGGATCATATCCTAATCCATGTCGGTTCTGCTTGTCTACTACGGGGATTGGTTGCTTCATTCCCCTACCATCATGCCCTAATCCGGCTCCTTGAGTATAACCCATCTTCATCATAATTTGAAATCCTTTGGACAGAGGTTGCATGGCAATCCCCACAGGCTCTTTGACCGCATTCGTGGGTAGGGCTGAGGCGTTTGTTTTCTGACGGTAATTGATCATCCTTAGAGAAGGGACAAATTTCTTCTTTCGGACCTAAAGGTAGAGAAAAAGAATTAAAAGAAAAGAAAAGAAGGCTACATATTGCAGAATGCATTGCAGAGTAAAGAAAATTTTCGAAAACAACTTTGCCACATTTTGACTAGAATGGTCCACCTTCGCAATTTTGCTTTTTTATTATTCATTATTATTATTTTATTTTTGACTTTATTTTGACCATTTTAAATGATTTTACTGTCCTTGGGGTTGAAAATAGATTTTTCATTCTTCCATTCCCTGCTTAATATTTGAACAAAGACAGAAAATATAGAGATTAGGGCCTGTATCCCCATTGATGCGTCAATTCAGCATTCTGAAAATTGCTCCTATGATCACTGGCATCTTGAATTCTGATCACATTGCCTGAAATACAATGGTTAATATATTTGAGTCGAACCCGAAGGTTGCCTACATATCCCCATTGCTCCAGGTGCATTTTATGGGGAATCAGACTCAGCGTAGTTCGTTTTTTTTAGAAAGAACTAAAGTTTTTTATTTAATAAAGCAGCTGCCCTCATATTGAGCTACCTACGTACCCCAGGTGTTACATAGGTGGAGTGATTTCACAGTGCAAGTGTAAGTGATAATGGGGATTCAAGCTGCACATAGTTCTCTTATACTAACGAACTGAAAGATTTTTTCTTCTTTTTTTTATATATGGGCTAACCCCCTACATGACTTTTACCGAAGATTTTTCTTATGTGAGCTGATCAAGTAGCTTTGCGGTAGACAAGAGCTATGTTGGTGATTTGCTTGATGCGATAGCTGAGAGCATGACATTGGTTTGTACCGTGACCATGCAACTGATGATATTGGCCGTACTTATGAAGACTTGACCCTACAGGACCTGCCCCTGGACGTCTGGGAATTGGATGAATCTTACCTTGTTCAACCAGTTCGCGAAAGATATCGACTTGGGATTGCGGTCGCGGACGTGATGACACCATCTTTGCAGGTATTTCTTTATGGGTTGGACTAATGACGTCTCGATCAATCAGGCTTTGCACTTTGTGGTAAAGGTCATGGCATCGATCAGTTTCATGCCCATATTGACGACAATAAGCGCAGAGTTTGCTCATGTCTGTTCCAGGAAGGGGTAAACAGTGCACATGCACTGGAACTTGAAGTATACCTTGCTTCCGAAGACGATCATACACCATATTCAATGGTTCATCCATCTCAGCATATACCCTTGGATTTGTATTAGGAATTTCAAAATCTTCCCGAGGTCGTTTTTCTTGCAATTTCAGAGCATCGATGTCAAAACCATGTTGTTCCATGTGGCTGAGGGAGGTGTATTTGATAGTAACCATGTGACGATAATAGAAATCGTTCAGGTTCCGCAGTAATATGAGCATGAATTCCCGATCAGTAATAGGGGAACGAAGTTGTGTGCGGATATGAGTGCATCTCGAACAAAAGTGTGAGAAGGTTTCTAAGGCACTCTGACGCAAAGTGACTAACTTCAGCTTCTTGACATCAGTCTGTTTATGCTCGAAAGCCCAATTAACAATGGCTTGGCTAGCATTTTCCCAACTAGCCCTATCTACACAATCTGAAGAATAGTACCCGGTCCGTAGCCGGTCCTTCTAAACTCCTGTCGAACAGCATGGGGTAATCTTCCTCTGGTGTGCCCCATGGATGCAAGGCATTCACAAATCCCACTAAGTGGACAAAAGGATCACCGTCCCCATCAAATTTTATGAATTGGGGTAATTCACGATAGTGATCTTCATGTTGATATCCTGGAAAGAGACTTAGTGACTCAGTGTGAACCTGTCGAACAGGGCATACTACATTAAAGTACAGGTCAAAATCGTCGGTCCTGGATCTATTCTTTGAGTCATGATCATCATTGTCTTGAGGGTTGCCGATAAAGGAATCCTCTGGTGCTTCAATTGAGGTATCATGAGTGTCAATGCTTGGAGCTCCCACTTCTTCCTCGTCATCCTCACTATACTCCGGTTCTACTTCTTAAGAGCTTGTATCTGGTGTGGCAGCTGGCACCTCATTCGTCCATGAATTTTCAGGTGCTGCTAGAATACAGTGGATAGTATAACCATCCAACCTAGTGCCCTCCACTTCGTTTAGATACAATACCGATTTTCCGGCGTTGGAGATGGTCATAATTTCTGGATCACCAGAAATAGTCACAGCACCCTGATCAGTGAGAAGCTTTACCTTCTGATGTAGAGTAGATGCTACTGCTCTATTTTTATGCAGCCACGATCTTCCTAATAAGAAGTTAAAACAGGCTTGTATGTCAATGACCATGAATTCCACCTTCCTTGCCACGGGACCACATTCAATGAGGAGGCTGATCAAACCCAATACTTCTCTCTTAGCATTATCATATGCTCTGACCACCTGGTTGGATGGTACCAGATCCTCTTTTGAATACCCAAGCCTTGTTAGCACACGCAGAGGGCAAACATTGATTGCGGAGCCATTGTCGATCAACACCCTAGGTATCTCCCATCCATTACAACGTATAGTGATGTGTAATGAATTGTTGTGGTTGATATTATCAGGGAGATCATTGTATGTGAACATGAGAGTTCGATCTACCCCATGAATGAGCCCCACCATCTGGTCAGGTGTTATAGAAGAGCTTACAGAGGCTTCATTAATATGTTTTAGAACAGCTGCCCAATGAGGATGGGAATGCATTAACAATTTCCAGATGGAAACATTAGCATTTACTTCTTTCAAGCGCTTGATAGCATCATCTTCCTTGCTACTTTCCTCTGTCATTGGCTCTTTGCCCTTTTCCTTCCTTCTCAATACCTCCAAAGGATTTTCATCCTCCAAATGGGATGGTTTAAAATGGCGACCTGCTCTAGTCAAATGAGATATATCTACATACTCCTCATCACTAAGATCATCAAGGCAAATGGGGCGCCGGTATGTATTTCGAGTGGTGGAATGTCCTCCAGTGTTTTTCTCCACAATTGTTAAGACCGAAGAGGCATATTCATCAGCATCGGAGTCCAAAATAAAGAAGGCACCATCATAGTCCAAAGTTCCACATATGTCTGAGAATGGATCTTTGTTGAGAGTGAAGATGGGGTCTTTACAAGGCATTATTTGGACTTTTTCTTGAGTGGAATAGTCATAGACCATGCACTTGTAACCTACGGCTATCGACATTTCATACATTTGAGGAACTGTCTTGTGGATTAACTGAACTGGATCGCATCCGTCCGAAGCAGCAGAGATGGCATTAATGGCGAATGAGGGTTTATGATTGGGAAGGGGTTTTTTTTGTGATGTTAGGCTGAGAGTCATTTGGTTTATTAGAGATGGATCCCAGAGAAAGTTTTCCATCATCCACAAGGTTTTGAATTTGATGCTTTAGAGCCGTAGTGCGGTTTTCAAAGATATGCCCCGGGCTTTGATGGTATTCACAGTTTTGATTTGGGTCATAACTAGGGTAAGGATTTTTAGGAGGTGGGCGTGGATTCAAGGGTTGAATGAGATTGGCCTTTTTTAACTTGGAGAGAACTTGAGAATAAGTCATGTTCAAAAGAGTAAAGTTCCTTTGTGGTCGCAACTGAAATGCAAACGATGCGCCAATGGCATGGATCGCATTAGTTGTCTTAGGAGCTGCTGAATCATTGTTTGGGGCTCTTTTGTTATTTCCAAATTTCGCATTATAAGTAGCGCCGCCAATAGGTTCATCTTTCTTGATGTCTCCCCTTTTCACAGCATCCTCAACTAAAGTTCCCGTAGCAATCAAGGTTTTGAAAGTCGGGAAATACTGGTATGCCATATGCTTCTGATAGACAGGAAAAAGGTTTTTCACAACCATTTGCAGCTGTTCCTCTTCATTAGGCCTGCTCATCATTTTGGAAGCCTTGTTTCTCCATCGAGTGATGAATGAAGAAAATGTCTCATTGAGGTTTTGAGAAGTGGTCTCCAGATCCCTTCTAGTAACATTAATTTCTTCATTATACTTATATTGGTTTGAGAACTCTCTGACTATGTGAGCCCAAGTGGATTTCTTTGTATTTTCAAGGTTGAGGAACCAATGTGCTGCAGCACCATCTAAATATTGTTGAAATAGTTGGGCCATCAAGGATTCTTCCACTCCCCAGGGACTCATTGCCCCTACATACATTTTCAGGAAATCGGTGGGGCTCCCGGTCCCATCCAACCTTGTCAGATTAGGCATTTTGAAACCATGGGGTAATCGTGCCTTCGGGAAAAGAGTTAATCCATGAATATACATCCATGGTTCAGCCTTAGTCATGCCTTTTAAGACTTCTTTAAGCTTGACTACTTCTTCCTCGAGTTTAGTGGAAATTTCTCTCTCATTGTTCAGAGGCTCAAGATGAAAAGGCGAAGCTACTTCCGACTCTGGAAGAGGAGGAGGAGGAGGCATCTGGGCGCTTTGGCGCATTATGCCTAACACAATTTGCTCAATATTATCCTGTCGGTCAAGCATGGCCTGGACAAGTCCTCGGAGCTCAGTCATTGGATCAGGTGGAGGGGTAGAGTTCTGTTGGTGCTCATTGTTCGGAATTTCAGACATATTGTTGAGACGTGTAGCAGAGAATAATACAACTGGTGTAGACAAGGATGACAGTATTACTGACAGAGAACGTTCACTATGGTCAGAACTTCGGCAAATCAGCCTAGATCCTGAGCGGGCCCAGGCAGAGTTCTTGTGAAATGAGATGAAAAGTTAACACGGAAGTTTGTCCAGACTTTGTTTCTCTTCTTTTTTCTTTCTCTCTTTCTTTTTGTTTTTGTAGGGAATGAAGAAATGATATCTTTGAATTTTTTTTTTTTTAAAACCCCATTTCAGTTATCATTTATCAAAAGGTGTGAAACCTTGACTTTATCATTTGTTTTGGATTTTTCATTAGGTTTCTTTGACTTGTTATTCTTTTTTTTTTAGACTTGGACTTTTATTTATATTTTAAACTGCCACTCTTGGACTCATTTGTTTTGGGATAATACACAAACATTTTCAAAATTAATTTGATAATATCCTTCCATTTCCTGCTACTATAGAAATAATAGAAAAAATTTCGAGGCATGTGTCCTCATTTTGGCAAATTATAGCGCCCCATATATCGTTCTTCTTTGTGGTGATCCGTATGCATTGATTGCTTCTAAGCACTGAAACCACAAAAGAAAATATTAGATGCAAAAGGGGCCGCACTCGAAGGTTGCCTACGTATCTCCATGAGTGTATTTGGATTTGGATTTGAGGGAGAAATTTTTCCGGTGATGATTTTTTTTGAATGGAGAATCAGGCCCAACGTAGTTCTGATATGTGAAATGAAATTTAACATAATTTTTTTTTGTTTTTGCAGCTGCACTCGGAAAATGAGTTGCCTACGTACCCCTTTTAGGACATTACATAGTAGAGAAACTAAGATAGATGCATACAACATTAGATTTTTTTTTAGGGGATCAAGCCGCACGCAGCTCTACCTACAAAATACAATAAAACAATTAAATGATTCAGGTAGTTCTTAAACTTTTCAGTTTTCAATTTGTCGGGCGCCAGGCCATGTATTCTCCTATCTGAAGACGTCTGTTCCACAATTCTTTCTTTTTCTTGACATATAAGGGGTTGTCCTCTCGGCTGAGGAGCCATGATGCCTATGCCTTGCACACCAGCATGCAAGAATCTCTTGTCTCATAATCAATCTCATTCAGGAATATATAGGGTTCCATGATGGATTGGATAACAGCTACTTTGTGTGCTGGACTCTCTTCTCCTTCACACTGAACTGTCCAGGATTCTTTGAAGAGCCAATGGAACTTTTTTTCAATCCTCTTAACTTATTTCCTATCTGGTACCCAATTCGGCCGATCAAGGTCCTCCTCGGGAATAGGCCAGTGGAAATAGTATTTTTCCAGTTTGAGGGGTGGCGTCTCCGTGTGACCATTGTCGTTCTCCTCGTGATTTAGGTGACATATATGAGGTATGCGGGATTTTTGCATTGACACCCCCATTGCTATATCTCCTGGGACTGTGATTACCCCACGTGGAGTTATCATCTTCATCTTTTGGTGCAATGTCGAGATGATAGCATGGTTCTTGTGGAGCCATGGTCGTCCTAACAACAGAGTGAAAGGAGCTTCGTAATCAACGATCATAAAATTGACCTCTCGTATGGCTGCCCCAATGCGCAAGATCATGGTGGTTGAGCCTATAATTTCCTGTTTCGAACCATCATATGTAACTATGGTTCCTAGGGAGGCTTTTCCTTATGGAGGAGGACACCCGAGCCACTTGAGGGTACTAAGGAGATAAAGATTGGTAGAAGCTCCGTTATCGACCATTACACCGTTGATATGTCTGGCACTGTGATCAACAATAATGTACAAAGCACTGTTATGAACTGGGTTATCAGGGAGATCTTTATCAAAGAAGGTTATGGCAGCGGTGGTTTTAGCCTGATCTGTGTTGAGGGGTCCTTTTGGCATGTTTAGAGCACAACAAATGTCGGCATAAACTATGAGTTGATCAATTGTCTTTGGGATAGTGTAAATAGCTTTAGAATTGGATCCTTGGGGTATTGAAGGAACGTTACTTCCTAGCATGCGGGGGTTGAGGGGAACATCCTTAGGACTGTTTCATCCTCTACCGTCATGGTGCGGGGTGGAATTTCTTGGTCGCGTAGGATTCCCATGGATGGTTATTATTCCCGTTGTCGTTGGGCATTTGAGTTTCTGGTGTGCAGGAGAGGCAACGACTTTGTTCAAATGGAGCCATGGTCGCCCCAACAACAGAGAAAATGAGGTTAAAGCTTCGACCACTGTGAAATGTGCATAACAAATCCAGTCTTTATACCCCAGTTGAAGATTGATTGTTCCTATAGTCCTTCCTGAAGAATTGTCGTATGCTCCTAATATTGTATCAGTAGGACTTAACAACGTGCTGTTATACCCTAACTCATAAAGTGTTCCTTTGGGGCAAATATTGAGTGCCGATCCATCATCTATTAACACATTAGTCATTTCTCGCCCATTGTATTTCAAAGTGATGTACAGAGCTTGATGAGGATCTAGTTCCTTGGAAAGATCAGCCTTAGTGAAGGACACAATTGGGGTACCCATGATGGAGGAATAGGAATCTTTCCATCTTCTATTAGCTGGTGGATGGCATGCCGAAGGTCAACGCACCGGTCTGTTTCGTGCCCATACTGATGGCAGAAATTCCAGTATAATCCCATGTTCACCCCTGGTGATGGCAAAGTGTAACAGTGATGCTTCGCTTCTAGAAGGCCCTGCTTTTCAAACGACTATATATGGTTCCCAAAGATTATTCCGTGTCTACGTAGATCTGGTTAATAGACCTCCAACGGCCTTTGCCCTTTGCTGAAGCTTTAGTTTGAATTTGCTTTCCTGAATCAGACATTGTGAAATGATGCAGGTTTCGTTTTTTTTTTTTTGAATGTGAAGTACCTGAAATGTACATACTAATAACGTTAGTAAATGACTAATGAAATTTTTCCTTTTTATTTTTTTTAGCAGGAAACGGAAGAATCCTTTTTTTTTTGAAATGTTATTATCCCTTTTGATTAGACACATTTTTTAGTCAAATTTTTTTTAGACTAGACATCTCGTGTATTTAGACCATGTTTTAATTACATTCTAATTCCTAAACATGACACGCTTTGAACTCGTGATTATGACTTGTCATTTTTCATATTTCATTTTGTTTTTTGAGATTTCATTTTCTTAGAAATAAATTTTGTTTTCTCTATTTTTTTTTGAGAAAAACCAATTTGAATTAATTGAAATTTTTTTTGGAAAACAATTACCAATTTGTGAGTTTTTTTTTTTAAAATAATTACCAATTCGAATGGAGAAGAATTATGAAGTAAAATTTTTTTTTTTTTGAAAATGAGTGAGCACACAAACACATTTTTCTTATGACTCTTGTGATGAATAAACAAAAATACTCTTAATAATTCAATAATCATTTCGGCAGCAATTCAGCTACACATAATGATTACTGAAATATTGACCGACTGAAAACGGACTGAGGAATTTTTTTGAAAGTTTTTTTTTCACATCATTCAATAACTGAAATAAATAAAGGACATGTGTGCATTGATCCTTGTGTCCTAAAGGTCAACTAATAGGTGATTTATTTAAGGAAAGATTATGTTAAAGTGGCCTCGAGTCACTTCCATTGTGTCCATCGAGGGTGGACGCTCCTGACAGAGTCGGTCGTAATAGCTCGCGGATGCAGGTTTTACGCCCTTAATTCATTAATATGTCATTCTAAAATTCTGACCCTTGCCAATAGACAGAGTTATCAGACCTAATAAGAAAATGGTTAAAAAAGAGTGCACGTATATGGATCGATAAACTACCAAGCACACGTAATTTTCACATAAGCATGCTATATACAAAAATTAAATTGTGAATAGCCATGATTAATTTATTTTATTATATGTACATATGGAAAATAACGCATTGTTCAGGTCTTAATTAACGGTCTGAATCCCACGAAAGTCTCTCATTTGACTTTGAGTTTTAGAAAACTTGGAAGTCGCCACCCTATTAATATCTGAATAGGGACAGATTTATTTAATAAATCGTTTTAAAATCAATTTCAAGAAAAATCATTTAAAACGATGATGACTTCATATGGATAAGGCTTTTTTGAAAATTGGTCTTTCATACCATGAGATAGGGTTCGGGGTTTAGGTTAAGAGGTGCGAACGTATGGAACTCGTCTCCTCTTCCGTTCTACAGAACGGGCTCTTACAAAATGCGTTATTTTCCATTTTAAAGTAATCATGGCTATTAATAAGAAAGAAAATCACATAATTTGCACATATACACATCTTGATTAGTGACTAACAATGAAGGTTAGGAAGTAATCACCCTAATTGATGATTATTCAAGGTTTAGGATAATCACTCCAATTAGTGATTAAATGAGAAAAATAATCGTCCTAATTAACGATTATTAAGGTTGAAGATAATCACCTTAATTAGTGATTAAATGAGAAGAATAATCGTCCTAATTAACGATTATTAGGGTTTAAAATAATCACTCTAATTAGTGATTAAATGAGAAGAATAATCGTCCTAATTAACGATTATTAGGGTTTGAGATAATCACTTTAATTTGTGATTAAATGAGAAGAATAATCATCCTAATTAACAATTATTAGTGTTTAAGATAATCACTCTAATTAGTGATTAAATAATGATTGGAGATAATCACCCTAAATAGTGATTAAAGAAAGCTTGTGTTAACCGCTCTAATTAACGATTAATCGAGGATTGAAATAACCACCTTAATAGTGATCACGCTTATGATTTTCGAGAGGTCTAAGAAGGTTTGCTTCCTAATTGAAGGCTTTTGAGAAATAATCTTTATTGAAGATTATTAAGTCATATAGAGAAAAATGATCAATTTGAGAGATTTATGTTTGGCTAATTGGAATTTGGCCATTTAAAGCGAGACACGTGAAACGGCCTAAAATCAATTCGGAGATCATAATTACCAATCTAATTATGTCAAATTATATGATTAATCCATTTGAATATGGAGAACACATTTTTAAAATGTAAGATGGATCATCATACAATTTAACTTAGTTAGATTGCAATTTTTCCTTTTAATTGAGATTGGATCATTTGATTCATATACTATGATATTGGCCCAACATGCAATATTTGTAACATTGGTTGCTCATTTTATTAAAAGAGTTGTGGAATTATTTATGAAAATTATGCATAATCATCTCCATGTTTTTTTTATTAATTGAATGATTCAACAAGTATTTATAAAGAAACTATTATTACAATAATATGTACAAAATCTATGATCTATACAAATCTTCAATCTTGGTCTTCACCATGATGCTCTCCTTGATCTTCACCTCCTTGAATGGGCTTTGGAATTCATGTTTATTTGTGAATTTGTGAAAGTTAAAGATTAATTAACTTCTTTGATTTTGATTTTTATGATAATTTTTATTGATTTTTATTTATATAATAAAATGAGTCATTTTAAGATAAACTTAAGATTTTATGTTTTTTTTTATTCACATTTTCGTATGAAGAAAACATTTTTTTTTATGAAAGTTGAGTTAATTACTTTATTTCATTTTCCAGATTGCCTTTTTGTTCTTATACTGATTTACAAAATTCATTACTTTCTGTACAAAGTATTAAACTGAGCGTATGATACATCTATGGATAGATAAGTGAGTTCTTTATGTTGTATCCAAATTTAACAAGTTTTTAGTGACCACTTGAATTATGGTGAATTTTATACTCAAACTGGTCAAAACAGGACCTTTATTCAAATTGTTCTTTGAGATCTAACTTATTGAACTCATTTTGAACTGAATTTTAGTATGAACATTCTAGACACTTTGAAGAATTGGACACTTTTAAGACCTTTATTTATTTATTTCCTTTACCGAAAGGAAAATCAATTTTCTGGAATTTAGTGATTTACATGAATGAGTTTGTAAAAATGATATAAAATTATATAAAATTCATATGAACATGATTTTTATATTTTTGAAAAGCTACTGATGTTTTATTCAAACTTAATATTTTTAGTTTTATCTAAAGTATTGTATTTTTAACTTTATTGACAGAACAAACTTAGGTGGTATTGAACAAAATTAGTTTTACACTCAAAGTTGTATTATTTTTAATTATTTACACAAAATTCGTTTTTTAGAAATTCCAAAGCCCAGTTGCTGGAAACATCTTGAACTTCATTGGAAAAATATTAAATCCTACAAACTACTCTGATAATACAGACGAAAAAATAGAATTAAATACGAAATTTAAACTGATAATAATTACAGCATCACATTTTCTTTTTTTATGGAGATGTTTATGCACAACTATCTTGAATTTTTTTATGAAATCATTTTTTTGTGATGAATAACAACTTGATTAAGGAAAATCATATAATCACATTGTTTCCTAAGAGTTACCCCATTAGAGATGACTATTCTAGGTGGGGTGATTTAAGGTTGGGAACCTATTAGGACTTCCACATACCCAAATCACTCAAAAGATTAAAAAATGATAAGAATAAAACAAAGAAGAAGTTAGTAGATGATTAAGAAGATAATCAAAATAACAAGAACTTCAACTTTACCTTGCTAGCTCAATGATGCACTTCCTTTTTGTAAATTTTTCTACCTTTTTTGTGATTTTCTTAATTTCTAGTGAGTTTCTAAATCTTCTTAATTGCTAATTTAAACTCTTTTTGTGTTTTTTTCCTTTTGATGAACTTCTTTTACTTACTTATTAAGACTTTTGCTTAGATGAAAAGATTAAGGAGAAGAAGAGTATTAGAGGGAGAAGTTGTGAGTGAAGTTGAATTGTGTTTTTTTCAACTTCTTTTACTTACTAATTAAGACTTTTGCTTAGATGGAAAGATTAAGGAGGAGAAGAGTAGTAGAGAGACAAGTTGTGAAGTTGAATTGTGTTTTTTTTCAACTTGGTTTTGAAGTGAATTTTGGAGGGTATTTATAGAGAAATGAGGGAGGTGAACAAGGGTTTCAAAGAGGTAGAAAATTAGATTTTTCATCCAAAAAAATCTGATTTACTTCATCCCTAATTACCCTAATGACATCACTCTAATGACCTCACCCTAATGACATCATCAAATCTCTTTGGAAACATAAATATTCTTATTCTTTTTTAGATTTGCTCATTAATGAGCCAAGATCAGATTTTCAGAAAATATTCTTCCTAAAACATCCTAAAAAAAATACATTGAAAATCGTGCAAACGAAACTGACCAGAATGTTGCGCCTAGCACAGGAAGCTGCGCTAGGCACAGCACCTTGCGCCTGGCGCAAGGTCCTGCGTCTGGCGCAGGGCTAGCTTGTGCGCTAGGCGCACAATCATGCGTCTGGCGCATGATTGTGTGCTTGGCGCACACCGACCTTTCCGGAAAAACTGGATTTCCCCTCTTACACATGGGATTTGATTCTTATTCTCACGTCTTTTCATGATTCTTATTCTCTAACTAATGGATAAAGGATGTGTTTAGTGGATAAAGAATATATTCTTATTCTTTATCCAATGAACAATGACTTGACCTTCAAGAAAACTGATTAATGCCGGTTTTGGGATACGACTAAAATCCCGACGCCTAATCGCCACTCGTTTTTTTTTTCATTTTTTCGAAAGACTAACTTAAGACAATTAATGAAAATTCGTCAAATTAATAAAGACGAGCATGATTATACTACGAATCATTTTATTAAAACGGTGGTGGTAGTATTGACTATGACTCACGAAAATTATACTTCTAAGCCGAAACTGTATGATTAATACGCAAAAATGGAAAATCGTGCGACGGAATGAAACTCGCGCTCCGAGGTGCTCGCTCCACGCTGCATGATGATTTTGTTATTTTTATTTTTTCAAAACCTTTATTTATCCGAAAAAAGGGGTTCAAAATTTGGTGTCTACAGAAACACGTCAGGAAACTCAGATACAACTAGAACCTCCCTATTCTCATCTTCCTTTTCAATCCTTTGAACTCCACATAAGAATAACGGACACCCCTTCTTCACATAAGATTGAATTCTCATTGCAGACACTATCTTCATTCCCTTCTCCTTCCCAAGCTTCTTATAAGTCACCCTTTCTTTCTTAGGGCCGACTAAGGACACCTTATGGGCCTCACAATTAATCTGAGCCTTGAATCTTCCCAACCAATCCATCCCCAAAACTACATCGAGATCTGACAAGTCAAACTCAACTAAGTTGGACGGAAAGTTGACCCCAGCTATCACTAAGGGTACTTGGCTATGCAACCTAGTGCAAGTAAACATCTCCTCCGACGGCAATGCAATTTCTAATGAAATAGACACTGGACTACTTAACTCAAGCTTTTCCACTAAAGTGCTAGAAATAAATAAATGAGATGCTTTAGAATCAAATAGCACTTTGACAGACATATAATTAATGAAAAAGGTTCCAACTACTACTTCAGAAACATTCTCAGCCTCACAGTGGTTCATGATGAAAACTCTGCGTTTAGACTGATTCCCCATCCCTGGTTTAACACCAGCATTCGAAGAAGCTAACTTCTGTGGATCATTCTGAGGGGTTTTACTACTCGGGTTGGGTTTGACTGCAGGTTCTCCACCAACTTTTCTAAAGGACTCATACTCTCGGTGCCCCAATTTCTGATAATAACGGCACGTCACTAAGTTGTCCTCACAATCCTTCATAGGGTGGTTCTTATCACACCTTTTGCAGAAAAAGGTTCTCTCAGCTTTCTTCCCATTTCCTTGGTTCCCATTAGGCCTCCGACTAGGGTTCCTATTGTCTTTATCAGTTTGGTTAAATCCACCATTGGGCTTACGCTTCTTATCTCCACTTTGTTGATTCCCTATGTTGTTATATTTCCTCTTTTCCCCAAAGGAGGTCCCTTCAAGCTCTCTTCCTTTAATCCCGTATAAGTGAGCAGCTCTACCATAAATTTCATCAAGAGTCTCAAAAGTTACACCTCCCTGCTTACTATGGAGAGTTAAGGTTAACCCTTGCTCAAACCCTTGGGCCTTCAAAGCCTTAGATGGTACTATCTCAGGTGCGAACCTCATTAACTCCAAAAATTTGCTATAATACTCATTAACAGACATAGTCCCCATCCTCAGATTGGTGAACTCCATAGCCTTTTGCTTCCTTAAGTACGCAGGGTAAAACTTAGTCCTCAAGGCATCTTTAAACTCGTTCCACCCAAAGTCCGAATCCTCTAAAAGATCATATTTCCTTTGTTTCCACCATAGGTTTGCCTCATTTCTCAAATAATAAACAGCATTATTAACTCTAAGGTTTTCAGGGCACACTATGGCATCAAAAAGCTTATCGAATTCTCGGATCCAGTTTTCTAAGCTAGTTGGGTCTTCTTTCCCATGGTAAGTCGGAGGTTTAAGTGCTGCTACCCTCTTAAAGACCTCACCAAAGCTATCAGTGTCACTCTACTTGGTTTCTTGATTAGCTATCACTTGAGTGATGTTTTCAGTTATCTTTGCTAGCCTTCTAACCATTGAACTCATACTCCTTCCCCTTCTTTCTGCCATTCTGCTAGAAGTATGAGTGTTTGAGTAAAATATCAACTAACATTCATAGAATAGCTGTGTAACTACCAAACAATTCAATAAACATATAAGTATAACTAGTTCAAAACATAGCAATCACATACTTCATAAATCATGGCCAAATATTAGGCCTTATACATAACAACTACTAGAATTTTTGAGTGTATCAAAATATCCTTAAGACAACTAGGTCGTTTCATGGCCGAAATAAAACTATATATGTCTACGGTTACTGGAGACTTCAAACACTGGGTAGCCCGCCTCAATAACATTCTCCAGCTCGACAATGGCCATATAATCGACCGGCTCGGGCATTCTCGAGGGGTATATTCCGGGCTATCATGCTCGGATGAAGCTTCATATCCTATATTGTCAATTGAAGAAATTGTGGATACTGGGCTTGGTAGGTCAATCTCAATGGCATCCCCACCCCTTTGGGCTCCATCTATTTCTATATACATTAATTCAGTGCCAAAATAAAAAATAGTGGCTAACCATACTCCCTGGAACTCATGATTATTTCTGTTCCATTCCCCATTTGGTAAGACTACATTAGCGTACTTGTCATAGAGGGTTTGGTATTTGGGTGTATGAGGAAGGTGAATTAAGGCTAACAGAATTTGGTAGGGTTCCTCATTGACCCATGGCTCCCAGTCAAATGCATTAATACCACTGGCCTCAACAATATCATCTATAAATTCGGGGACTGTTTTTCCTTCCAAAAGAAGTTCTTTAGAGTAATACATGTCCCTCATGTGGTTAATCATTTGTAACAAAATTACTCATTAAAAATAAATATAATACACATAATACTACTACTTGTTAGTCAATATAATATGACTTCCTTGCTTATCCCATACATAGGGAATAACATCAACATTTTCCTCTACCGTCAATTACCATAAACAACCATCATATAAAAGCAAGAAGAATTCAGATTTTACAAGAATAACATCAGAAGAGTAATACTAATATATGTTAACTAAATAAAATAATATAGTCCAAGATTTGTACTAAATGCACCACTATGGCTTAAAATATTTATTTTCAAAATTTTAAAGTGTACTTGATTTCAAGATATAAAATAGCCAAGGTGATTATAGCTCCTAGGTAAGGAAGTTACCCACATCGTCGGGAGAGCCTTCGTAATCCATGACAAAGCTTGTCACCCCAATATATCTACACCCTTCATCTTTCCAAATAAAATATATATATATATACCTTTTTATGGCACTAGCAAGATGCATCTATACAGATCGTCAAAAAGAAAACAATTAAACTTAACAATAACAATTTATAATGCAAATGCGAAACTCTATATGCCCACCTTATGTCTACCCATCAATTTTAATGTTCAATTTTTATCTTTTCAAGACTTGAAAAACTGATACCACATTGTAACACCCCCAAATTACTCACTTTTAAATAAATAATTTAGTAAATAATATTTGAGTAATTCAAGAGTATTACCGCCATGTGACTAACACGCTTTCGGCAACCAACTACTAACTGACCAAATAACTTCCAGCGGAAGACTTTAACCAGAATAATAACAACTCTTTATTATTAAAAGTAAATATTGTCTCAATACTCAAAATAAATAAAACACCCTAATATAGGTGAAGATCTCCTTCCTAGTATGCTCCCATGCATATCCAAAATTCACCTGCAAAACTGCTCACCAAAAAAGGTAAATAAGGCAAAGCCAAATAGGAAAAAGAAAATACGCATCAGTATAAAACTGAGTACGAAATGTACTAGATAAGTAACACATTTGCTAGTTCGTAACAATTTATATTTCGAAAACTCCATCACTAATAATTCGAGAATAACTTTTTAAGAATAAACTCTTTCCAACACTTTAATAATAAATCGAAAATAACCTTTAAGAACAAACTCTTTCACTAGTGGAAAAAACTGCTTTTGCTACTTATCAAATGCTTTGGTTAACTAATCAACCCGAGCATTTGTGAAAATTTTAATAAAAAAATTCACAAATGCTCGGGTTGATTAGTCAATCGGAGCATTTATTGTCAAATGCTCGGGTTGACTAGTCAACCGGAGCATTTAGACCCTCCCTCAATTCATGAAATCTCGCATTGTACGCACTAAAAAATTTTTGACCCTCCTCATCGAGTCATCAGGCCTTCCCTCTTCTTATTGTTTTCCCTCGACCGGTCGACCCTCCCTCTCTCTCTCAAGTCTCAACTGCACCCTCTCTCTCTCAACTGCACCCTCTCTCAATTGAAACCTCCCTCCGTCCCTCCCTCCGTCGTCCCTCGTTCCCAAGTTCCCGCTCAAGTTCTCCGCAGTTCAAGTGGTTGAATCGACCTCCTAACTCCTTCAGGTTTTATTGTCTCCTAATTTCTAGATTTTTCTAAATTACTTGAATAAATTCTAGGGTTTAATATAATTGTTGACCAATCGAAGAAAGAGGAAGCATTGAGAGACAAATGTTTCATCTAAAACCCTAGATTTTGATTTTTGGGAAAACCTCGTATGTTGCTGATTCCTAAATGAAAAGTTGTGCTTTCTCTTAACCTCGGGCCGCGATTTGCGTTGTAGCTTGGGCCGGTTCGATGAGTTGATTATCGTGCTTGAAGGAGCGATTCAAGTTCATCACTTTGCTCACTTCACTTTTCAACTCGCCATTGTGTTCAAGAATCACAGGTTTGTTTCCATTTCTCGTCCTTTTTTCCTTGAATTTTGTAAATTTAATCTGATTTTCGATTTTGTTTGATTCTTTTTCTTTTTACAGTTTTAAAATTTTGTTATCTTCTTGGTTTTTGTTCTGTGTATTTATGAGGTTTGGCAAGTTGAGGGGTGGAAGGTCCGTTCTGGTTCCGGATTAGATGGTGGATCGCCCACCTTGATGTTTGCGTTGCTACTAGACATTGGTTGGTCGGGTAATTTTCTCGTTTTTTTTTTCTTGATTGGTTATATTTGTGGGTGTGAAATGATTGTGTTTGATTGTTTAAACAAGTCTTTTCGTGTTGTATTCATATACCAGCATTTATTTTCATGCGTCTATTTTAGGTTTTGTGAATTGATGGTTATAATCTTGCATGATTTGTGATTGTTTTGAGGTGTATGTGAATCAAGTTGCTAATTTTGCGGGGGTAAGTTGCTCCGCTAACTTTGTTGAGAAAATGTAAAATTGAAGGCCTTGCTCGCTATTAGGCTAATTTCGTAAGATTCGGTTTGAATTTGTGAGGATTTTTGTTGTTTGAGAAGTTATGTGCGATAACACCTCTTGTGAAAGTTGTTTAGTGTCAATGACTTTTCTTCTAACATTTTTTTCTTTTCTCTTAAATTTCATATTACCTTCAAATTAGCTTCACAAATATTCTTCAATTGACAGAAAACATCTAACCGATGTCCTCCCCGCAATTTCCTTGCCCGCCTTTAACTTTTGTAGTTTATGTGCTTGAATTGCTTTGTACCTAAAGCCGATGCACGAGAATAATAATAGTTGTGAGAGTGCAACAATAGATTTGGGCGGTGTCGTTTATGTTGTTAAATTCGGATCCTCTTATGCTTTATCTACACCGCTCTATTTCACCCTCTCTCGATCTAATATTGTCTTCATATTTGTTTGTATTTTTAGGATATGATGAATTTTGTAAGAGATGTTGTTCATGTTGATGCAACGGCTCCCAGTTCACTAGGTCCAGATTTAAAGTCGACGATGTAAAAGAGAGGTTTGAAACCCTCGCGCTCTCTCTCTCATCCGCTTCGTGAGGATGGAAGCCCGTCTCTCATCGTCGCCGGTGCTCGCCCGAGTTTATGCCATCTTCCATATCCTCGCACCGGTCATTCGGGTTTGTGAATTTTTCTTTTTGTGGTTGAGTGTTAACTTTGCTCACCTAAGCGTGATTCAATTAATGTTATGCTTTGAGGAACCGATTTTACGTTTTTTTTTTCTTCAATTCGTTATCTCGTTGATTCTTTTGATTTTGTTGTTTCTTTTATTGTTGATCTTTTTCGAGTTTTTGTTGTTTGTAAACCCTAACTTGTAATTTTATGTTTTCTTTGGATGGGTCACTGAATTTTCGATTTTGATTGGAGAAGAACGTAGTGTAGATATGGAAGTACAGCGGATAGTAGAGGAGGTTGGTTGTTGATTGTGTATGGCCCGGTTCGTTCATTAATTTCCGCTCTAGTAGTCACATGTATATATGCAAGATCCAAAAATGTTAGATGATGTGTGATTTCAGTAATTCAGTTGTTTTTCGTTTCTATAAACCTTGACATAGATTATTTTGTTGGTGTTGATTCAATAGTGCAATGTTGTTTATTTCTTTTCTTTCATATTAGGGGCTTTTGGAAGAGGAAGGCTCAGTTTGGTTTATGCTTTATTAGAAGCCTTTCTCCTATATTTCTCTCCTAGTTTTTGCATGAACTCATTCTAGTTATGTAGTTCTTGCTTTTTGTGATTGATTCCCATCCTTGCACTGCTCTTTTGAGGATTCTATGGCTTAAGATCCAAAAAAAGTTGCGAGGGTTTGGAGTCAAATGAAATTATTCTCGATCTAAGAGATGCCGCCGCTTTGAAAGAATTCCCGTTTGGGAAAATTGATAAAATAAGTCCCAAGTTTATGGCATTTTTGTTTATTTAAATCCCAAAATTTGATTTATATATGAATCATCCCAAATTCATGGATTCCCTTCTTATAGTGGCCTCAATTTAAAGTTGACAAATTTAGCACTTCATGGTGAAGAAATAGACGTGTCATGCTCAAATTGGTCATGGTAGCTTTTATTGTAATACTCTTATATTGGGAGCTTTAAGAAGAAATAGGGTAGAGGACATATATGAGAATTTTGTCCCAAAAAAGGGAATAATATTTAACCTATGAAATAAATAGTAAGTCACTTGGAACCAATATAGGAAGTATTTCCAAATCAAAAATTAGATTAGTATGGGATAACATCCCAAACTTCGGATACATAATGTCAAATTTTCCTTTTATATATATATATATATATATATATATATATATATATATATATATATATATATATATATATATATATATATATATATAAGCTCATCTTTGTTTGGTTGCTAATATTATATTGATTGATCGAGAATAAGTCCCTCGTATACTTTTGTGCGAGGATTATTGCATTGGTCGTTGTCGCCTATAGAACGGCCTATTACTAAAGAAACTAAGCATGAAATCAGCACTCGTATGGTTGGATGCTTAATTACCGTTAAAGCAAGTGGGCTTTAGATATGTTACATGGTGTTGTAAAAAAGGGGATCCTTTGGGCGGAATATTGGTTCTAGCAGGTTCACATTAGCAACAAAAGCCGCTCTAATTATTCTTTTTTAATCTTTGACCATAATATCTCCCACTTTGATGCTTCTTTTCTCTCTCTTATGCTTCATTCTCGATTACGGTATTCACTTTGATTCTCTTCGTTCAAATTTTTGTTTTGTTATAAATGATAACCTAGTTGTAGTATTTAATATTGTTTGCTTAACATTGAATTATATCGAGTGCAAAATCTATTTACTTGCACACAGACCGTCCTTTCCCGTTTAATAAAAACCGTTAGACAATAATGTAATATTTATTTAATCGTATGTTACTAGATTAAAGTTTAAGCACCATGGTTGGGTCTTGCACATGTGAGATAACACTTGGAAATGTATTAGTTATTTTTTTACGTTTTGATGTTTCAAGCACCATGGTTAAGCACCATTACTCTTATCGTTTTTATATGCTTACTTGTCTCATATATGTTTTTACATCTAATGATATAATGTATGTTCTTCATGGCATTGCATTGGGATCTCGAATAGCGGTGACTTTTTTATTATATTGACAGGAAGAAGATTAGAAGCTATGCTATTGCACTCGCTAGGAGTGATTCATCAAATGTTGCCGTAAGATATGCGAGATGTCATCAACTCTATTGTACTTCGTGTGAGTTTCTAATTTTATAGTCATTCATTTGTCACCGAAAACTCGTTATTGAATGGACAACTGTTTACCAGCACCCATATCTTTTCATTACATGGTTTAGCTTAATTAGCTACCAAGTGAGTGAGCTTGCCTAATGTATGGAAGTTAATCCATAAAGAGAAATTCAAGAATGTATAATGTGGCTTTTAGGAAACAAGTTTCATGATGATTGTAATTATTGGTGATGGTGATAGACACACTCTAAGTGGAAAATATTTTAGCGTTATTCTAAACTTTTGGGAGCTTGTTCAAATATTAGTCGGAATTACTCTTCAAAATGTTTAACTTTCGTAGATGGGTGTTTTTTCGACTATGTATCTCATCTTTTTAATTATTGTGAGGGAAAATGGAGCTTCATTCTTTAACATTATCTTCTTTAGTTTGGTGTAGTAACAATCCACTTTTTTCATGGGATCTAGAATGATATGCACTCTGATATTCATCTTAACAGAAATAAAAAAATCACTATATGGTTTGTGTTGGTTTGGAGTCTATGACAAGATCCAATTTTCTTGATAGTTTGAAAGTAGAGGCTAGATTTGAACTCCTTTTTGTTTTGATGTTAAACTAGAATTTAAGGAACTAGATATTATACTCTACTATCTAATTTTCTGCATTGCTTAAGATTGGTCACTTTAAAGCTAGTAAACAGCTAGGTGCTAGGTTTGTTATATGCGTTTGGATCATGAGGGCACCCTCTTGCCATTGCTGCAGTGTTGATGCTGTAACAGGGGGGTGTTTTATCGACTGAATGATATGTGCTGAAAATGTCACTATATTTTCTTTCTGTAGTTTTTGTAATTGTCGGGTTGAATGCACCCCAAACCTAAATGATAGGATGTTTAATGGCCAAGATATTACTTGTGCATTATTCAGTTTCTACTTAGTGCAACTTTTACTATGTCCTGCTAAACAATTGTATAGGCATTTAGCAGTTTGTTTGAAGGGGAGTTTTGTAGGAAGAGAAAAAAGGAAAAAAGAATAAGGGAAAAAAGTATCATGTCGCCCCATCTGCTACCCCCTGCAGGTAGCAGGTATAATTTTTTTTGGTCCAAAAAATCACAAATGCTTCGGTTGTGGAAAAAATCGGAGCACTTGTGAGAACAAATGCTCCGGTTTTCCCTTAATAACCGGAGCATTTAAGATTTTTTTTACTATGACTTACTCTCAAATGCTCCGGTTTTACATACAACCGGAGCATTTGAGCTAATAAATGCTCCGGTTGACAACCGGAGCATTTGTAAAATGCTCAAATGCTCGTATGACGTCTGCTACGCGTCAAATACGGAGCATTTGTGGGCTTTTTAACCGGAGCATTTGAGCATTTTTCTACTAGTGTTTCCAAATAACTTGGATTAACAATAACATTGAAAACAATTCCTCTTCTTATCTCCCCTTCCTTTTCCTAAGTGTGCACACCCCCAAGCTAGCCATCCCATCATGGATCTATATCAAGGGGTAAAAATAATTGCCAACAAGTGGACTTAGAAGCATGAACCCTTCTTGAAATTAATCAAGCGGTAATAATAATATGACTTATAAGTCATGAATAAATCTCCTTTACTCATAAACAACTTTTTGAACATTCAAAATTCATAAAAACCAATCAAACCATTCCTTGTAATAAAAATTTAAATTTCCAAAAAGAACACAAAACTTTTCATATAAAATGATTGATTAAATCATTCCTTCTTTTCACATCCAAGAGTGAATAATAAAATATTGTAACTATTTTAAACCAAATTTCCAAATCCATTCAACCATTAAGTGAATAAACAACTTTATCACATAAAACCACATTTTAAAAGATCTAGCTACATAACGTACCTTGATCTTGCACAAAGAGTATACTAGTATCTTCACTTAGTCTTAATCTTGAACGATCACCTAACCAACCAATAATATAAAAATCTAATAAGTAACTTATCACATGATCTTAATCATGAATTTAAATATGAATAACCTATCATGAGCATAATTTTTTTGAGTAAGAAACATGGAAAGTTTTTTCTTAACCCAAAGTTAATTGGAACTTGAATAAGAAATATTAAACTAGAATAGATTAAGAAGAGAAGGAAGAACCTTGAAGTAAGAGAGTATATATTCTTCAAAGTTTTTGTGTGGAAAAGATGGCTTAAGGTATGGGGTATTTATAGGAGTAGAATAGGCAGTACTTAATTTCCAAAATTAAATAGTTTGTAACCTTCACCATAATTTAGGAGATTAAACCAAGATTTGTAACCTCCATCATAAATTTGGAAGTTTTAGGAAAACAAAAACCCCCCTTTACTACTATAGGTGGCCGGCCAAAAAAGGCTAAAAAAAAAAATCCAAAATTCATTTTCAATTTTTTTTTTCATTTTTGAAAACTTATTTAATTAAATTTTGACTAGGATTAAATCCCAAAAGTTTGACAAATCAAGTTTGGCGCTATATTCCCGCCAAAAAAATTTTAAAAACGAGTGAAAATACTAAAATACCCTTTGCTTAAAATACTTATTTTAGAAACTAAATATTTAATTATTTAAATAAATACTCAAAAATATGAGGTATAACAGTAACTGCAAGAAAAAGTTGTGCTAGAAAAACTGTTTCACCATTGTCACATTCACACTATAAGATTGAAATGAAGTATCGAGAACCTGTTGCTGATTATGTCCACCGCCTGAAGATTGTTATTGAGAGCTATCGTCTTAATGATCTTTTGGAGGCTAATTATTACCATACTCCCGAGAGACAGACAGACATTCTATTGGAGACACTGTCCAATGAGGGACCATTTGGAGAAGTAAAAGAAAAATATCGTAATGTGATGGTCAACAAGGAATTTAACTATAAAAGATATGTGCATAAAGGAATATGGTTCCTTACCATAGATTATCTAAGTAGGGTTATGATTGATACACATTAAATATTGAAAATGTACCTATTGTTCTTCAAGTGAGAGTGAGGGAGTAGCATCTGATGATATTGAAGGGAAAGATGATGATGAGGGCTACTGTTCACCCCTTCCAAACCTTGAAGCAAATAGGGATGATGAGGAAGACCCCGAGGAGGAAGAGGAGTAGTCTAATATAGCCTACTAATGATATGATTTAGGAATATATATTTATAATCAAGTCATTTAGACCAAGCTCTTTAGTAGTATTAGAAATTCTATAAGTTTCTATAGATAATTTTAGAATAATTATTAGGAATTTTATTACTTGACTATTGTAATTTGAGTTAAATAAAATTTAAGTTCTTGTGTATAATTGTTGCTTACTTGCCAAATTGATGTTACGTGGAAGCAAAGCAAAGGTTGCCTTGCAATGTTATGATGTAATATGTTCTGATTGACGCATATAATTTTCTTATGACGAAAGTTAGTATTAAATAAATAAGACTTGTGTACAAGACTATGTATGGATGTATAGTTGTAGTAATACCAATGCTAATGTGTAGGAATTGTATGCAAAACTATCAAGTATACACTAAATCTCGTAGGAGAACTTTTGAACAAATGGCTAAAGCCCCTGAACAACTACTTGAAAGGCTGAGATCTCTTGAACAACTTTCCCAACACATGGGTTTAGTGTTGCAAAACCAATTAGGGAATAATGGTGTAGAGGACCCCACAAGCTGTTATGGCAAATAAGTGAGCAACCTTTAAACCTCCAATGTTTGTAGGAAGGGAAGACCCCTTACACACTAGTAGAATAATTGCTGCGGTGGTATTGCTGCGGTTTTACCCATACGCAGCAATCACTAGTACAGAAATGAGGATTTGCGTCTGTTCATTTGCGTCGCACCCTAGAAGAACTGACGCAAATTGTCAATTTGCGTCGCATACCATTAATAGTCCGATGCAAATAATGTCACCAGAAGAGTAGGTGAAGTGCATATGCGTCGGACTCTCTTGACAAACGACGCAAAAATAACTATCTGCGTCGGACCCGACGCTCATCCGACGCAGATAGTTGTTAGCAAAATGTATACAAGAGCACTATCTGCGTCGGACGTTGTTGACATGTGACGCAGATAAGTTATCTGCCTCGCATGTCCTTAGGGTCCGACGCAGATGACTGCTGTAACACCCCGTAATTTTCACCCTTTATTTTTGGTGTTAGTTTATTTTAAAATGATATTTTTTTCGTAAAAATAAATAATTTATTATTTAAATTATTTTGGAATGTGTTGTGAAATGTGTATATATATTTATATATTGTGATATATTTATATATATTTATTTTAAGTTGTTAGTTATTTTTTTTAAAGGTTATATTAGTTTCGTTATTTATTTAGGCGTTTAGGATGCAGTTTTGTCGCGTAGCGTTTTTTTTTAACGTTGTTGGACCGACTGGGGTGATGAAATGTTGCATCACGTGTGGCGTATCATGCTGGCCGAAAATCAGCAATTATGGAGTGGAGGATGAAGAGTTTTGGTGCTTATTAAGCTAACTTTTGAATATCTTGTAACCGCTCATTTAATTCCCCATTAACCCACCTTTATAATCACCCTTTAAACCATTGCCTAATGAGGTTATTAATCAGGTTTTTGCTGCATTCTAACCCCCCTTTTTCGCCCAACCCTTAGAGAGAAAGAGAAAGAGTTCTTCTCTCTTCTCGGATTTTCGTCCATTTTTGCACACCTATTTTGTTTGCATCATATCTCCTTCGTTTCTTATCCGAATTGGACGTGTGAGTAGTCAAAATCCATCTACTCGGAAAGATCTTGCTCGTGGTAAAGGTAAAAATCCATTTTTTTTGATGAAAGATAAAGACGCGACAGAAGTTTTCGTTTCAATCAGGCGAGTTTTCTGTTTTCTGTCACACCTTCGTGAAAATATCTATCACCGGAGATCTAACCGTTGGATCGTCCTTAAATTTGGACAGAAAGTTTATAAGATCCTGGAATTCACTTTGACCGAAGTGATTTGGAATCTAAGCTTTTAATAGCTGGGAATCATGGTCGGAACAGAAGAGTACGAAATGAGATTTTTCAACGTTCAAGAAGAAAACGCCTAGTGACTTGTTGCTACAATTATCGTTCATGGAGGACTTGGATTGCACATATTTTTTGTATTTCTTTAGACTCAACTCTCCTCCGACGTTCCAGGTAACTAGTAGTTATCTTAGAACAATAGTGATTAGGGTATTATTCGGTATTAGATTATTACGCTAGGAAATTGTTTAAAATACTTTTTGAATGAAATTATTGATAAAATTTGACGTGAATATACTTGATTCATGCTGTATGAATATTGTATATAGAAAAATAATTTTCGTCTGAGTTTTAGTATTTATTTGATTTAATTGGTGTTTTGTGCGTTTTTGGCTTATTTGCATGATAATTATTAAACGAATGTTAAAATTTCTGAACTTATTTTTCGTGGATCATGTTATATGTGTAATATGTATTCCATGCCTTAGAATAATTTTTCCCTACTGTTTACCGGTTTATTTAATTGATATATCTGTTTTTGCAATTTCGTTTCTGTCAGTATATAAATCAGGAAAATTACTTCTGGAGGCCGAATAATTCATTTATTTCTATATTATGTATTTTAGTGAGTTTATGCATGTTGTGTAAATTTTTGGTAATTTTTGGGCGTTTATTTTTATTTTTAATTATTATATTGGCTGTATTGAGTAATCTGTAAATTAACGTTTAAAAATACTTTTGAAGTCTGAAAATTATAAAAAAAAATTATACCATGTCATTAGAGCCATTAGGGTCGTATGATAATTTTTGTGTGATTTTAATGCTCGAACTTATTAGTTTAATAATTATTATTATGTTTTTGTTGTGAAATTGAGGATACTCTTTTAAATTATTTGAGAGCTTGTTAATCAGAAATAATTTGTAATCTATTATGTTCTTGGTTGCTGATGTTCATTAGGTTGCATTAAGTATTATTGGGTATCCTTATGTTTATGTTTGATTTATGAAAGAAAATGATTAATTGTTACTACTCTTTTATTGAATAAGCCTTTAAGTTGATTGGTGATGTATTTTTGATTGAATTGTTGGTGCTGTAAAAACTAGTTTAATACCATTGTTGATGTTTAGAGATGTTCAAGGTGTTTATTGTGGGAGGCATTTGTTGAAAGTTTGTAAGTTATTATTTTTGAGGAATTATGAAGAGTTGTTTTGATGAATTATGGGTCTAAGGCCGGGTGGCATCCCTTTTTGATGAATATTTTAAGATGAATGATATTTTGATGATATGCATGATTTTATTTTGAGATAAGAATATCCGGTGGGATAGATGTAGTCCCTGGTGAAGAACATGCCAACCACCCGGGTTGCGAACTAGGGGGTACACCCGGGTTAATTGTTGTCCCTCCGAGAGGTCGGGAGTTCTGCGTTTTCTACCCTGCATCGGGAGTTTGGCCATTCTTAGACACAGGCAGTGGGGAACGTAAGCCCATAGACTGACCTGGAGATTGCGATCTGACAAACCTTAGGAAGTGAATTGCGATTCACTGGCGTTCGGTTTCTGACTCAATAACTTGTTGTACTTTTCTTTTATTATTATTTAAGTATTCTAGAGTTGATTTACTCACTATATCTTGTTTACTTGATGTTGACTATCACTTGTATCACTTGTGAGCTTTATGGTTTTGGATGCATGTTATTGTTATCATGATTGTATGCTTTCCTTTCTTATTAATTTATGTCTGAATCATGCTTTGATTTCTTTTGTTCGGGAGAATCGCTAGTTACTCCCACCGATTGTGGATTGTTGTTATATATTTTGCGAGTTATGTTGATGGGAATCTTCTTTGGTTTTGGGTTCGGGTTGAGTTGTGAGCATTGAACTGATAGTTGTTTTAGGCCTAGACTTCTAGTTAGATTTTTTCTTCTCATTTGGACTACTCTGAATTAGTTATTTATTTATATTATTTATTTAAGTTGGTATCTTCACATAGTTATTTAAATACCTTTGTATTAGTAGTGGCATTCCCAGAAGACGATGTTTCCTCCATCGTCCTATAATACTATTATTATTTCTTTCTTTTCCGCTTTGAAATTCTGGGGTGTTACAACTGCACCCCCAAGTATCCAAACTATGCAGCCAACTACGCAGCCAAGCCAAGTACCCAAACTACGGAGTAAACACTATCCGTGTCGGACCATTGTGCACGTGCGACGCAAATGGGCTTCCACCACTATCTGCGTCGGACCCTCGTGCACGTGCGACGCAAATGGCCCCTATATGCGTCGGACCTCGTGCACGTGCGACGCAAATGGTCTGGGACTTTAATTCAAAGCCCAAAACTATACGGTCTCAAACGGAACTCTCACACTCTCTCACACTCTCTCTCTCCTGCGATTGCGAACCGCCGACCTTCGCTGAATTAAAGTCCCGTTTACTGTCGCATTCTAGCCGGCGACCGTCGCTTCTCCGGCTAATCCCGTTTCGCCGACGACCATCGCTTCTCCGGCACTCTCTCTTTCGTATTCTCTCTCTCTTTCTTGTTTTTTCACTCGTCACTCCCATCCTCTCTCTCTTCTCGCCGGCGAATAATCACGCGAAGGTGCCTAGTTCTTGGTGTTTATCGGTGCACTCCTTGTCTCGCCGCCGTCACAGCTGCACGCCAGGTGTCGCTGCCGTCGCTGCTTCAATGTAAGTCATGTTTTTCGGTTTTTCAATTTCTGTCTTTTTTTTTCAATTTCTATCTTTTTTTTTCCCTCTTTTTTTTTTCTACTACTTAATCAAGGAGTTTATTACTACATTTCAATGTATTGAATCAATTTCATGCATGTGTTTCTTGAATGCTCACTTTAGAATTATGTGTTTCGATTATGAGTTAGAATTCTTGAATGGTCACTTTAGAATTTCAAACTTATAAGAATTTATATTATAGTTTCCTAATTACCTTGAATTTGTGAAATTTAGTAATATGTTGTGTGACTATCCAAACTCATCTCTTTCAATGGTGTTGCATTCTCTTGCTTTGCCTCTCCTCCACATTGTACTGCAGTGGCCACCTTGTGTCTTGTGCTCCTCGGTTTGTTGGTTCTCCAAGCTCACCTCATTGTGCTTGTCTTCGCTGCTCCTTGAGAGCAGAGGTATGTATTATACCTTTTGCTATTTTCTAATCTATGTTAATTTAACCATTAGTTTGGATTTGTGGATTTGTTTTATTTATCCCCTATAATGTGATTGGGAAAGTATATGTGAATTGTTTGGTTATGTGATTGGGAAAGTATATGTTGAATTATGACCAAACCTATATGGACATACCTTAATGGGGGGGGGGAGGAAATCTAAGGAATGGATTGGTTTCAGGCTGTTTAATTGCAATGTGTGCATCATTTGCCTAGATACCCGTTCGAGGCTTACTCATTAGGAGTAAGTCTTGAATAGTCCCCGGTTTGGGACTGTCTTTGAGTTTCTTATTTCACTTAGGATGTGAATGAATATTTGGTTTTCGATTCTAAGAAAGATCTAGCTCATTTCCCTAAGCGTTCTCTGGGTACATATGTTGATAGCTACTATCTTCATCGTGTACTTGGAGAACTGTAGGGAAGTGCTGCCGGATTTTTCTTAGAATAGAAAACCAAACATTCATTCACTAGTGAGATGAGAAACTCAAGGATGGGTTAGGTTGGAGTGATAAGGACCCAAATGTTCATGACTGCATTTTGATAATACACTTTGAATGATGTGATCGATTGTGTTATTTGTTTGGTGTATCTAATGTATGAATATGGATCGAACTTGGATGTATGGTAATCGGATTTCGGCGACATTTCTACAAGGGGTTGATGAATTTATCAGGGTTGCGTTAGAACATCAATCGCAGAATGGGTCAAAGTTAGTCTTGTGTCCTTGTTGTGATTGCAATAACTCTAGGGGGTATCGTGATGTGGATCAAGTTAAGGATCATTTGATTCGTCGTGGGTTTAAGAGCAACTATACTAGGTGGACATGGCATGGAGAGTTTTATGATCAGGGTATGAGCTCCACTAGCTTGTGTGATGATTTGCATGTTGATCACATTGATGATGAGGTTGAGGTTGATATCGAAAAAGGAAAGGATAATAATGATAATGATAGGGTAGATGATGATAATGATAAGGTGGATGATGAGAATGATAGGGTAGATGAGATGTTGCACAATTTGGAGGATGAAGGAATCGATCGTCCGGATATGTATGATAATATTTTAAGTACAGCGGACAAACCTATGTATCCGGAGTGTAAGAATTTCACTAAACTTTCTGGCATCCTTACATTATTTAATATGAAATCGAAGCATAGTTGATGAGATAAAAGTCTAAGTGAGTTGTTCACTTTTTACAAGAATTGCTACCGATGGGAATGAAATTCCCAACTCTACCTATAAGGCAAAGAAATTATCAGGTCCATTAGGTATGGAATATGAGAAGATACATGCATGTCAAAATGATTGTGTCTTTGTATCGAAATGAGTACAAGGATTTGGGTGAGTGTCCAAGGTGTGGAGAGTCTCGGTACAAGACAAAGGAGGATGATGAAGGGGTGAGAAAGAAAGAAACTCCGGCGAAGGTTCTTTGGTATCTTCGAATCATTCTGAGATTTAGGCATTTATTTTCGGATGAAAATAATGCTAAATTATTAAGGTGGCATGCGGATGAGAGGAAGAAAGATGGGATGCTTTGACATCCGGCCGATTCTCCGCAATGGACAAATATCGACCGAAAGTTTTCCAGTTTTGGTAAAGAACCTCGAAATCTTAGGCTTGGACTTTGTAAAGATGGGATGAACCCATTTGGCACCCTAGGTACCCAGCATAGCACTTGGCCGGTTCTACCGACCATTTATAATCGCCCCCGGTTATGTATGAAGCGTAAGTTTATTCTCGCTATCGCTTCTTATCTCGGGTCCTAAGCAACCCTAAACGACATAGATGTGTATCTTGACCCACTCATTCAAGATCTCGAAATTGTTGTGGGATGAAGGTGTTTCGATGTTCGATGCGCATGCGAAAACTGAATTCACATTACGTGCCATGATATTTTGCACGATTAATGATTTACCGGCTTATGGGAATTTGTCCGGGTATACAGTTAAAGGAGCAAAGGCATACCCTATTTGTGATGAGGATATGATTGATGAACGGTTACATCATTGTGGGAAGAATGTATACCTGCATTACCGTACATGGCTTCCTTTAGATCATCCATTTCGTAAGAAGAAAAAGTTGTTCAACGGAAAAGTGGAGATGAGAGAAGCCCATGTACCCTTACGTGGAAAACAGGTCTCTAGGCGGGTAAAGAATATTGAAACAGTGTTTGGCAAGCCCTTTAAAAGTGTCTCAAAGAACTTATACAAGAAAAGGTCTAAGTTCTGGGACCTCCCATATTGGGAATGTTTAGAAGTCAGACATTGCCTTGATCTAATGCACATTGAGAAAAATATTTGTGATGCCATTGTCGGAACATTGTTGAATATGCCCGGGAAGACAAAGGATCGAGTTAAAGCTAGAAAAGACATGGCTGAAATGGGCAGACCAGAACTAGCACCTCAGGAGCGGGGACAACTGTAATACTCCGTATTTTGGTAACTTGATATTTATATTTTAAGAAAAATTTTGGTTATTAAAAAGACTATTATATTATTAAAAAGAATTGTTATTTATTTAAAAGGCTTTTAGAAAGATTTTGGGTATTTATAATAAAGTTTAGCGCAAATGAGTTTTGGGCCTCAGTTTACTAACTTTTAAAACCAAGTGTTTTGGTTAAAACAAAAATAAAAACATTTTAAAGAATTTTACAAAGTTTTACAAAAAAAGAAAAAAATAAAATATCGTTGCCAACCGAATAAGTTTGTATCGGGCAATGAACATATCTTAACTCTTAATAACCTTGCACAAGTCTTCTATCTTTTCCTTTTATTTATCTTCTTACCTCGTTTTAGCTTCTAGAATAATGTATTATGGGATAAATTATATATTTTCTCCAATCTGAGTTGGATGATCGTAATATTAGGTATATCTTAGTTAAATTTTTCTATCTTTTCTCTTAAACCCATCTTTTAGTTTCCTAGTCCTATTCCGATTCTACCTATCCAACTAGTATAAATAGGGGCCTCCATCCCTCATATTCTTCACACCAAATTTGAGAAATACATCTCTTTTCTCAAGTTTAAAACTCTCTCTCCCTCTTAGCCTACCCTTTCTCTTCTTCCCTCGTAGTTATTAATTTTCAAGGTGCGTGTATATGTAGATCTTTAAATATTATTCTGCATACATAGTATCATGTTTTTAGGGTTATTATTTTACATGTTTTACGAGTTTACATGAATTTGTTAAATTTATTATAAGCATGGTAAGTGGTCCGGTGTTAAATTTATTTTCAATCTGTAGATTGTAGGATATAGTAAACCATGCGTTTGCCGTCATGCGTTGAGTTGTTTATTTAACACTGTTGTCATGGTTTTGTTGCCTTATTACTAAGGTTATCATTATTAGTCTCCAAATTCATGTACTGAGTTGGATTATTATATTGTTAGTAAACTTCCTACTTTAGTTTAGTGGTACGCATGTATTTAATCTTCAAGGTTCATGAATCATGGTGCATGATTCTTGCATAGTACGAATACTTAACTCTGTTATTATTAGCATAACTGTTATTTTTTTTGATAAGTAAGTAAAATTTCATTGCTTTTAAAACATAGTACACCTAACCAATCCAAAGAGCAAACGAACCAACTAGGTTGGACCCTTTAAACTCAAAGGAGAGAAAACTAATCCCACAGGATTACAATCCATTTCATATAACTCTACAGATTACTAAACCAATACTGATCTCCTCTGCTAATCTTCTGTGGCAGAACTGTTCCAATCCTCAGCTTCACTATCTGTCGAATCTGCTTAACAGTATTCTCCACTCTTGGTATACAAGCATTCCAGTAGCTGCTATTTCTAGCTTGCCATATAAAATAGATGAGAGCAACCAAACCAGCATACATCACTTGTTTCACAAACTTAGACTTCTTTGACTCCTGCACCCATCTAATAAGTGCCTGAATTGTCTTCCTACTAGTTGTAATTCCCAACCACTTCTTGATCTCCAATAAACAATTACCACTAAACTGACAATCAAAGAATAGATGTATATGATCTTCAGCAGCACTATTGCAGATTAAACACAAATCGTAACTATCGATCCCTATCTGAGCCATCTTGGTCGTTGTTGCATGCCTGGATTGCACTGCCATCCAACTTATAAACCGATGTTTAGGAACGTTCAACCTGTTCCACACCATTCCATCCCAGTTCACTCTCTCCTTTACACCTTTAATCTTCTCATACACCTCCCTAATAGAGTATTTTGTCATTATAGCTAAATGAGTTTCAGAATAAAACTGTTTCAACTCTTCTTTAACTTGACAAATCTTTTTCCAGTACCAGCTTGCTCCATTCTTAGGAACATAGCTCCACCAATTCCCTCCTTTCACATAGACTGAGTGAACCCATTTTATCCAAACATTGTCTTGTTTGGATGAAATGGCCCATACATATTTTCCCAGGCACGCTACATTCCAGATTACCACATCTCTAAAACCCATTCCTCCACATTTCTTACTCCAACATAATGAATCCCAAGCTATGGCTCCTGGTTTATTAGAGTAAGCATCACCAGACCATAAGTATGCCCTGCAGATTTGTGATACTTCATGAAGCACACTTTTTGGCAAAATAAAAATCTGTGCCCAGTACCTATGCAAGCTCAACAATACTGAGTTGATAAGTTGTGCTCTAGCTGAATAGGATAAATTCCTTGAACTCCAAATCCGAATCCTTGATGTCATCTTCTCCACAATTACTTCACACTGAGCTTTTGTTATCCTCTTTGTACAGATAGGTACACCAAGATATTTGAATGGTAATCTGCTTCTCGTAAAGCCATAAACATTCATAATTCTGTCTATATCACCTTCATTCATGCCACAGGTGTAAAATGCAGACTTTTGCACATTTGCTTTCAAGCCAGATGTGTTAGAAAATAACTTGAAAGCACTCAGCAGCATATACACAGAAGAAAATTCTCCCTTACAACACATTATCAAATCATCAGCAAAACACATATGTGTCAATTTCATCTCTCTACATCTAGGATGAAATTTAAAATCTGTCATCTCACTCATTTTATGAAGTATTCTTGACAAATACTCCATGCATACCACAAACAAGAGGGGAGACATTGGATCTCCTTGTCTCAACCCTCTTGTAGCCTTGAAATATCCCTCCATCTGACCATTTATCATCAGTGAGTACATTGGGGTGGTTACACAATTCATAACTAACCTAATAAAACTACTAAGAAAGCCTAATTGTGATAACATCTCTTGCAAAAACTCCCAATTGACAGTGTCATATGCTTTTTGAATGTCAATTTTTAGCATACAACTAGGACTTACTTTTTTCCTATTGTAATGCTTCACCATATCTTGAATGACCATGATATTGTGAGCAATAAAACGACCTTGCACAAACCCTCCCTGATTCTCAATGATTAAATCAGGTAGGATTTGCCTCATTCTCCCACATAACACTTTAGTGACACACTTATACAAAGTATTACAACATGATATTGGTCTATATTCACTAACATTTTTAGGACAACTAGTCTTAGTAATTAAAGTTATAGTGGTATTATTTAACTCTTTTAGCATCTGACCACTTTGTAACACATCTAAAACTGCTGCAATTACCTCATCACCTGTGATGTCCCAGCTGTCTCTGTAGAAAAAGGCACCAAAGCCATCAGGTCCTGGGTTTTGTTACCAGGAATAGAAAACAGTGCTCTTTTCACCTCCTCTACTGTGAATGGGGCCTCCAGGATTGCTTTATGTGCTTCTGTAATCAATGGGTCTGCTTGTACAACTTCTGGCATCACTTGAGTTCTGTGCTGCTCAGGACAACTCAGTAGCTTCTTGTAATAAGCCACAAATGCTTCAGATACTGCTGTACTATATTCATGCCAGTTTCCATATTCATCAAATATACTATATATTTGATTTTGGACTCTTCTCGCTTTTATATTTTGATGGAACAATCTAGTGTTTTCATCCCCATCCTTGATCTATTCCATCTTTGCTTTTTGTCTCAAAAACTCCAGATATGCTTTATGTTTCTCCTTATATTCTTGTATTGCTTGCAATTCATCTTCTGCCATTTGTGTCAACCCAGCTGCAGCACGATTTTGATGCAGTTTGCTTTGTATTTCAATCATTTTCCTGTATGCTTGTAATTCAGCAGCTTGCAAATCATTGAATCCCTGCTTGTTTAAATCCTTCAAAGCTACTTTCACACTCTTCAATTTCCTCAAGACTGTGAACATTTTTGTCCCGTGAATCTCCTGATTCCAAGCTTCCCTGATAATCTCTTGATACTTTATAGAGCTCCTCCACATGGTAAAATACCTAAAAGGTCTCCTACCCTGCTTGACATTTTGTTGAGTAGTGATGAGTGAAGGAGAGTGATCAAACTCATCCTCACTTTGAAAACAAACTTCTGCAGTATCATACACTTCTTGCCATTTTGTGTTTGCTAACACTCTGTCTAGCTTAGAGAATACCCTTGCCATACCATGCTGTTTATTGTTCCAGGTAAAGAAATTCCTTATGGACTTAATGTCTTCAACATCACAATCCCTCATGCAATTCCTTATATCCATCATTTCCCCAATCCATACTAAGGAACCAATTCTCTCATCTGCATTCATTACACAATTAAAGTCTCCACATAACAACCATGGATCCAAAGTCTTCAAGCTTCTCAAATCATTCCATAATTCTTCCCTTCTACTCCTCTCATTAAATGCATACACAAATGTGCAAAAAAATCCAGATAACCCACTCTTTGGCTCAATATAACAATGAATCAATTGACTAGTCCCTCTAATAATCGTCACATCAAAACTTCTTGGCTGCCATGCAAGTATTACCCTACCACCATCATGATATGTAGCATTTGAGGTAAAACACCAACCTCTAAATACCCTTTGATAAAGACTACCAAGGTTAGTAGCCTTTATCTTTGTCTCCAAAAGACTAACAATACCTATAGGAAATCTGTGAATAAGATTCTTCACATCATTCTGCTTTTGGACATTGTTAATCCCTCGAAAGTTCCAGCATAATATTTTATCCATTGAGCAAGGGAGGGTCCCCTCTACCCTGTATTACATCATAACACACTTCAGTGTCCTTCCTTATTTCTGCCACCTTAATACCTCCATTATCTTCCTGATTGTCATCTTCATCATTCCTTAATGACAGAAAAGCATTCCCTGTATGAATAGGATTCACAGTAGATACTCTTACCCTAATTGGTTTCAATGCTTGCTGAAACCCATCTAGATCCACTACTATATTCACTGCTTTCTGCATTGGCTGCTCTTTTGTGTTTATGATATTTGCTATGTTTTTAGCAACCCATACCTGCTTCACCTTCCTCCTACACTCCTTAGTGTCATGCCCCATAATCTTGCACATATTACATCTACTAGGCTTCCATTCATACACAACTGGCACTTCAGTTCTCTCCTCATATTCATTAATGAAATGAATATGATCTGGGAAATCCTGTTCAATTCTTACTTCAACAAGTATTCTTGCATATTGAATCTTATCACGATTTCTTGTTGCTTCATCTCTCTTAATAGGATCACCTATTTGCGCAACAATTCTATGTAATGTCTTTTCACCCCAATACTTAATGCCAAGCTTCAACTGTACCCAGATGGGCAATGTTTTGATATCCTGTCTCTCAAAATCCACATCTGGTGTCCAAGGTTTCAAAACCAGGGGTTTATTATCAAAAAAATAATGTCCATTAAGAACATTATCTCTTGAATCCAAGGCCCTAAAACGAACCAGAAATATACCCTTCTTCACCATCATAACCTTGTCTATACCATGACTTTTCCAAATTCTCCTCAAAAATCACTCCATTACTTGAATCGGAGGATTAGAACCCACCACATAACAAATTAGTGATGAATTCCAGAAGTTAACCTCCTCTTCAATATCCTCAAAAGAAATTTTCACCTCCTCTCTATCCCCTGTTTCATTCAATTCAGATTGTATTTCTATAGTATTCACAGTATTATTCACAATTCCAACACCAGCAGTTTCCCCAATATCAACATTATCATCATCCATATCTCTTTCATCATTCAATTCCTGAAGAATTGGAACAGGAGACATACCATCAGTTCGAGAAACTGATTTCTTACGTGAATCCACACTTCTATGAATCAACTGTAACCATTCATTGAAGTTATATCTAACCTCCGATCGCTGTTTCATTTGTTGAATAGATGATTTCGGTGTGAGAACTTCACCAATTCCCAATCCAAAATCTATCGGCTCCACTCCTAATATCTCATCCATTGAACGAGTTCGTAACGCCTGAGACTCCGATGATGGACCCTTCTCCTTTTCCTTCTGTTTTCCAGCATTTCCTCCCTGAGCTTTCCCCGCCGTTTTCCTGGCCATGGCAACGATGCAAGATAAGCTATCTTGCACCGAGAGAGAAACTGGGTCGAGCTCAAGTGAACAACTAAACGTCGACGCTTCCTTTGTTGATATTGAAACTCAAACAAGTGTTGCGGGTATCATAGCATAACTCTTATTACTATTCACATTAATATTATCATAAAAATTATTATTTCATGTATGACCAATAAGATTTCTCAAGATTATTTCATGAACAAGTTATATATTTTATATGCCTTTATATGGCTAAAGTTTTATAAAAGGAGTACTTTTTTTAGGAGGATTATTTCCGAAAGATTTTTATTAGAGATATGATCTTTTATGATCGCAAATTATAAAGAGGCAACGGCTTATTATAAACAAGAACGCTAGCTATTATATTTTACCCATGTACTTTTTGTATAAGTCATGTGGACAAGGTAGTTCCCCTCGTCATAGACTCATTAAGGAATACTAAACTTGGGGGGTGTGCACACTTTAGGAAAGGTACCTAGGCAAGGAAAGGAGTTTTTTAAAAGGTATATACTTTATATTATACAAGTATTACAAGTATCCAAGGAAAGTTTATAGAAATATTTTGAATGTTTAATAAAGTATTTAAATTTCCGCATATACATGTACTCAGTATTTTTACTGACACGCGTTTTGTTTGTTTGTTTTATGGCTTTGTCCCTGTGATGACCCTTTTGGTGAGCAGAATTTACAGGTTGATTTGATGCATACTTCACATGGGGGAGCTAGTGAGGAATAATACTTAAGCTAGGAGTTGCTATTTTTATTTATTATAGATTCCATTTTTGTCATAGTTGAATAATAATGTTTTTATTTTATCAATAAAGAGAAGTTATTATTATTAAGTTTCCGCTGCATTGTTAATTTAGTAGTTAGTAGTTTTAGCCTTTAACGTTATCACGTGGCGGTAATACTCTCAAGTTTCTCAGGAGTTTTATATGAAAATATGTTTTAGAAAGAGAGAAATTTGGGGGTATTACAAAGTGGTATCAGTTTAAAAGCCTACGGATATGAAACTGGAATCTAAAATTAATGGGTAGACTTAAGGATGGGCATATAGGTTAGAGAGTTTCGCATTCTTTTCATATTTATATTAAATATGCATAAAAATCTATTTTATTATTTGAGGAAAAACGATTGATTTGGATAAGTTGGGTTGGCAATGTTTCTGGCAAGGAAAGGCTTGGGCTCTCACCAACGTTGCGTGTAACCAACTCTTTCCTGGGAAATTCATTGGCCCGACTATTCTTTGTCATGAATCAAGTACTCATTATAAAATATATTTGGAAAAACAAAAGGTTGAAAAAAATAATTTTGGCAAGAAAATTTTTAGCATTTTATGTGCATAAGTAGAATAAGATGATAGACGTTTTTTTTCGAAAATTTGAGAAAAAAAAATATTTTTTTTTTAGAAATTCCGAATCTTTTTCGATTCATTTCAAATTACAGTTCAGATTTATTTTTATTTTAACTATTTTGTCAACGTGTAATTCATATTTTACTTATATATCTATATTTTTTTTCGAATTATAAAGCTGAATTTTTTTTATGAAGTATTGAAATTTGTATATGAATTATTTAGTTATTCATTGTTATATTAGAAATATGATTTTTTTTTATATATATCTCAAGGAAGTGTGACTTAGGGTGCGTTCTCTTCAACTTATTGGACCTGAACTGAACTGAACTTATCTGAACTGAACTTATTGGACCTGAACTGAACTGATTGGAACTTATTAAACCTGATTGGACCTGATTCAACTTATTGGACCTGATTGAACCTGATTGGAACTTATTGGACCTGATTGAAACTTATTGACCTGATTGGAACTTATTAGACTTTATTGGCCCTGATTGAAACTTATTAGACCTTATTAGACCTGATTGAAACTTATTAGACCTTATTGGACCTAATTGGAACTTATTTGACCTTATTAGACAAAAAAATTAATGAGTAATAACATAAATATTACCCCTAACGTAAATACTACCCCTCAAAATTTATTATGAAGTAATAATTATTAAAATTCGCCCTTTAAAAAAATAATTATTATTAATTATCTCTTATGATAAACAATTTAACAAAAAAAAAATACTATTTATATACTTGCCTATACATAACTTTCACCACTAATATATCTAATAGTCTTGTTTTGATTTCATAAAGCACTAGTAGAAAACCAAAAGTTGATTAACATTTATTGCTAACAAGTGAGAAATTGCCACATATGGAAAAATTTATCTCTCACTCCACTTAGTTTTATGACTAAAGTAGTAGAACTCATTGTTATTAGTAACGAAAACATGTTATCTCTAGTTATTTAAAGACGAATTGCAAAATATTGTAATTATGATATTATTATTGTTAACCTTATTTAACCATGATTATAATATTTTTTAATAATAATATAATCAGCTAATAGTAATATGAATAATAAAATAATAGACAATAATACAAGTATAATACGATATAATCATTGTGGTACTTTAATTAAAATTCTAATAATAACATAATTAGCTAATAGTGATATGAATAATAAAATAATGGACAATAATACAAATATTTATTGATCATTGACTATTTGGACCTTATTGGAACTTATTGGACCTGATTAGACCTGATTGAAACTTATTGCACCTGATTAGAACTTATTGGACCTTATTAGACCTGATTGGAACTTATTGCACCTGATTGGAACTTATTGGACCTTATTAGACCTGATTGGAACTTATTGCCCTGATTGGACCTGATTGAAACTTATCTGAACTGAACTGAACTTATCTGAACTGAACTGAACTTATTGGACCTGAAACTTAATTTTTTAAGGTGAAGAGAACGCACCCTTATTGTCAAGTTAATATGAAAAATCTTTGTATTTTTCATAAGCAAAAGAAAGAGTTTATTGTTTATTATAAGAACTGAGTTATTATTTTGTCTTTCATGACATATTATTAAGAAGCTACTTGCAAGTTGTGATATTACTATCTTTTGAGGTATTTTTTTTTTTGGCACGGATATTTTCTACGAGATGAATTTGGTTATTTAACGTCTTATATGACATGTATGCATGTGATCTAATTCATGCAAAGTGATTTATATGTTTGTTTTGTTGATTTTATAAGTGTTACAAGAACCTATGACTTCAAAGTAAGCCTAGTTGTTTTAGATTCATTAAAGGTGAATACTGTTTTGGTTTATTCCTTTGAAGGAAAGAAGTTTAGTAGTTATGTTTTTTTTATAGACATGAAGAAGACATTACCTTATTTACGTTATGCTAAGAATTGTGAAATTAGTCATTTGAAGTTTTATGAAGTTGAATGATCTTTAATATTTAGTAACATGAGTAAGAAAGGGAAAATTTATGATTTTTGGAAAGTAGAAGTAGGCGATCAATGATTTATACTCGTTTGGGGTGAATTATCATGATTTAGATAAGTTATATATTTTGTTTATGGATATAGTCAAAACCATTTTACTATTTTAGCTATGATATAGATATAACCTTAAAAAGGTGACAAAATAAGGAATATTATGAGGACCTTATAGGTATATGAGATACCATATATGAAGCTGGGTTTAATTAAGGAATTTTCCCCTATGCTGAATCGCAAATTTTGAAAAGGAGTTATCGTTGTTATAGTGAAGCAAAGAAAGTATGAAGTAAGACCATATTTGAAACTTTAGCAGGTTCCTTTTGATCATTTTTGTTTTAAAAGGTGAAGTAAGATACTAGAATTCTCTAAATGTATTTCAAGTTGATTTTGGAGATTATTGAGTGTCAAGAGGAGTATTATTTTTGGGAGTAGTCTTAAACTTTTGCTTGAATGATAGTGTATAATTGTTGTTTTGGCAATATGAAATATAGAGTGACTATATATAAGGATTGGGTATATCACTTATTGAAATAAATAAGTGACTCTAATAATAGAAGAAATATATTCTTTTGGGAGAAATTTGGAGCTTAATAAAGGAGAAACGGGAATAAACTAGTCAATCAAGGTAATTGATTTAGGAAAGTGTAGTCGAATTTTTGTCTTGTGGATTTAAACATTGAGTATATATTATGTGAAGGAGTTAATTTTATTGAAATGAAGATTATATCAATTTGGAGACAAGATTGTTTATTTATTGTCTAAAGTCCTAGTTGACTATTTTGAGAGAATATTGATTATAGTACTTTAAGTAAAGTTTGAAGATGAATTTCGAGAACTTCTAGTTTGAGGACTTAAGGAAGGAATACTATTTTTTTCAAGTATGTGTTGTGTTAGTATACTAACAATTTTCCTTATGGATGATGAATTTATTTGATTTGTAATATAGTATGATCAAGGGTTGTTTTGATGATATTTATTGTGAGACCTTCATGAGTTATGTGAAGCTGATTAAATTTTGAGAGAAAGTAAAGGTATTTTTCTTAAAAGGGCATGTTTGAATATTGCATTTTCAAGTAAAGCTTACGAAAGGTTTTATAAATTTCTTTTACTCACTATATTATAACATTTTTTTTTATATTAGCATTCACCTCAAGTTGTTTTTCAAAGAACACTTGTTTTAGTATCAATATTAGTTCTTTATTAATTTTGGTAAATAATTTTTAAGTTAAGTTTTAAGTCTTAGCGAGTTACGGGGGCTTAACTCCTTTTAAGAGGGGTAGAATGCGATAGAGTTTCGCGCTTTTAACTTAAAATGCTATTTTTGACCTAATTTTTACTTATAGTAAGCCAACTTACTTTAATAGAAAATTTTTATATATGTGAATTACTTGCTTTATTGATTACTTGCTTGCTTCAAGTTTCGAGGACGAAACTTCATTTAAGGGGGGTAGTCCGTAATACTCCGTATTTTGGTAAGTTGATATTTATATTTTAAGAAAAATTTTGGTTATTAAAAAGACTATTATATTATTAAAAAGAATTGTTATTTATTTAAAAGGCTTTTAGAAAGATTTTGGGTATTTATAATAAAGTTTAGCGCAAATGAGTTTTGGGCCTCAGTTTACTAACTTTTAAAACCAAGTGTTTTGGTAAAAACAAAAATAAAAACATTTTAAAGAATTTTACAAAGTTTTACAAAAAAAGAAAAAAATAAAATATCGTTGACAACCAAATAAGTTTGTACGGCAGCAACATATCTTAAGTCTTAATAACCTTGCACAAGTCTTCTATCTTTTCCTTTTATTTATCTTCTTACCTCCTTTTAGCGTATAGAATAATGTATTATGGGATAAATTATATATTTTCTCCAATCTGAGTTGGATGATCGTAATATTAGGTATATCTTAGCTAAATTTTTCTATCTTTTCTCTTAAACCCATCTTTTAGTTTCCTAGTCCTATTCCGATTCTACCTATCCAACTAGTATAAATAGGGGCCTCCATCCCTCATATTCTTCACACCAAATTTGAGAAATACATCTCTTTTCTCAAGTTTAAAACTCTCTCTCCCTCTTAGCCTACCCTTTCTCTTCTTCCCTAGTAGTTATTAATTTTCAAGGTGCGTGTATATGTAGATCTTTAAATATTATTCTGCATACATAGTATCATGTTTTTAGGGTTATTATTTTACATGTTTTACGAGTTTACATGAATTTGTTAAATTTATTATAAGCATGGTAAGTGGTCCGGTGTTAAATTTATTTTCAATCTGTAGATTGTAGGATATAGTAAACCATGTGTTTGCCGTCATGCGTTGAGTTGTTTATTTAACACTGTTGCCATGGTTTTGTTGCCTTATTACTAAGGTTATCATTATTAGTCTCCAAATTCATGTACTGAGTTGGATTATTATATTGTTAGTAAACTTCCTACTTTAGTTTAGTGGTACGCATGTATTTAATCTTCAAGGTTCATGAATCATGGTGCATGATTCTTGCATAGTACGAATACTTAACTCTGTTATTATTAGCATAACTGTTATTACTATTCACATTAATATTATCATAAAAATTATTATTTCATGTATGATCAATAAGATTTTTCAAGATTATTTCAAGAACAAGTTATATATTTTATATGCCTTTATATGGCTAAAGTTTTATAAAAGGAGTACTTTTTTTAGGAGGATTATTTCCGAAAGATTTTTATTAGAGATATGATCTTTTATGATCGCAAATTATAAAGAGGCAACGGCTTGTTATAAATAAGAACGGTAGCTATTATATTTTAGCCATGTACTTTTTGTATAAGTCATGTGGACAAGGTAGTTCCCCTCGTCATAGACTCATTAAGGAATACTAAACTTTGGGGGGTGTGCACACTTTAGGAAAGGTACCTAGGCAAGGAAAGGAGTTTTATTAAAGTTATATACTTTATATTATACAAGTATTACAAGTATCCAAGGAAGGTTTATAGAAATATTTTGAATGTTTAATAAAGTATTTAAATTTCCGCATATACATCTACTCAGTATTTTTACTGACACGCGTTTTGTTTGTTTGTTTTATGGCTTTGTCCCTGTGATGACCCCTTTTGGTGAGCAGAATTCTAAGGTTGATTTGATGCATACTTCACATGGGGGAGCTAGTGAGGAATAATACTTAAGCTAGGAGTTGCTATTTTTATTTATTATAGATTCCATTTTTGTCATAGTTGAATAATAAAGTTTTTATTTTATCAATAAAGAGAAGTTATTATTATTAAGTTTCCGCTGCATTGTTAATTTAGTAGTTAGTAGTTTTAGCCTTTAACGTTATCACGTGGCGGTAATACTCTCAAGTTTCTCGGGAGTTTTATATGAAAATATGTTTTAGAAAGAGAGAAATTTGGGGGGTGTTACAACAACGCTATTATCTTCCACCCGACTTGCTACACTTTGTCTAAGAAGGAGAAAACGAGTTTTTGTGAGTCTCTGCATAGGTTAAAGGTCCCTGCTGGATACTCGTCAAATTTTCGAAACCTTGTCTCACTGAAGGACTTGAAACTCGTTGGTTTGAAATCTCATGATTATCATATCTTGATGCAGCATTTATTACCTGTTGCAATACGAGGAATGTTGCCTTCCCAAGTAAGATACACGATAACAAAGCTGTGTTTCTTCTTCAGAACTATCTCTAGCAAGGTGATTGATCCTAACACTCTAGATAACTTGCAAGCTGATGTAATAGAGACGATGTGTCGATTTGAAATGTACTTCCCACCATCGTTCTTTGACATCATGCCTCATTTGATAATTCATCTTGTCCGAGAAATTAAACTTTGTGGGCCCGTTTGTATGAGGTATATGTGGCCTTTCGAAAGACATATGGGTACTTTGAAGGGCAAAGTGATGAATCCAAGCCGGACCAGAAGCAAGTATTGTCCAAAGAACAGTTGCAGAGGAAGTATCTGAATATGTAAGTCGAAGATTTAGCACGTGCACAAGCAATTGGATTGCCAAAATCTAGACATGAAGGAAGACTTGATGGTTGTGGTACCATTGGTAAAAAAATATTGTGTCTTGATGGAGAGTTGAAAACAAAAGCAGAATATTTAGTGTTAGAAAATGTGAAACAAGTTCATCCTTACTTAGATGAGCACATGACTGTTCTTAGTGTTCAAAGATCCATTGAAGAATAAACGTGAGTTGATGATTGAGCATAATCGTTCGTTCGTTGATTGGTTTAAAGAACGAGTTATGAACCAATTATCTGACCCAAAAAATGATGTATCGGATACGTTGAGATGGTTGGCATATGGGTCAAAGATGCAAGTTCTTTCCTATGAAGGGTATGACATCAATGGTTATTCATTTTACACTAAGCGGCAAGATGACAAATCCACGATGCAAAACAGTGGTGTTACGTTGGGGGCTTTGTCATCAGAATATACAAGTAGAAGAGATAGAACAATTGTTGAGACAATGAAGTCTTACTACGGGTTCATTGAAGAGATATTAGAACTTGACTACGTTGACTTCAAAATTCCGCTTTTTCGATGCAAGTGGGTTGATATTCGTCGTGGTTTAAAGAAGGATGAACATGGCTTTTTTACATTAGTCAATTTCAGCCGGTTAGGGCATCATGAAGATAGTTTCATATTGGCATCACAAGTAAAACAAGTTTTCTACATGGTTGACCCTGTCGATTCGAAATGGTCTGTTGTCATTGAAGGAAAAAGGAGAATACTTGGAATTGATGATGTACGCGATGAAGAAGAATACGATGCACAATTTAATGAAGTTATTACTTCGTCGGTAGTCATTCCAAGTACATTAGGGGAAGATTTGGACCCCAATTACATTCGTCAAGACCATAATGAGGGATTTTACGCTGTCAAAGAAAAAACTGATTAATAGGTAATTTATGTAATATTATTGCAACTACTATTGTTTATAATCTTCAATTTTATATACTTTATGCATTGTTAAAATAATTTTGTAATACTTCATTTATGAATCTAACATGTCTTTGGTTGGTATTTGTATTTGGTTTCAAATGTAGTGATGGAAGATGAGATAATGCATGATGCATCAGATGATCGGCAACCACGTTCTGAGGCCGAGATTACTGATGGAGGTAGTAAGAAGAAAAGAGTGAGTAAGGCTAGAGGTCCTACAAAAGGGATTCGTTCCATACCCGGGGTTCAAAGAGTACTTCAGTGGGATGAGTTGATGCGTCCGATTGGGGAGCATGTTGGTGCGTACAAGACACATTGCGGCGAAATCAGTAGAAGCAAAGTGTCTATCTTGTACGATAGTTGGGATGATGTTCCACTAGGGCTTAAAAATAGTTTATGGGAAGATGCTAAAGTAAGTAACACATGTATTTTAAAAGTCATTTTTTTAATTTAATTGAGATCTTGTTTATTAGTTACTAATCGTGTATTATTTTGTATATTGAAGAGAGAGTTTGGAATACAAGAGGATGACAGGAAGAAACGAGATGTGCTGACTACTTGTGATAAGCGGTGGAGGGATTTCAAGTCAAGATTGGTGAGTCGATGGATCACAAAAACGAGGAAGGGGCCTAACAATGATAAGCAACCGTATGTGCTCTATCCTTTCATCACGGAAGAGATTTGGAAGCAATTTGTGACAAAATGTAGCTCTGATGAGTTTAAGGTATATAATATGTACGTTACAATCACATAATATGTTATAATCAATTTTTTATGTTGTGAATATTGACTATTTGCTTGTTTTTATATTAGGCTAAAAGTGAAAAAGCAAGAAAGTCTCAGGCTGTCAACATTCATCCTCATTTTCTGGGTCAAAAGTCATATGCGGAGATGATTCCTTTTTGGAAAAAAAAAGGGTATATCCCTTCATCATCTACAACATCATCTGTTGACTCATCCACATCTTCAGTTTTTTCCTCCTTGCCGGATCGAACTTTGCCATGGCTTTTCGCGAGATCGAAAAAAGATAAGGAAGGAAATCTCTTCTTCCCTAATGAAGAAACACAAAAGATAAAAGAGTCCATTGTAAGCATTTTTCAAATTTTATGATATTTTCTTGTCTAATTACTCGTATTCTACTGATCATATGAATTTTTTTAATGGGACGCAAGATGATTGGAAAAGGAAAGAAAAGGAAGGAGAGTTTGTTACAGGTCGGATGGATGATGCTCTATCACGTGCTTCACAGAGGAAAGACCGTCCTGGGAGTGTGTTAACAGCTGCGCGTAGCATTGAGATTACATCTGTTTGGGGAGATCCTGATCGGAGTAGTACTGCTCGAAAGGGTAGGGGCATGGATGATGAGGAGATGCAGGAGTTCGAGGCTAGAGTGAGCCAAAGAGTTAGAGAATAGACGATGCAAGAGATGAACTCGAAGATAGATGCAATAGTTCAAGAAAGGTTGATGGCTTTTGCGGCGCAATTAGGACTTCAAGCACCAAATCAAACAAGGGAAGATGCGCCGGTCCGAAGTCCTCACACTCCAGTTGATCCTAGTAGCTGTCACTCGGGGGGCAATGATCCATTTGTGAACTTGCAGGTATAAGTTTATTTTATATCTTCAAAGATTATGATATTATGCTTCTAAAACACTTAATTAATGACATTGTGTTCTCATTGGATGTTAAGAGTCAAGTTCCATGTCGTTTGGCATTAGCGGATGTCTCGGGGCTGATCATTGTAGCTGAGGGTACCGTTCATCCACAACTGGGGTCATCATCACATCCTACGGCCGTGAGAGTGAGTGTTGATAATTTTTTTCCGGACTACGCAGATGCTCCAGTTCCACTACCTACTCCATACATCGTGAAACTCAGTCAAGCTGAGGGTTCACTCATGGAATGGACGAAAGAGTTGGTATTCATAGTCTCAGATAATCAGGTAACTTATGTTTAATATCTTGATTTATATACTACTTAAGCTTGATTGATATATGAAATAATCTATATACATATATAGCATAAAGTAAAAAGAAGTCGAATTGAATTAGGAACATTTGCCTGAGGGAGGTGCGATGAAGAAGAAGAAGAAGAAAATTAGTTGGTAGTGATCTTTGCACCGATGAGTCTGCACATAGGTACATAGATCCGTTTATTGACTTATCACTGGAGGATATGGATGATATTGTCAAGGATATGCACCGATTATTTTACAATGGGCCCTCAGATGAGCCTTTTAATATGCAAGTTATGAAGGGTACCATCTTCAACTATGATAGTGATCAGATGATCATTCTCTCGCGACAAGATGTTTTTCAATTTCTCACGGGAGCATGGCTTAATGTATCCATTTTGCAAATATTTATGATGTGAGAATTCTCAAACTCTAAACTAATTAACATTGATATTTATTTTTATTGTTTCTTCTAACTATAAGTATTTGGAGTGTAGGTATTTGGAAGAGGAGTCTGAACCAGAGGGTACTATTGGTTTCATGTGTCCAAGTATGATTTTGGCGACCATGATACGCAATGAACCAGATGTCGTGATCAACTACATGGCAAGTACAATGAAAGCGAATTAAAATATGAGTTTCATCCTATGTCCGTATATTCAAAAGTATGTTAGTTAAACTAATCTTTTCTTTGTTTTATCTATATGAACTTGTGGTTATATGAGCATCACATTTTGTTTCATGCCTTAGGGAACATTGGATTCTTCTTGTCATTTGTCTATCTAAGAAAGCGGTATATATATTTGATTCGCTACAGAGAGAAAGAAAATTAGCTATCAAGATGCCGCTGAATACGTAAGTTCATAGTTGTTATACATGTTAATTAATTTACATGTATTTTATGATATTTTAAATAATTTACAAATGTTTATAGTAATTAATTGTTACAAAATTTCTATACTTAGTGCATATACAAGTTTCACGCGCCTTGAAGGATTCAATAAAGGAACTAAATTATCTTGGATAACGATCCCGGTAAAACTCTTATGTTTTGTATTTCGTACACATTTTATAATTCTAGTTAGGATTTTATTTCCGATTCTAATATACATCTTAAATTTGGTGTAGTGTGCTCAACAATCGGGAGGAGCGGAATGCGGCTATTTCGTGATGAGAAACATGCTTGAAATCGTCCGCATGCACTATGATTCAGATAATTTACAGGAGGTATATGTATGTCGTAAATTCGTTATTTATACTTATAGAATTTTCAAGTATATTAACTAATTTAACATATTTCTAGGATTTTCCACCAAGTCCTCAGCCATACTCCGCAACTGAAATCGACGAACTTAGAGAACGTTTTGCAAAATACTTTGCATGTGTCGTCAAAGCCGCAAACTAACTAGTTACTATATGTATTTATAGGTTGAACAATATTTTGTTGATTGAACCTTGTTGGTTGCCTGATTGCAATTGATTGCAATATTGGTTGCTTTGAGATGTACTGGAACAGGTTTTGGTTATATATGCAAAATTCTCCCAACGATTTCTTGGGTTGTCCAAATTACAAAGGAGACTCTGCCGAATTTTCTGCTCATAATTATTAATATAATATTCCTTTAGTTTTGAAGTTTAAGGTTTTGTATATGAAAAAAAAAATAACCCAAAAATCATCATTTACGTCGCACATAGAGCAAGATGGGACGTAAATGGTCGAGCCCTGCATCCACAGCAGCCATCAGCCCAAGAGTTATTTGTGTCGCGTGGTAGTCTGGGTCAGACGCAAATAGTGAAAAATCTGCGTCGCATGCTTGTCCGACGCAGATCATGTATCCTCATTTGCGTCGAGAGCTGTGCCGTCGGACACATGTCCGACGCAAATGGGCGCCTTGCATCCGACGTAAATCGTCAATTCTGTACTAGTGAATATATCACGTAAAAAGAAAAGGTGAAATATAAAATAACCATATTGCTGCGGTTTCGGCCGAAAACCGCAGCAATATGGTTTCAACGGGAAATTTTTTTAAAAAGGTTGACTATTTGACCAGACATATTGCTGCGGTTTCTGACAAAAACCGCAGCAATATATTAAAAAAAATAATATTTAAACCTATTGCTGCGGTTCTTACCTAAAACCGCAGCAATAGACTTTTAAAATTGAAAATAAAAGGGGCCCAACTAGGTTTCCTTTTACTTCCCTCAAAAAAAAACCTTAGGCGCCGACCTTTTCTTCTCTCTCCTCACACTCGGTCTTCCTTACTCTCTCATTCTACTCCCTCTCTTCCTTCTTCTCTCAGATCCATCCTTCAACCATCAACCCCAATCATCGTTCTTCTCCAGATCTGAGATAACCCGTCGTCTCCAACCATCAACACTCGGTTTTACCCATCGTTCGTCTCCAACCATCAACACTCGGTTTTACCCATCTTTCGTCGGCCGTTCGTCGGCCGTTCGGTTTTACACTCGCTTTTTCGACATTCACCAGATCTGAAAACCGCACTCACCGGCGAAGCTTTTAATTTTCTCTCTCCTCTTCTTCGTCTTCCGGCGAGTTCGGGCATCGTTGAACACCGGCGACTTCGTCTCCTTCGTTCGTTCTTCATTTTTTTGTATTTTCTTCGTCTTCCGGCGACTTCACGGCGAGTTCGTGTCCTTCGTTCGAATCCCGTTCACTTCGTCAGCCTTCATTTTTTTGTATTATCTTCATTTTTTTTATTTTCAGTTTAGATCTGACGTTTAGGATTTCTATTTTTTTGTTTTTACTTTTTTTGAATGAATTATTTTAGAGTTTCTATTTTAGTTTAATTTCCATGTTAAAAACCGCAGCAATAGTTTGTTGCGCCCTTTATTGCTGCGCGGTGAAAACCGCCGCAATAGACCACTTAATGACCGCATCAATAAGCAATTATTCTACTAGTGACACATAGAGAACATGCTATGAGACTTTGATAAGTTGCTTACTGCTACTGCGACACCTGAAGCTCAAAAAGTAGACCAATCTACCTTTTATTTGAGGGAGGATGCAGAAACTTGATGGGAGAGTCAAGGACCTATCATTCACTAGTAGAATAATTGTTTATTGCTGCGGTTATTAAGTGGCCTATTGCGGCGGTTTTAGCCGCGCAGCAATAAGGGCGCAGCAATAGGTAATTAACCTATTGCTGCGGTTTTTAACCGCAGCAATAGGTGAGTCTATTGCTGCGGTTACTGGCCAAAACCGCAGCAATATGTTACACCTATTGCTGCGGTTCTTACCCAAAACCGCAGCAATAGATAGTGTCAATAACAAAAAAAATAATTGAAAAGTAACCTATTGCTGCTGTTGTTGGTAAAAACAGCAGCAATAGACTCACCTATTGCTGCTGTTTTTACCAACAACAGCAGAATAGGTTGCTTTTTTTTATAAAAAAAAAATTATACATTTATAATGTCATATATTAGTCCTACACATCTAAAAATATATATACAAATTAATTTAATTCACCATACACCTAAAATACATATTCAATTAGATCTACAAAATTAACAAAAAAAATTAAATTGAAAAAAGAAATTTTCATGACAAATCAACAACAAAATTCAGAATTAATTCGAAACAAAATGAGTTAAAATTTCAATTCTAATCCTTTGTTTTTTTTCAGCCTCCACTACATCCACCATACAACCACCACAGCCCCACCTTTCGACCACCACCGGAGAACTCCAACTGCACCACCACCAAACGCCGCCCAGCAGCCACCCCTCTTCCCCCTCCCTCTCGCTGCTCGCCTCGACACCCCCTCACCTCGGCACCCCCGTCACGTCGCTTCACTTTCTCTCCTCTTCGCACACAGTCGCTACCACCGCCACCCCTACACGCCCTTTACTTCGCCGTTCACTGTACAATCCAAAATCAGAAACAATAAAAATCCCATCTTCATTTAGGCATTTCAACAAACACTTGGCAGACAACCCACAAAACAAAACAAAAAAATTCACAATATATCAAGTTATCAACTTTATCACTTAACACAGCAGTCATATTCAATCCAACAAAGAACAAGTAAATCCAAACACAAAACCCACAAAAAAATCTGTAAATCCAAACACAAAACCCAGAAAATGAAATACCCAGAACAAGTCTTTTTTTTTTCTCTTTGATGTGTAATAAGTAGAAATGATATATATGAAATTATGACTCGAAATTAACAAACAAAATCGAAGGTAATCAACCGCTATTAATGACGCTGGAGATTGGCGGCTTCGAGTGGTCAAGCGACGGGTTTTGTTTGGGACGTCACGTCGGGCTTCGTTTGGTTGAGCGAGGAGCGGCGTCGACCGTTCAATGTGCTGGAGATTGGTGGCTTCGTGTGGCTGTTGAGTTGAGTAGAGAGAAAGACTTGAAGAAGAAGGAAACAGAGGAAGCGTGAAGAAGAGAGAGAGGGGAACCAGTGGGAACGGCGAGCGAAGTCCGGCGAAGTCCGGCACAGCTTATGAGAGAGGAGAGAGAGGAGAGAGGAGAGAGGAGAGAGGAGAGAGGAGAGAGGAGAGTGAGGAGAGAGGGAATGAGTTGTGTGGGAACGGCTGATGAGTTGTTAAAAGGAAAGAGGAACAAAACCCTAATTGGACCGCACATTTTTTTTTTACTTAAAATAGCCTATTGCTGCGGTTTTTACTAAAAACCGCAGCAATAGGCTCAAATTTTAATATAAAAAAATAATATTTTAATATCTGGCGCAGACATATTGCGGCGGTTTGTGGCAAAAACCGCAGCAATATATTAAAATATTATTATTTTAATATATTGCTGCGGTTTTTGCCACAAACAGCAGCAATATATCTGGTCAAAAAGTCAACTTTTTTTCAAAAAATTTCCGTTGAAACCATATTGCTGCGGTTTTTGTTCGAAACCGCAACAATATGTTTATTTTATATTTTACTTTTTCTTTCTACGTGATATATTGCTGCGTATGGGTAAAACCGCAGCAATACTACCGCAGCAATAAGCAATTATTCTACTAGTGATTAGAGCTCAGGAAAACTTTGATTGGGATGCTTTCAAGTTTGCTATTAAGGCTAGATTTTTCCCTGAACATATTAGGAGACAAAAGTACAATGAGTTCACTAGATTTAACCAAGGAGGTTCTACGTTTGTGTAAGAGTATGCACAAATGTAAGAGTATGCACAAAAGTTCTATGAGTTAGCTAGATTTTGTCCTAATGTTGTAATCTCCCATAATTTTAGGAATTTTATAAATACATTTTAATGTATACTTATATAGTATATTTTAATATTTAAATAATTTATTTCTCAACAGGTTGACTATTTGAAAGTCAAAAGAATTATTTAATAATTTAAAGTAATAAAATATTTTATTTAGTCATACTTTGAAAATTATTTAAATAGTTTAAACATCTTTGAGTTTAGTAAAAAGGACTTTAAAATGGGTTAGAGGAACCCAACTATGCCAAGTACCAATCATTAAATGATTATTGGAAGTCCAAACACAATTCCCTAAGCCCACAAGGGTTAACTATATAAACCCACAAAACCCAAAATTTTCCCCACATCAAACACACTTTATTTTCTCTCTCTCTCTCCTCCTCTTTCTTTCGGCCTTCACTTCCTCCTCTCTTCCTCTCTCTTTCCTTCGGCTCTCCTCCTCTCCGTTCGCCGGACCACCGCATGCCGGACCGCCGGCAGCAGCCAGTGCTGCTCTTCCCCCTCGTGCCACGCGTCCTCCCTCCTCTTTCTCTTTGGTTTATTTCTTCCTCCTCTATTTTTATTTAATGGTAAGTTTATGATTTAAGGATTGATTTAATGTTTTAATGAGTAAAGTTTATAGTTTGATGTTTTAAATATAAATTTCAGATTATGTAATTTATGTAGTGAAGTAATTAAAATTTCAGATTTATTAATTATGTTTAAACTAGGGTTTTAAGTATCAAAGTATGGATCTTTAGGATTTTATGAGTTGAAAAATCATAGTATTATATTATAGTTTATGAAATTGGGTACTGTTATGATTATGATTATGATTAAGCATGTTTTAAAGGGTTTTAAACACATTATAAGTTGCTGGAATTTTTATTATTTGAGGATTTTTAATGACTAGTATAGTGGTAGTATACTAGGAGACATTAATAGTGAAGTTTTAATGGTTAAAAAAGATTTTCAACACTTTTAAAGAGGGTTTAACATATTTTAATGTTGCTGGAATTTTGATTGAGTATTGATTAGTGGTTGTATTGATAATTGATAGGCGGAGATTTCTCCTTAGGCGGTTTCTAAGGTTGTTAAAGTGGCCGCGCATATTGTCTACACAAGGTTATACGTATATACCTATGTGTTGGTTGGATTAGTATCATGTCCTAAGGATGGGATTGATATAGCATCATGTATAGAGAACTATTTATAATTCGTATATGATTTATATTTAAGTGAAATTGCATGTTGATTATGTTGGTTAAATTATGTTTGTATGGATGATTGATGCAAGCATATGAGATTGGGAACTTTATTTTATTAATTCACATGAGGGATTAATAATTATGTTGCTATTGGATTATGTTGTTCCCTTTGGATTATTCTATTTACTTTATGAGGACCGAGGGCCTTATTTGGTAAGTTGGTTATTCACCTATGAAAGGTTGGTTGATTGTTGACTTGGATCAACAAATAAATAATGATTATGGAATTTATAATTGGAATTATTCTTGGATTGTTAAGTTGATGATCACCTTATCTAATCCTAAGATAAAAATGGAAGTTTATGTATCCTTGATGACTATATTGTTTGTCTTGCTCTTGTGAGTCATAACAAATAAATAAAGTATTAATCACTTAAAGTGGAAAGTGAATAGCAATAAGCTTTAGACTTGTGCACGTCTGAAGTGTTGGACTAGTATGAGTTGGAGTACATGGTGGTAGCCCATGGCTTTTCTTGGGACCGGATTGATCACCGTGTCCTATTTTATTTAAAAAGGTTCCTCGATATCGTTGGTCAGGGGAGTACGGAGTCGCGCCCGTACTTCGTCTTCTAAATGGAAGATTGGTTTGGTTTGGACAATTCTTTCCATTGCCTATTCAATCTAACTTATAATTAATTTGAGTTATAGAGTCAAGTTCAGTAAAGTAGTCTGTTGTGTTATTATATTATTATTTATCTTTGCTTAAATGTTCACTAGTATCATGTTAGGTTTTATATTTGTTTATTATGTAGTACTCAGCTTTGCTGATTACGTGCTTTTGTGTGTATGTCGATCATGGTTGTGCCTTATTGATCTTGTGATGACCCATTTGGTGAGCAGTCTATCGGGATCAATAGTCACTACTACATAAAAGAGCAGAGGCGACGCCTCAATCCGTTGCCTTGGGTCCTTTTTGCCGTTGCATTAGACCTAAGGCAACGGCTTAAGACCATCGCATTTGCTGGCGTTGCCTCAGGTCTAATGCGATGGTTAAAGGGACCTAATGCAACGGCTGCATGTTATCTACCACAGTCGTTGCATTAGACATATAGCAAATCCAACGGCTATTAATGATGTTAAATATGAACCTAAGGCAGCGGCTAATATATATATATATATATATATATATATATATATATATATATATATATATATATATATGCAATGCAAACAAAAAATAATATACATATAATATGTGACAATAAAATATCTCATTGAGACTATAAAACTTGAAAATCAATTCCATAGCCCTTGGGATTGTTAACAAAAAGAAGTATAAAACTAATAAGCTAAATCATGTTAATCATACGTACAATAGATATATATACTAGCTAGCTTCCACCATATTTGATCCCTTTGTTAAAAGTATTGAGTACTACAAATAAAAACTAATCGTTTCTAGAAATTTCTTAGGATATCTAATCCTCCACCAAATCCCTTTTGTTAAAACTAATCCTCCACCATACGTGATTGAATGTAGGATATCTACGCTTCATCTTCTACATTTGCGTCATTGTTCACCTACATGCATATATTCAAAAAATATAATTATGTTAGTACACAAATTTTATTCAATACAATAAAACCTCACTGTTGAACCACATTCAATACAATAAAATCACTGTCTAAACACAAGTTGTGATATCAATTGGCAAATAAACCTCGTTGTTGAAATGCCGCCCACCTTAGTATCACATTAGCTCACCCTTTTAACCCAAACAACAATAATGAAACAACAAGAGCTCACCCTTTTAACCCAAAATTAATCTAAGATGAAAAAAAAACTCACCCAATTAAATCAATTAACAAAACTTAGAGAAGGGAATCATATCCACTTTTTAGATACTCCTTCAATCTATAGGCCACATTTCCCTTCTTATAGTTAAAACTTTCTCTAGCAATTGGTTTGCTAAAAGTACAATCCGAGATTAATCTCGTTGAATTTATCTCATCATTACTTACATATAATCACCTCTTACCAATAACATTAACTAATCTCTATTATATGACAGCAATTATGGTAACAAAATAAGCTCAAATATGGCATAGTTACTCTAAAAAGTAATGCATGATAATTTGCTCATAGAAGATACAGGGCAAAACATTAGCAAACAATATCAACAACAAACTCATCACAAAAACTAGTATAAACATTCAAAAAAAGAAACAGTAAACATTAAAACAAATGAACACTAGTACTTTGATGCGGATTTCGATGAACCTAAGAATCCTTCAAAACCTTTCAAAACATGTCCAAATTGGTTCGAATCTTGCAAATAAGTGGTCTCCAATTCAAACACCTACATAAATCATATACACAAGAAAAAAGGCCTTGGATTGAAAACTTATAGTCGGTTATATTCAACATATGTTGTGCGTAATTCTAAAACCCCTAGCATTGAGAATTATAAACCTTGGGTTGAAAATTGAAGAATTAAATGGAAATTGGAGAAGATACCTTCGATTGAAAATCGCAACCTTTGGTTGAAGAATTTCGCCTCTTTTCTGGGTTGAAAATTGCAACCTTGCTGCTCGACTCAATGGCAGACCTTAGGTTCAAGAACTGCACAGCTCGACCTTCGCCTCAATCGCAAACCCTAACAATTGAATTTCGGGTTGAAAATTTTGCCTCTTTTCTCTTGCAGATTGAGTGAACCGAAATTTGGTATAATTTTGGGGAAAGAATTGAGGGTTCGAAATTTGTTGAGCAATTGTACAGTGTAAAGAATTTGGGAGATAATTGTGGACTTGTGGTGCAGTATGGCTTATTTTTTGAAAGAATTCATTTCATTTTTTTTTTGTCATAAGACATAAAGCTTTTGAAATTTGGTGAAAAAAAGTAGAGGGAAAGCTAAATTATTGCGCCAAATTCACTAATATAGAGTAGTCCTTATACGTACTATACATATTTCTAATGTAACTCAATGAATATAAGCTAGCCGTTGCCATAACTATGTCTACTGCAACGGCAACATCAATACCGTTGCAGTAGCCCAATTTACAAAACTAAATTGACAAGAACCGTTGCATTAGATTCCCCTACTGCAACGGTATATAATAAGGCGTTGCACTAGCAAATTTTAGCCATTGCCTTTGATTAAAAATGTAGTAGTGAGTGCATTATCCATTTCAGGTTTGAAGATGATGCATCATGTGTTCGGGTTACGTGGAGAGCTTGTGTTTAACTTTTATACTTTATAGTTGTTTTAATTGGGTTGACTTTGGTTTAGTCGACTTTAGTGTGGTTGACTGTTGACTTTGGTTTTTGGAGTTTGACTTTTGGTTGACTAAGTTTATTATTTTCAAAGTTGTTTATTTATTTCCGCTGCAAAATTCTAAATAAGTCGATACGTTATCACACAGGCGATAATACTTTGACAATTCTCTGATTTTTATATTAAAAAGGTATTTTGGAAAATAGAGAATTGTCGGAGTGTTACAAATGTTGTGCCAGATGAGAGAGCCAATTCTCAAAAGTTTGAGGATGGGTTAGCATTATTTAGAATTCAGACCAGACTTGGGAGAGCAACTTCTACAACTTTTCAGGAGGCTTATACTAAGGCTTTTAATATTGAGAGAATTCTAAGGCGTGAAGAGGAAGTTATGGGGAGGAATAAGGGAAAAGACCCACATAGCAACCAAAAAGGTCACGAGAATGACAAGAAACCTCGATATGGGGGTAACAATAACAATAATAAAGGCAATAATCACAATAATGGTGGTGGTAATTATCAAGGGAATCGTAGCAACTACTAAGGTCAGGGGAGATCAAACCAGCATGGATACTGTAGCCAGAACCCTACTTGTAGGAAGTGTAATAAAAGCCACCGGGATTTACTTGTCAAGGAGACCCAATAACTTGCTATGCTTGTGGAGAGCAAGGACATAAGGTCAATCAGTGTCCCAAGCGTCAGATTAATGGACAGAATGGGAACAATAGAGGGAATAAAAGTGGTTATAGACCTAGTCAGAACCAGAACAACAACAACCACCCCTATAACAATAGCAACTCCCATGGTCAAGCCTCGAATGCTCAAGGAGGTAACAATACTCAGCATCATGGTCAGAATAACAATTGAGCAAATGGAGGGAACAACAATCAGAATGACAATGGAAATGGCGCTCGAGGCAACAATGGAAGAATCAAAGTTATGAACCAGAATGAAGCAGACACCAACGCTAATGTTGTGATGGGTACTATCCTCGTAAACTCTAACCCTACTTGGTTTTTTATTCTGGGGCATCTCATTGTTTCATAGCTAGTTCTTTTGTTGAAAAGTTACGTCTAAATCCCTCAACCTTGTGTCAAACTTTCATAACCATACCTTCAGGTGAAGTAATTCCTTGTAATTCCCTATTCAAAGACATACCCATTACCATATTAGGATTCGACTTGCCTGCTGCTCTTATTCAGTTTGACCTACCAGACTTGGTGTAACATTGGGGATGGATTGGCTTGCTAAGTATAGGCTAGGATAGAGTGTCATACTCAAAAGGTGTCTCTTAGGAGGCCAAAGGGAAATAGAATATCCTATCGAGGAATTGTTTCCTAAACCTGGAGTCAGTATTGTGTCATCCATGTCGTTCAAAACCTATATTAGGAAAGGATACCCTATCTATTTGTGCCATGTGTAAGATGTGAGTGAGAATGATGGAGAAATATCTCAGATACCTGTGGTGAGAGAATTCCAAGATGTTTTTCCATAAGAAATTCCAGGGATGCCGCCAGTGAGAGAAATGGATTTTAAAATTGACTTACTGCCGAGGACTGGAGCTATTTCTAAGGCACCATAGAGGATGGCACCTGCAGAGATGCAAGAACTGAAGGTACAGTTAGAGGAATTGTTGGAGAAAGGATACATTAGGCCAAATATTTCACCTTGAGGAGCACCAGTATTATTTGTTTGAAAAAAGAATGGAACCTTGAGGTTGTGTATTGATTACAGGGAATTGAATAATGTGACAATAAAGAATAAGTACTCATTGCCTAGGATTGAGGATTTATTTGATCAACTTAAGGGTGCGAGAATTTTCTCTAACATTGATTTGAGGTATGGGTATCACCAATTGAGAATTGCGGAGGAAGATATACCAAAGACGACATTTCGTATGAGGTATGGGCATTATGAGTTCACAGTGATGCCATTTGGATTTACTAATGCACCTGCAACATTTATGGACCTTATGAATAAGACATTTCAGCCGTACTTGGATAGATTTGTGGTGGTATTTATTGATGATATATTGGTGTATTCCAAGGACAAAGAGGAGCATGAAGGTCATTTAAATAAAGTTTTTGATATACTTCGAGAGAAAAATTTGTATGCTAAGTTCTCCAAATGTGAATTTTGGCTTGAGAAAGTAGCATTTTTTGGGTCATGTGATTTCGGAGGAAGGCGTTGCCGTAGATCCATCAAAGATACAAGTAGTGACAGAATGCGAACGACCAGGTATAGTGACATAGATTAGAACGAAGTTTCTTAGGACTTGCTGGCTACTATAGGAGGTTTGTGCGAGATTTCTCAAAAGTAACTCAACCTTTGATAAAATTTATGAAGAAAATAACTCGATTCTAGTGGGATAAGAAGTGTGAGAAGCTTTCCAAGAATTGAAGCAGAGACTTACTTCAGAACCAGTTTTGATGTTACCATATGGATTAGAAGGTTTTGAGGTGTATAGTGACGCTTCTAAGAATGGGTTAGGATGTGTATTGATGCAACATGGTAAGGTGGTAGCATATGCTTCGAGACAACTTAAGCCTTATGAACAGAATTACCACACTCATGATTTGGAGTTAGCTGTTGTAGTGTTTGCACTGAAAATTTGGAGGCATTATTTTTATGGTGTGTCATGTAAGATTTTCACTGATCATAAAAGTCTGCAGTATATATTTACTTAGAAGGAGTTGAACATGAGACAGAGGAGATGGCTTGAACTCATTAAGGATTATGATTTCGAAATCTTGTATCATGAGGGTAAAGCAAATAAAGTTGTCGATGCGTTGAGTAGGAAGACTAGCCATACGATGAACATGATGGTGTTATCTGATAGATTGTGTGAAGAATTCAGGATAATGAGCTTATAAGTCATAGAGCAAGGGCAAGTAGAAGCTTAACTGAATGCACTTTGTGTGCTGCCCACCTTATTCGATGAGATTCGAGGGAAATAAGCTAGTGATGAGTGGATGTTGAAGATTAAGATAATGAAGGAAGATGGAGTTGCCACCGAGTTTGACATCGATGAGAATGGTGTTGTGAGGTATAAGGGAAGATGGTGTGCTCCTAAGGATGAGGAGTTGAAAAGAAAGATTTTGGAAGAAGCTCATAATACGCTATATGTTAAGTCGAAATTTTGAGCAGGAAAATGTGCCCAAAACATTTGTGTTGAAGTCAAGCCCAAAGGGCCACTTTACAACGAGATCAGCAACGGAAGGGTCCAGATGGAGTCGCCCAACGTCAGAAGGCGTAAAACAAGGAGCATTTATACACATTGGTAAATAGGGGAAATTATGAGGTAGAGTTATGTAAAGTTAATGGCTAGATAGACAGGCGTTACACATTGTACATATGTATAAAAGACAGTGCAAAGATAAGACATGATCATCACATTTTATCCTTTTACAATCAATTGAAATACAACTACTACATTCTCCTACATACACTCTTGATTTGGTTAGAGTTCTTATACAAAACCTCGATTGTAGACTTTAGCTTAAATTTGGTTAAATAATTTGGCGCCCACTGTGGGGTCACTAGCCAAAACCTCTTCCTGAGAGTAGGAGTGATAAATCAACTAAGAGCCTTGACAATGTCAGGCGACCATTCTTTTTAGATGTATAACGTCGAGCGTCGTATCGCTCAGGCGGCATTAGAATGACGCTTTACGTTCCCAAGTGTCATCAGCGGTCTCAATCGCTACTGGAGGGCGTCAGGCGCGAAGGGATTTCTCTAGCGTAGCAACGCAACTCGACATGGGATTCATGTCAACACCCATGACGACGAGGGCAGAGGAAGTCTCAATAGCTTTTTTAATCAATTATCCCTAATTTCGTTACAAAACCTTAATTAATCCCAACTTGAGTCATTTATCCTAATAGCACTAGTAGAATAAAGTCCAACCGCTGCGGTCAAAATCGGGCTTGCCGCTGCGGTTTTGGCCCGCAATGGTTGGACTAGCAGCAGTTTTCATAAAGAAACTGCTGCGGTTGAGAACCGCAGCGGCAAAGAACAAACCGCTGCGGTTCCTAGGCAAAACCGCAGCGGTTAATGGGAAAAACCGTTGCGGTTTTGCCTTGGAACCGCAGCGGTTTGTTCTTTGCCGCCAGCCTCTTTGTATGCATTGGAACATTAACTGATGCGGTTTTCTTAGTAAACCGCATCCGTTAATGTTATATAATATATATATATATATATATTATATTTGTATATATATATATATATATATATATATATATATATATATATATATATATATATATATATATATATATATATATATTATATTTGTATATATATAATATTTTATTATATCTAACTTGCTATAGTTGACACAAATCCCAGAAGCGCGTCGTATACAAGTCAAATTAATATATATATGTATATAAATATAAAATTTGGAGAATGTACTACAAAAGAAGTTGTATTAAGTACTAAAATCCAAAATAAACATCAATTATATTGTTGTACCTAAATAACTAGCAAGTAGAACAATAAGAACAAATAAACTCAAAGTCGCGGCATCATCTTCACATGCATACTTCGGTAAGGTAGTGTGCTAGCAAATCCCGAACCTCGTTTATCTCGGTTGTTGTGAAAGAACTCTCCCTTTGGTTGAATACCTTAAACATAAGGAAAGACACATAATATCAGTTTTAGTTTGAGTAAGACCTTAGATAATTGACTCTTATAGTTATATATGTACCTATTGGAACTATATATGACCTAACATATGGCTAAATGCGGGAAATTAAGTGTAGTGAGCTTCGAAGGCTAAAATCGGCCCGAAACGGCCTTCATTTACCCAAAATGGGTTTCAAAGCATATGAGTGAACTATAATTGACTCTTATAGTTATATCTGTACCTATTGGAACTATATATGACCTAACATGTGGCTAAATGCCGGAAACTAAGTGAAGTGAGCTTCGAAGGCCAAAATCGGCCCGAAACGGCCTTCATTTACCCAAAATGGGTTTCAAAGCATATGAGTGAACTATAATTGACTCTTATAGTTATATATGTACCTATTAGAACTATATATGACCTAACATGTGGCTAAATGCGGGAAATTAAGTGAAATGAGCTTCGAAGGCCAAAATCGGCCCGAAACAGCCTTCATTTACCCAAAATGGGTTTCAAAGCATATGAGTGAACTATAATTGACTCTTATAGTTATATATGTACCTATTGGAACAATATATGACCTAACATGTGGCTAAATGCCGAAAACTAAGTGAAGTGAGCTTCGAAGGCCAAAATCGGCCCGAAATGGCCTTCATTTACCCAAAATGGGTTTCAAAGCATATGAGTGAACTATAATTGACTCTTATAGTTATATATGTACCTATTGGAACTATATATGACCTAACATGTGGCTAAATTCAGGAAACTAAGTGAAATGAGCTTCGAAGGCTAAAATCGACCCGAAACGGCCTTCGTTTACCCAAAATGGGTTTCAAAGCATATGAGTGAACTTTAATTGACTCTTATAGTTATATATGTACCTATTGGAACTATATATGACTTAACATGCGGCTAAAGGCTGAAAGAAAACAAAACTAAGTGCATTGAGCTTAAGAGGCCAATGCAAAATCGACTTTAAATTAAGCTACGTATATTAGTTTTATATGTATATATATATATACCTTCTCAATATCCCCGACTTCCTTGCAACTTGAGGCTATATCGAACATGAACCTCAACACATAGTAGCCACACTCGGTTCCCCCCGGTTGCTGAGCACACACTAATCATAGAATTACATAAAAAAATCATGTAATTAACATACATGGTTGTTTTTTGCTAAAAGAAAGAAGTACGTAGCTTAACTAATATGTATTACCTTCATTGCTTTCCATTCAGGTATTTTTCCCGTGCTCTTAAATTTCTTCAAAGAACTCTAGTTAAGTTAATTTCATGTGAGAAGTGGCCAAAGAATGGAATTAGTAAAAAGTGTAATGCTTATTAGCATTTAAAATAACAAATATACCTATTTATGCATGATTTGAGGAATAAGTGTCGTGGTGGATCTTGAGCTATAGAATCAAAATGATATACTGTGTTGTTTGAAGGACAAATCACAACGAGCGACCAATGAAGACTAAAATGCCAAAAAAGTTAGGAAGCAATCATGTGAGTACTTCTATTGTATATATAATGATAATTAAAGTGGTAAAAATAGATGCAAGGTTAAGAACTATACTCTTCAAAACAAGGGGCAAGTATGAACTTATGTTGTGCACGTAGAGATGTTTTGATACATAGCCAAATATACTCCTTGACCTCATTTGTGTTTTGCAAACAATTGTCGGCTCGGGTGAAATTTGGACATAACCACCCAAATTGCTCTTGTATGCTCTTGCGTCCACAATCATCTTGGAGTAATCTTTAAAGCACAACCAACTTCGTAACATAAATATATTATTGTATATTGCAAATCATTTTTATTTACTTCAAAAGTACAAATGTTTTACCTCATGAAGACTTGAATCAAGGAAACATTCAGTATCTCTCCGCAAAGGAACTCTTTCAAATCACCCTTAGACACCCATGTCGATGTATCCTCAAAGTAGTTGAATTGCGTGGTACCCAAATTCACCTCGAGAGGTGCATCATCCGACATATCACGCGCATTTGCATGTAGCCATATGCATGCCTTAGTGAGACACTCGATCTTTGGTTTCTCGATCCAAGTATATGTAGTTGGTTTTTCTTGGTGACTTGAATCTTGCATTCCTTTGCCCGTAATGGCCTTCTTTAGCCCGCTTGAACCCTTCTTCTCTAAACCCTTCTTCGCCTTCTCTAGAGGAGGTGAGTCCGCCTTGCTTTCCTTGGGCTTGTTTATTCTCTCCAAAACCTAATAATTCAACGGTAAAAACATTCAACTTAGTTAGTAGGTAGGTATGAAACAAATCATTATGAATATGGATTTAAGTTGCTTCAATTTACCTCGTCTGAAAACCTCACCCATGCCGATGGCCACAACACATAACCACCACGAGCGTCGGTCAAGACATTTATATCAATTGACGGTTTAGGCAGCGGAAGAGCAAAGTCTTCGTAACCAGGAGTAATGGTCACTACACTAACCGCCAAGTGCTCATTGTCCACAGGCTCATGATGGACTATTGCTCGTTCACTTCGTGGTTGTGCATTTCCTACAGCCACCACAATCAAACCCTTATCTTTTACATCTAGTAAAAGCTGGCAAGGCGTTTCTTCCTTCAAAAAGTAAATGAAATTGAGGTTACGAACATGCAATTACATAATATAACATGTTACTTAGTTTTAAAAATTATAAGGATAATAGTTACCTCTAACTCAAGTATAGATGGTGGGGATTTTTGTGTGTTAGGATGGCTAGCTTTGTCCTCCAAAAGACGATCCAGTTTAGGTAGATGTATCGCCGGTAAACCAAACTGTGAGAGGACCGCATTGAAACTCTCCGTGAGTTTCTCCGTGAGTTTCTCCGTGACTTTCTCCGTCACTTTCTCCGTGACTTTCTCCGTAATTTCATCGGTAAGCTTCTCCCGAATAGCTTGTGCCATAGCTTCCATATCATGTGGTTGAGAGCGTGATTTTGTACCCACGGAGTAATCTTTAGGATACGCTTTTGTCACACCTAGACGAATACCACCTAAACCCCTCAAACGTCCACTATGGTCCTTTCCCAAAGTCTCATAAGGGGCATCTTTGTTGCCTTGGGGGGTGAACTCGCCGCTAACCTCTTTTTGCTTCGAGCCCCATCTATAGAGAAATTAACAACGGTAAGTTTAAAAAAAAAATCAACATCATAAGCGGCAGCAGGGGTGGGGGGGGTGTGTGGGGCGGAGCGGGGGTGGGGGCAGGTGTGCAACGGGGGAGCGGGGAGTGGGGGATGTGTGGGGGGGTGGGGGATGTGTGCGGGGAGTGGGGGCGGTGTGGGGGGGGGGGCGGTGTGCGGGGGAATGGGGGGGCAGTGTGCGGGGTGGGAGGCGGTGTGCGGGGAGTGGGGGATGTGTGCGGGGTGTAAGGGGACCGTGTGCGGGGGTGGGGGGTGTGCGGGGTGGGGGCGGTGTGCGGGGAGTGGGGGGGGGCGTGTGCGGAGGGGGGCAGGTGTGCGGGGAGTAGGGGGATGTGCGCGGGGGGGGGGGGTGTGCGGGGGGGGGGCGGTGGGCAGGGGAGTGGGGGGGCGGTGTGCGGGGGGGGGCGGTGTGCGGGGGGGGGCGGTGTGCGGGGGGTGGGGGGTGTGCGGGGTGGGGGGCGGTGTGGGAGCGGGGGGAGTGGGTGGGGGAGTGGGGGGGGTGTGCGGGGGGGGGGGGGCAGTGTGCGGGGCGGGGGGAGTGTGCGGGGGGGTGGGGTGGGTGCGGGGGGTGGGCGGGGTGCGGGGGGTGGGGGGCAGTGTGCGGGGAGTGGGGGGCGGCTGTGGGGGGTGGGGGCAGGTGTGCGGGGGAGTGGGGGCGGTGTGGGGGGGGGGAGTGTGCGGGGGTGGGGATTGGTAGTGCATGTACTTACAACGGCATTGGCTATCTTCAAGGTTCCCGGATCTCGAAATGGTCATTTGATTGTTGATATCACGCCTATGCAAGGAGCACCACCAATCGCCGACACGATCAACTTTGACAAACGGTGCGGCCTTAGAGCTAGAAGACGGCGTTGTGGTTGTATCGGTAGAAGGGTAAAATTTCTCGTCAATCCACAACTTTCTCGCGCCGCATAAGTATGGGAACCCATATGATGGTAGTGCTTCCTCGTCTTGCACCGAGTGAATGCTTCTCACGCTTAGCCTATAAATTCACATGGGCAATTAGAAAACACATGTAATTGTATTGAAAGTGAACATGCAAAGTCGAATATATATAGTTTAAAGTGCAATACTTACCACCATCTCCGGCGTAGTATTTTGGGCAACAAATGTCTCCCAATCTTCCCGGTTTTATATGTCCCCAAATCCGATGAGGCAAAGAATCCGGTTGAAATGTATCTTCTTGCTCTCCCCCTTCCTTTTCTCGTTTCTTTTTCGGCCTCCTTGTCCGTCTCACCCTCATTTTGCTTTGATTTTTGAATTTTCCTCCTCTTTGTAGTCCTCTTTCTCCTTTTCGTGATCCACCCACTCACTAGTTTGCTTTTGAAAGCTCTAAATCTTTCGGCCACCGCGGATAGGAACGCCGCCTTTTTTTCCTCATTATGAGTAATATGGAACGTATTCTATAACAACAAGAAACAAACAAAAAGTTACCCAAAATGTGTTTCAAAGCATATAAGTGGAGTTTAATTGACTCTTATAGTTATATATGTACCTATTGGGACTATATATGACCTAACATCGCGCTAAATGCAATCAACTAAGTTAATTGGAGTGTAAAGGCCAAAATCGGCCCGAAATGGCCTTCATTTACCCAAAATGTGTTTCAAAGCATATAAGTGGAGTTTAATTGACTCTTATAGTTATATATGTACCTATTGGGACTATATATGACCTAACATGCGGCTAAATGCAATAAACTAAGTGAATTGGAGTGTAAAAGCCAAAATCGGCCCGAAATGGCCTTCATTTACCCAAAATGTGTTTCAAAGCATATAAGTGGAGTTTAATTGACTCTTATAGTTATATATGTACCTATTGGGACTATATATGACCTAACATGCGGCTAAATGAAAATAACTAAGTGAATTGGAGTGTAAAGGCCAAAATCGGCCCGAAATGGCCTTCATTTACCCAAAATGTGTTTCAAAGCATATAAGTGGAGTTTAATTGACTCTTATAGTTATATATGTACCTATTGGGACTATATATGACCTAACATGCGGGTAAATGCAATAAACTAAGTGAATTGGAGTGTAAAGGCCAAAATCGGCCCGAAATGGCCTTCATTTACCCAAAATGTGTTTCAAAGCATATAAGTGGAGTTTAATTGACTCTTATAGTTATATATGTACCTATTGGGACTATATATGACCTAACATGCGGCTAAATGCAATAAACTAAGTGAATTGGAGTGTAAAGGCCAAAATCGCCCGAAATGGCCTTCATTTACCCAAAATGTGTTTCAAAGCATATAAGTGGAGTTTAATTGACTCTTATAGTTATATATGTACCTATTGGGACTATATATGACCTAACATGCGGCTAAATGCAATAAACTAAGTGAATTGGAGTGTAAAGGCCAAAATCGGCCCGAAATGGCCTTCATTTACCCAAAATGTGTTTCAAAGCATATAAGTGGAGTTTAATTGACTCTTATAGTTATATATGTACCTATTGGGACTATATATGACCTAACATGCCCCTAACATGCAAAAAATAAAAGTAATTCAGTTACAAAATAAACTTACACAAGTGTCTTCCCATAATGATTTCTTCATTGCATCGGGCACATCTTTCCACCCCACCAAAATGCTCAGTTTGCGCACACATAACCCTAAATGCTGCCCATACTTTTTACGCCATTGACCACAAGGTTGACCCATATCATCATACTCGAGGGTCATAGGGGTGTTATAATTCAATCCCTTGGTCGCACCCCCTTCCTTTCCGCTTCTTTGTTGCAACTTTACTTGGAGTTTTGGTACTGAGAACCTCTTTCCCCGCATTTTTTTGTGGCACAATGACGGATGAAGTACAAGGATAATCTTCCCTAGCATTGTTGTCAATGGGGGAGCCTTATCGGCTAGCTCCTCATTTATTTCAGCCAAGTCAAGTTCCCTTTTACGCAAGCGCGCCTCCTCATCATGCGCTAAGTATTCCGGGTCACCTTTATCGTTCTCCTTCTCCGCATCATACTCATCATCATCATCCAATGACTTATCATAATCATCATCGGTTTCTTCCTCCACAATGACATCATCTCGGACCATGTTTAAACTCCTGAAATTTAAAAAAACAATATTAGAAACGCGTAAGATTAAACAATCACATCATTGTCCCCCCTTCACTCGCCCCCCGCACACTCCCTCCCCCCCGCACTCCCCCCCGCACTCCCCCCGCACTCCCCCCTTCACTGTCCCCCCCTTCACGCCCCGCATGCCTCCTTCACTGCCCCCACGCCCCCCCGCACACTCCCTCCCCCCCGCCCCGCACACTCCCCCCCTGCACTCCCCCTGCACTCCCCCTTCACTGTCCCCCCCTTCACCCCCCCGCACAGCCTTCCTTCACTTGCCCCCTCGCACGGCCCCCCGCACACTCCCTCCCCCGCCCCCGCACACTCCCCCCCCGCACCCCCCCGCACTCCCCCTTCACTGTCCCCCTCTTCACCGCCCCCGCACAGCCTTCCTTCATCGCCCCCCCCTCGCACGCCCCCGCACACTCCCTCCCCCGCCCCCGCACACTCCCCCCGAACAAAGACACCCCCTTCACTGCCCCACCCCCTTCATGCCCCTCCTTCACAGCCCCCCTTCCTGCCCCCGCACGGCCCCCCTTCACTCCCCCATTGACTGCCCCCCCCGCACGCCCCTCCCCCCCAAAAAAAATCCATAATTACACCCTAAACGACATTCATCTACCCAATTCGGTTTTCAAATCATGTGACCCGAAATGACATTCACTTACCCAAAATGGGTTTCAATACATGTGAAGCGAGTTTAGTTGATTGTAATACATATATATATACTAATAAGAACTATACATGACCTAACATGCGACTAAAAGCGAGAAATTAAGTTAATTGAGGTTGAAAAGCCGAAATTGGCCCGAAATGACATTCACTTACCCAAAATGGGTTTCAATACATGTGAAGCGAGTTTAGTTGATTGTAATACATATATATATACTAATAAGAACTATACATGACCTAACATGCGGCTAAAAGCGAGAAATTAAGTTAATTGAGGTTGAAAAGCCGAAATTGGCCCGAAATGACATTCACTTACCCAAAATGGGTTTCAATACATGTGAAGCGAGTTTAGTTGATTGTAATACATATATATATATACTAATAAGAACTATACATGACCTAACATGCGGCTAAAAGCGAGAAATTAAGTTAATTGAGGTTGAAAAGCCGAAATTGGCCCGAAATGACATTCACTTACCCAAAATGGGTTTCAATACATGTGAAGCGAGTTTAGTTGATTGTAATACATATATATATACTAATAAGAACTATACATGACCTAACAAGCGGCTAAAAGCGAGAAATTAAGTAAATTGAGTTTGAAAAGCCGAAATTGGCCCGAAATGACATTCACTTACCCAAAATGGGTTTCAATACATGTGAAGCGAGTTTAGTTGATTGAAATACATATATATACAATAATTAGAACTATACATGACCTAACATGCGGCTAAAAGCGAGAAATAAAGTAAAATGACATTGCAAAGCCGAAAGCCGGAATCAGTTACAAAAGAAGTCGAGCCTATTGTTTACTTTTGCCACCTTCATTTGAAGTATCAACCATTATCCTTAGATGTCTAATCTCACTCCAACCTAACCCATCCTTAGATGTCTAATCTCACTAGTGAATGTATTGCCTTCAGTTCGAATCTACGGAAAATCCGGCAGCATTTCCCTACATATCTCCAAGTACACGATGTAGATATAAATTTATTTATATCTACATATGTACCCAGAGAACAAAAGTAGGGAAACGACGAGCCAAGATTTTCCTCTAGAATCGAACTAAAGACATACATTCACCACCTAAGTGAGATTAAACATCAAAGAACAGTCCCAAACCGGGGACTATTCAAGACTTACTCCTAATGAGTAAGTCTCGAACGGGTATCTAGGCATATGATATGATGATGCAAACATAGGTTTTTAAAAACAACAACATTTTACATCTAATCTCAATTCAACGATAAATATATACACATTAGCATATACATATACATATACATATACATATACATATACATATACATATACATATACATATACATATACATATACATATACATATACATATACATATACATATACATATACATATACCAATTTACTATGAAAGAAAGTTAAATATGAGTGATAACATACCAATATCAAGGTTGTGAATAGGGAAATCGAGCTCAACAATCCGTCCCTAGCTAGCTTCAATAATCAACAACAAAGTTTAAATGTTAACATTAGTATAAATTAGCAATTCAAACAAAACAAAAACTAAACTAAGCTAAACTAAACTAAATATCTAAACCAATAATCAACAACAACTTTTAAAGTTCAAACCTAACTAGTTAGTAAGTACTACAACAACAACAACAACAACAACAACAACAACAACAACAACAACAACAACAACAACAACAACAACAACAACAACATCAACAACAACATCAACAACAACAACAACAATAGCTACTACCAACAACAACCACAAAAATAGCAACCACAACAAACCCTAGTTTTTTTAACCTAAAAATCAAACTAACTACTTTAAATAAAATAATTAACTCAAATCAATCAAATTTACAACCTTTAACTATTATACAACCTAATTTAATTAACAATTATTCATAAAAGAACAATTAATTATAAACTTGAAGCTTCAAATATGAGGAATGGTGGAGGTAGAGGTAGAGAAGGAATGTAGGTACCTAAGAAGAGGTAGAGAAGGAATGGTGGAGTTGCGGCGGTGGTGGTGCAGCCACGAGAGGAGGACGCAGCCACGGGAGGAGGGACGCAGGTGGGGTTTGTGGTTCAAACCCACCGAATGGAGAGGAGGACGCAACGGTGGTGGTCGTCGGGGTTGGGGGAAGGTGGAACCCAGGTGGTGGCAGTGGTGGTGGAACCCAGTGGTGGCAGTGGTGGTGGAACCTAGTGGTGGCAGTGGGGTCGGGGTTGCGTGAATTGGAAGGACTGAGGGAGTCTTTAATTTTTTTGAAAGGAAGGAAGAATTGAAGGAGGGAGTTAACAGTGCGTGTAAGCAAGGGAGGGAATTTGACGCGAAAAAAAAAACAAAATAAACCGCTGCGGTTCATAAAACCGCAACGGGTAATAGAGAACCGCATCGGTTAACTATTAACCGTTGCGGTTTTATGATAACCGCAGCGGTTTGTTAGGCCAAATTTCCACCCAAATTTCGACGATTTACCGCTGCGGTTCTCTTAAGGACCGCAGCGGTTTTGTTGTGACATAGATTAGAACGAAGTTTCTTAGGACTTGCTGGCTACTATAGGAGGTTTGTGCGAGATTTCTCAAAAGTAACTCAACCTTTGATAAAATTGATGAAGAAAATAACTCGATTCTAGTGGGATAAGAAGTGTGAGAAGCTTTCCAAGAATTGAAGCAGAGACTTACTTCAGAACCAGTTTTGATGTTACCATATGGATTAGAAGGTTTTGAGGTGTATAGTGACGCTTCTAAGAATGGGTTAGGATGTGTATTGATGCAACATGGTAAGGTGGTAGCATATGCTTCGAGACAACTTAAGCCTTATGAACAGAATTACCACACTCATGATTTGGAGTTAGCTGTTGTAGTGTTTGCACTGAAAATTTGGAGGCATTATTTTTATGGTGTGTCATGTAAGATTTTCACTGATCATAAAAGTCTGCAGTATATATTTACTTAGAAGGAGTTGAACATGAGACAGAGGAGATGGCTTGAACTCATTAAGGATTATGATTTAGAAATCTTGTATCATGAGGGTAAAGCAAATAAAGTTGTCGATGCGTTGAGTAGGAAGACTAGCCATACGATGAACATGATGGTGTTATCTGATAGATTGTGTGAAGAATTCAGGATAATGAGCTTATAAGTCATAGAGCAAGGGCAAGTAGAAGCTTAACTGAATGCACTTTGTGTGCTGCCCACCTTATTCGATGAGATTCGAGGGAAATAAGCTAGTGATGAGTGGATGTTGAAGATTAAGATAATGAAGGAAGATGGAGTTGCCACCGAGTTTGACATCGATGAGAATGGTGTTGTGAGGTATAAGGGAAGATGGTGTGCTCCTAAGGATGAGGAGTTGAAAAGAAAGATTTTGGAAGAAGCTCATAATATGCTATATGTTAAGTCGAAATTTTGAGCAGGAAAATGTGCCCAAAACATTTGTGTTGAAGTCAAGCCCAAAGGGCCACTTTACAACGAGATCAGTAACGGAAGGGTCCAGATTGGTAAATAGGGGAAATTATGAGGTAGAGTTATGTAAAGTTAATGGCTAGATAGACAGGCGTTACACATTGTACATATGTATAAAAGACAGTGCAAAGATAAGACATGATCATCACATTTTATCCTTTTACAATCAATTGAAATACAACTACTACATTCTCCTACATACACTCTTGATTTGGTTAGAGTTCTTATACAAAACCTCGATTGTAGACTTTAGCTTAAATTTGGTTAAATAATTTGGCGCCCACCGTGGGGCCATTAGCCAAAACCTCTTCCTGAGAGTAGGAGTGATAAATCAACTAAGAGCCTTGACAATGTCAGGCGACCATTCTTTTTAGATGCATAACGTCGAGCGTCGTATCGCTCAGGCGGCATTGGCCATGAACGAGAAAAAAACATTGTTGCAAAGAGAGAATGACGCTTTACGTTCCCAAGTGTCATCAGCGGTCTCAATCGCTACTGGAGGGCGTCAGGCGCGAAGGGATTTCTCTAGCGTAGCAACGCAACTCGACATGGGATTCATGTCAACACCCATGACGACGAGGGCAGAGGAAGTCTCAATAGCTTTTTTAATCAATTATCCCTAATTTCGTTACAAAACCTTAATTAATCCCAACTTGAGTCATTTATCCTAATAGATCACCATTAAAACACCACCTATAATGCCAAAAAAGGAAAGAAAGTTATAAAGGAAGATAGAGAAAAAGGGTCATAGTGGTTGTCAATTACGGTAAATGGGTTATATATATGTTAATCATGGTTTAGTAACGGAATTAGGGATTTAATGACTAAAAAGCTAAAAGTCATTATTAGTCATTAAGGTCTTGTAGTGAATTTTCAAGAAATTGATGGGTATATGATGAATTTTGAAAGATTGGATGGTTTTTGGTGAATAAAGAAATTACTCAGGAGTATTTGATGAGAAGTCCGTAAAATACTACATAATAATTATATAGTGCAAATAAATTATGGGATTTTACAAAAATTGTTGACTTTATTTGACAAACTTTAAAATATATTAAAAAATAGTTTTATTTATAGTTGGTTTGTGCTTTCCAATGCGCTATTACACATCAAGTTTCATCGAAAATAAAAAAAAAATCACATTTATGTAATTATGCGCATCATCTTCTCCTTCTGTTGACTACTATATAAAATATCTAATTCTCCCTCACCCCCTTCTAAATAAAGGTTAAAGGATTGATTAATGATCTATGTAAGTCGCATAACTTGAGTAAATATTAGATTTATGTGCAGTGTATACGTGGTATTATAAAAAGTTTATTAATCAATGGAATCGATTTATTTGAGTAAATATTGATAATTATCAATTTATGAATTTATTAATTTTAACAAGTTTATTAATTATAAAAAATTTTCTTTATGAATAATATTTTGAGCAAATAATAAATAATTTCAAAAAAATAATGACATGACTCTTTTATTATTAGTAAAAATTATAACGATTGAATATTAATAAAGTACTAACTGAGACTAATCAAACAAGACCCCACATGACTATATTTTTTCTTACAAATTAAGAAAAATGAAGAAGATTCTCTCTAAGTATAAATATTGGTAAGATTTCAAGTGAGAAATATATATAAAAAAAGACAAAAGGGAGTATTAGTTATACTAGCTTTTGGACCGTGTAAAGTGCACGTGCAATTTTACGTTTAGTAAGAGTATTTATATTCCAACAATACTGAATGCATACATATATTTCATGATTGCATCAAAAGTTAACAAACTATAATATAATGAATTGTGTATTTTTCTGATATTTTCCCTTAAATTATGTTATAGGAATTTATAAATTGTGAATGAAATATTAAACATTATAGTATTGACATAAAACTATTAGTACATTTAATAATGTAAAGAGAGTAAAATGAAAGAGGAAGTAGGTTACTCACTTGGATAAAAGATTGAAAACAAAAAAAATTGACTCATCTAATAAAATAAAAAATATATTTGTATAAATATTTTACTTTAAACTTATCATTTAAAACATGATATTGATATTTCAAGCATAAAATCAAAAGCTTTCATATTGATATAGAATATAGGATTTTCATTTTAGAAGATAACAGGAAAACCTTGAGTAACATAAAATTCAATTATATATAGTTATAAATTGTTATCATTATATTGCAATATATTAAAGAAATAATTTTTCTATGTTTTACTGTTTAAAATTTTCATTTATATCTTCAAATTCAACTGCTCTTTAATCAAGATTTCGAACATCTAGTAAAAGACTTGACATTGGTACAAAATGAAGTTAAAATTAAGGAAAAACAATAACTGTATAACATATATGAAAAATTATATAGAAAACCATGTGTAACATAGAGTTTAACTACATATTATAAGTTCTTAATACTATGATGCCACTGATTTATAAAATGAAGTTTCTAAGTTGTAAGCTTAAGCTAATCTGGGTTTTATTAAATTGAAGTTAGTTTTTTTTATATACATTTTTTTCTTCTTCAAATCCCAAAAGAAGAAGTCAACAAAAATCTCTCTTTGTGGGTGGTGAAGAACCAATCCCCCCTACTTATTCCTTTCCTCTTATGTTCACTCTATGATTTGTTTGATTGACAATCCCATTTGAGATGTCAATTTCCTCCAATCTTAATTTAGGGGATAATCTAAGGTGCTAAAGTAATGTCAATTGTAAAACGTGTTATCTTACTCTAAATTCATCAGCTCAATGGGCATCGTCCTTGAGTTTTTTTAGTGAATAATTCCACTAAAGCTAGTAACTTCTCCAATAATATCTAAAATTATTATATAATTATAACATCTGAATATTAGGGCATGTTCTCTTCGGCATAAAACAACTTAACCGAACGTAACCGAACGTAGCCGAATTGAACCGAGCGGGCGAATTGGCAATGAACCGAATCAATCGAGCGGAATTAAATTATAACTAATTAATAGTAATGATTATCATTTAGGAACCGAACTTAACCGAACCGAAGCGAACGAATTGAATAGAACCGAATCGAACCGAACCGAAATGAACCGAATCAATTGAACCGAACGAACCAACCGAACCGAATCGAATCGGCCGAAAATAAGTTGGGGAGAACAGGTCCTTAAGCATATTTATTGATATGTTAATAGAAGAGGGCAATGTAAGGAGGAAACATACTCCCTCCGTCTTTTCTTACTTGTTAGATTTCATTTGTGGGCACTATTCACACGACAATTGTAACTTTAATTTCTTTTATCTCTATTATATAAGCCAAGGGATGAGGTATGGTGTCCCCCTTTGAAATGACTAGCTAGAATATCTCTATTATATAAGCCAAGGGAGGAGGTATGGTGTCCCCCTTTGAAATGACTAGAATACCCTCTAATAATTTAAAACAACGTTTTTTTTATAAAAAATTAAAAAAATGAGAATGTATGCAACTTTCCATATGGAATAAGTCAAAAATGGAATATGCAATCACCAATTCACCCATTAATAACTTGACAAAATAGATTGACACAATCAATTCACGAAATTAATTAGAATCTTCAATAAAAAAAAAAAGTTAGCGATATATCCTAACAACATAATACTTCGTATTCACAAAATTCAAACAATATGGTTTATTAACATTTACAATCGTTGAAGAATTATACTAAAGCCACTGACAATGAATTATTAAATAATCGACCAAATTTTTCAGTGACGGTATTAAACAGTTAAAAATCGGTCACCTTTAATTTAAAAAGATAATAACATCTACAAAAAAACCTCAATAATTTACATCACTACCAAAATATTTTTAGATTAAAAAAATATGTTCATTCATACATATAGCTACATAAGGTTGTTGACGCACGCATCGCGTGCATATACGACTAGTATTATATATGTAAGGAAAAATATAGTCATACAGGAAAAATGTGTAATTTTCTCTTATACATATACGACTAGTATTATATATGTAAGGAAAAATATAGTCATGCAGGATCTTATTTGATTACTCTCAATGTGTACTTTCCAAATATATGATTTTTATAATTTTCTCTTATACATAATTCAAGATATTAAGATTAGAAGTTGTGTTTCGAAAAACGGGAATAACATAATGTAGCAAGTAATAATAGACAGAGGGAGTATATATAAACAATAAGCAACAATAGTCTTTGTAAAAAAGAAGTTTCTAAAATTTTACCCTCTTTTAATTTTTTGACCGTATAATAACCAGCCAAAAAAATTATAAAGGGAAATCTAGAGATTTTGTTCTATATATAGATAGATTTTAGATGATAACTAGTTATTGACCCGGGCGATGTCCCGAGGTTTATCTATATTTTGCATTACATTTTAGTTATTCAAGATGGTTAATGTCGTTCTTTTTTTTGCTTTTTTCTTTAAAGAATGTAATCGATTAATGAGAGTTTGTTGTTTAGGAGTGTTCATAATCGGTTACCTAGTTATTTGGGTACCCAAATATGCGAGTACCCAAATATGTGGATACCCGCATTTGCGGGTAGCTAAGAAAAGCAACCCATGACTCGACCCTAAACAATCGGTTGCTTGCAAAAGTGTCATAGTTTTTTTATTTTGAAAAATAAATCAATAGAAGAGCTACAGGAAGCTACTACTATGAGTGTCAAATGTCGATCCAAGTTGATTACAGTAATTTGGGGTACTACCATGAGTGCCAACTGTCAATTGCATGCCAACTCTAATCCTCATTTCTCAAAAGGATCTATTATCAATCAACCATAACATAAATATTCTCACTTGCAGATTGCATCACAACTAATTTTTCCATTAACATGTTGATTCATCATATCCTTTTTTTAAAATGTTGAATTGTTGATTCATCTAATCCAACTTCTCCTATAAAATATTGATTCTTCTTATTATTTATCTTTTCTTTCCCCTCTAAAAGTCACAAGCACAACAATGTGGTATCCGGTAGCTAATAAGCTAACTTAATACATTTTCACAATTGTTTATTGCAATAAGAGATTAATGTAACTGAAAAAAAAAAAAAGAGAAAAACAATATATAACGATGTGTTTATCCGAGATACACGTTTAACTTACAAGCAAGCCCATTAACCGACCTGATTTTTACATCTTTTTTTTGGGTCGGTTACCCGACCCATAAAAATAAAATTTCATATTTATTACCTTATTTCGAGTAGACAGGTCAACATGACGGGTCAATTCACATATCGGGTCTCCTGAACAGCCCTGGTGTAGTTACAATTTGGTTTTTAAATCAGAAGCAATGTAGTTTATACCTATAAATTATGAAATATTAGGCTATAAACTTTCCAGATTTGTCAATCATATACTTCTTTTTAATTCAAATATTATATTGTCTATAAATAATTTTTCCCCCATAAAGACAAATATTATATTGTAGATTAGTTAGTTAATGCATTTGCATTTCAAATGGGAGGTCATGTGTTTAGCCTGAAGCACTATATTTTTATAGTTTAATTTGTGTCATTTGATTAGGGAGGGGAGTACATGTGGCAGCATGACAAATCACATTTACTTTGCATCATGTGTTTGAGAAGGAGGGAGTACATGTGACATCATGGGTATGCAACGCCTAAATGGGGAAGGGAAGATTAGCAGTTGTGCTTCTTACTTCTATGAAAATGTTGGGTGTGATTAGTCACCCGAGTATGTATTTGATAGTTGGTATGGATCTTTTGATGGGTATGGAGCAAACAAATGAAGGATGGACTATTAACGGTAGTAGTGTGCACTTTTGCTCCAACCATGTTGGCGGGCCACATAAGCTACCAGGTGTTGTGGGCCGTAACTTTTGAGATAATTGGATGTAATGGTGGGTCTCCTCAATAATTGTGGGGTATATCGTGTGATGTGAGTTACCATATCTTTAAATGCTTCTTATAAATGTATGTTATACTATTTTTTCTCCCCTTAAAAACTAAAAAGAGATTGTAGATGAGTTGGTTAGTGGGTTCGTATTTCAAATGAGAGGTTGCTTTGTATTATTTGTTTCGCATGGAGAGGTACATGTGACAGTATGGCATTTGTTTGCTTTGGGTTATATATATATATATATATATATATATATATATATATATATATATATATATATATATATATACATATATATATATATATACATACATATATATATATACATACATACATATATATATATATATATACATACATACATATATATATATATATATACATACATACATATATATATATATATATATATACACATATATATGCCGTTGAGAATGAGAAGGCGTTAAGGGCGTGATGCATAAAACCTATGTGGTGAGGTTGAAAACCATGCATTTATTTAATTATGCTTAAGTGCTTAAGGGTTGTCAAAGCGGATTAGCAGTACTTATATGAAAGCTGATAGAATTGTTATTAACCGATTAAGGTTTATTATGAGCAAAAGGGATTGAGTCTTAAAAAGAAGTTCATAAAGAAACAGATTAATTACCTATTCACGTGTTTATTTACTTTCTCCGAGATAAAACCATGTATTAGGGTTGTTAAAATGGGATGTACAGCAAATTTTATCTTTCCCGAAGAAATTAAGGCACGGCCGTAATTAAATCGCAATGAGATACCGGACCTCCTCGAGAAAAGAGGGCGGAGTCAAGATAAAAGCAATTTATGAAGCCTTGCTTAGCATGGTCAAGACTTATGTCCGGATAAATCATAGAGAGTTAAACACATTAATTATATCTCAAAGCAAATCATACGGCCATGATGCGGTCGAAACCATTAAGTCATGGATATGGAGCCTGCTCCACCCAGATCAAGCGCCAGTTACACGGTATTTACCAAGGAATTTTCTAACTGAAGATACTTTGAAGAGATATTGCAGTTGGATTCAACAAAATAATAACCACTCATGTAAGATGTGTGGAGTTAAGCAAATGACTGTACCAATAATCGAAGATATGGACAGTTATGAAGATAGAGCTGAATCATCTAACACTGCAGTATCAACTACAGAGATAGAACACAGCGTACCAGAATAAAACATCTGTCTACAAAGATAAGCATTGTAAAATAGAGATATTTTATCATGTAACAGATAAACTTTGTAATAGTTACAACGGGACAAAAGTTAGGCGGCTAACGCGTAAAATATGTGAATAGTGAATAGTGAACAGTACTTTACTGTAGCACTTTTCACTGTAGCAAATAGTAATATGAATAGTTTTGTAAAATTGTACGGCACTTGTAATAACTTTGCCTATAAATAAGAAGAGCTGGTGAAGCAAAGGATCATCAGCAAGCTTCTCACCACTCACTACTCTTCTTCCCTCTCTAACTTTTCTTCTCTCAAATAATAAACACGCTTCATCCCCATAGTTGGTATCAGAGCTTACTATTCACAAGACCGGAGTTACTTACTTAGAGCTAGTTCTTCAAGATATTTTACAGACAATTATGGAAGCAGATAAGGTAACCTCTTTTCTTATGAACTAAATTAAAATTCAATCCCCTAGTTTATAATAATACTGAGATCTGTTAAGATTTGCTGCCTCACTAACGTGTATTTTTGCTTCGATTAATTTTGCAGTTATCCTAGATATCCAATTTTGTATGTCTATTTCAGCGTTTACAGAACAATCTAAATTTAAAGTTTCTCCCCATTGATTACCTCTTGGTATGTAGTCGTTTTCTATTTTACTTCGATATTTCCATATATAGTCGTTATTCTTATACTTATAATCATATTTTTTCTTTTTAAAGGTAGGTTTATAACTTCTATCGGTTTCCATATGATCATAATTGCCATCGTTGTAGAGTTTTGTGAGTACATTAATTTCTTCATCTTTATCTGAGTTAAAGTCCACTTCTAAATAATTTGAATATCTAAATTCTTGACTGGATTGTTCAGAACAAGTTTCATCACTGTCTTGTAATACATTTATATTGTTTACTTCAAGTCGTTCAATTTCCATAGTTAAGGCTTCTATAACAGTATTATTTAGGGTCTCGTTATCTGAATCATGGATTTCTGATATTTCATTATTATCTTTGATATTATTTATAAGTTGTTCTTTGATTTTATCAAATTTATTATTATAATCTGTTTTAAGATTTTGTATTTCGTTATTAAAATTATTTTCTACTCTATAGACTTTGTCTAAAATTTGTTTGGTATTCAGATGTATTATTTTAATAGATTCTTCCATTTTTCTCATTCGTTCATCGTATTTTCTTTCTAGTTTCTCTAATTTTTTATAAATATCGTTGATTGTTTTGTTATCCTGATAGCTACATTCTATGTTTGTCAGTTGTACTAAATTATTCTCTAGTGCTAATCTTCTTTCTCTATCAAATTCATTTTCTAATATCATTTGTTTTCGATCTTTAATAAAATGTACCATCACTAATTTCTGCAAATTGTCTATTTTGATTAGTCTTGTGTGTTTTAAATGGACCATCTGGATATCTAATAATTTCTTCTTCAATGATTTTTTCGTTTTTATTCATTATTCATTATTCTTGTTTAATTACTCGTTCATATTCTACTTCTATTTTCTTTCTTAAAAGTAATTCAGGAAATAACTGTGAATATTCTTTAGTGATCTTCTTTCCTAATATTTCATACCCTTGTTCTTCTAATTCTATTGGTAACTTAGTATTACTTGACTCTGGTTTATCTGGTTTATTTTTACTTTCGTTTAGTAATTTTATAACTAATAAAATATTCGTATTAATTATTCTTAGATTAGTACTTAAGTGTTCGTCTTTTTCTAGTTCACTCATAAGCATAAAGCTGGTTTTCTATTTAGCTTATAATTATTATAATCTGCTAGAATTTTCTTAACCACATTTTCCTGTTCCTTAATTTGTATTTCTAGTAGTTCTAATTGATCATCAAAAGGTTTTAACTCATTTTCAATTTCGTCATAGTCAGAGTTATGATTTAATGTTGCTCGTTCCAATATTTGTAGTTTATTAATAATAGCTATTTGCTTTTGATTACTTAATTCTAAACTTTTAATATCCGCTTGCATAAGTGATATAAAGTATTGCCAATTAGCTTTTCTCATTGCTCTGTTTACTTGTGATTTAGTACTCATACGTATAATGAATTTTGTAAATCTTTAAGTTCTTGTTTAGCGATTAGCTTTTGATTCTTTTTATTTTGTAGACTAGTTAGATATTTTCTTAAGGCATCTCTTAATTCAGTATCTTTTCTTCTATTGGCTTCATATAAATAATTTTCAAATTCATCTATTTTATCTTGTTGAATCCGTAGTTGGAAATTTAACATATTTTGTCGCATTTCAATATCTTCTAGGACGTTTCTGATTTGTGATTTAGTCATATTGAATTTATTAATTGTTCAAGTTCTATTAATGATTGGCTTAGTTCAATTTGTTTTAAGAAATCTAATAATTTTTTAATTTCTAGTTGTACTTGTACAAGTTTATCTATCCTGTTGTGTTCTTCCTGTAACTAGCTGCGTGAATATGAGAAATTCTTAGCTGTTCTTTTAAGTTATCAATTTTAAATTGTAAAGCATAATTTATCCATTCAACACGTAGTTTAACAGTTTTTATTAGAGAACTCATAAGCTAAGTAAATAATCAGGCAAATATTTAAGCAAATAAACACGTGAATAGGTAATTAATCTGTTTCTTTCTGAACTTCTTTTTAAGACTCAATCCCTTTTGCTCATAATAAACCTTAATCGGTTAATAACAATTCTATCAGCTTTCATATAAGTACTGCTAATCCGCTTTGACAACCCTTAAGCACTTAAGCATAATTAAATAAATGCATGGTTTTCAACCTCACCACATAGGTTTTATGCATCACGCCCTTAACGCCTTCTCATTCTCAACGGCTAAACGGGCTCCTGCTACCAATTGTCTCTTGGTTTCTAAACATGATTTTACTTAATCGGGGAAAGCATAATTAAGATAGCATACATCTTATATGAAATTATAGAATCATCTTAACAGATCTCAGTATTATTATAAACTAGGGGATTGAATTTTAATTTAGTTCATAAGAAAAGAGGTTACCTTATCTGCTTCCATAATTGTCTGTAAAATATCTTGAAGAACTAGCTCTAAGTAAGTAACTCCGGTCTTGTGAATAGTAAGCGCTGATACCAACTATGGGGATGAAGCGTGTTTATTATTTGAGAGAAGAAAAGTTAGAGAGGGAAGAAGAGTAGTGAGTGGTGAGAAGCTTGCTGATGATCCTTTGCTTCACCAGCTCTTCTTATTTATAGGCAAAGTTATTACAAGTGCCGTATAATTTTACAAAACTATTCATATTACTATTTGCTACAGTGAAAAGTGCTACAGTAAAAGTACTGTTCACTATTCACTATTCACATATTTTACGCGTTAGCCGCCTAACTTTTGTCCCGTTGTAACTATTACAAAGTTTATCTGTTACATGATAAAATATCTCTATTTTACAATAGTAAGCTCTGATACCAACTATGGGGATGAAGCGTGTTTATTATTTGAGAGAAGAAAAGTTAGAGAGGGAAGAAGAGTAGTGAGTGGTGAGAAGCTTGCTGATGATCCTTTGCTTCACCAGCTCTTCTTATTTATAGGCAAAGTTATTACAAGTGCCGTACAATTTTACAAAACTATTCATATTACTATTTGCTACAGTGAAAAGTGCTACAGTAAAAGTACTGTTCACTATTCACATATTTTACGCGTTAGCCGCCTAACTTTTGTCCCGTTGTAACTATTACAAAGTTTATCTGTTACATGATAAAATATCTCTATTTTACAATGCTTATCTTTGTAGACAGATGTTTTATTCTGGTACGCTGTGTTCTATCTCTGTAGTTGATACTGCAGTGTTAGATGATTCAGCTCTATCTTCATAACTGTCCATATCTTCGATTATTGGTACAGTCATTTGCTTAACTCCACACATCTTACATGAGTGGTTATTATTTTGTTGCATCCAACTGCAATATCTCTTCAAAGTATCTTCAGTTAGAAAATTCCTTGGTAAATACCGTGTAACTGGCGCTTGATCTGGGTGGAGCAGGCTCCATATCCATGACTTAATGGTTTCGACCGCATCATGGCCGTATGATTTGCTTTGAGATATAATTAATGTGTTTAATCTCTATGATTTATCCAGACATAAGTCTTGACCATGCTAAGCAAGGCTTCATAAATTGCTTTTATCTTGACTGCCCTCTTTTCTCTGAGGAGGTCTGGTATCTCATTGCGATTTAATTCTGGCTGTGCCTTAATTTCTTCGGGAAAGATAAAATTTGTTGTACATCCCATTTTAACAACCCTAATACATGATTTTATCTCGGAGAAAGTAACTTCGCCTGGGGCGGTATAGCATCTTACAAAAATCATGGGAGATTTTGTAATATGCAAGTAACTTTTAGCCGCTTTATATAGATCGGGGAATTGATGATAGCTCCTCTCCATTCAGTGTATATACTGAATTAACAAGGCCATAATCATAAGTTGCTTTGATTAAATTTGCATTGCAACCGAGGCAACGCTATTAACTCGTTTACCCTTTTTAAAGGGTTAGTAACATATCCACCTTCGATCTCTCCATGGCGGTCTTTTGTGGTTATCTTTGGGAAGGTATTTAGCCTATTGGCAATAAGTAAGAAATAATCTATATATTGGCGAACTTGAGGGATCATTGTTTGTTTGGTACCTAAGGTTAATTTTTCCTTAAAAGAAGTGGTATCTGGTATTAAGCTTGGAAAGTTTATTTCATTGATAACTGGAGTAGGGTTATTGGCTTGATTGGGGTTATAGGTTTGTAGGGACATACTTCGTTTAAAAGGGGAGTTAACTTTTCTTGTGATAACTCGGCTTTTATATTTTTGGCTAGTGCCAATATCTCGCTTGCTCCATATTAGGATTGCTTTGGAAGTGGCTTCTCTTTTCATAGAAGCAAATTCTTCCATTATCTTGTTGAGTTGTATCTTGAGCTCCCGATTTTCTATAATCGGTTGTTGAACTATGTCTTGAGAGATAGTACGCAAAACGGGTTTTCGTTAGTTTTTAGTAATTCGATATTAAACTCATACTCGGTTAATATCTCGCTACAATCCTGTTTATCTCCTTCCTCGTAATTGAATCCCGCAATTTTTGGGTTAGCCAACTTTTAACAGTTCTATTATCTCGTTTCGATTATAAATTTACTATAAACTATGTAACATTCAAATTTTTTAATTCCATATTTTACCGCTTTTAACTCTTTTTTATTTATATCCCAATTGATTTCATTTGCATTGAATGTTCCTGAGTGATATCGACAAACATATTCCTTTTTATCGTTTTTATATCTATACTTTAATACTTGCTCCGTAACCGTTATTAGTTTCACTAGCATCTGTTTCTACTATCCATGTAAATTCTTTGTCTTCATCGGGAAAACTTAGTTTTGGTAACTTTTCGACTAATTCTTTAATTTTTTCTAAAGTCTTTGTGTCAAGTAGCATTCCATCTAAAATCGTAGTCTTTCTTTAGTTTTTTAGTTGATGGTTCAAGTATATTGTGATAGTTTAGGGATAAATTCTCTAACCCGATTAACTATTCCTAAGAACTTTTGTAATTCCTTTTTAGTATTAATTTCTTGTTGAAACTCTATAATTTTTTGAGCTATATGGTCTTGCATTTTTATTCCAAGCTTTGACAACCCTTAAGCACTTAAGCATAATTAAATAAATGCATGGTTTTCAACCTCACCACATAGGTTTTATGCATCACGCCTTTAACGCCTTCTCATTCTCAACGGCTAAACGGGCTCCTCGCTACCAATTGTCTCTTGGTTTCTAAACATGATTTTACTTAATCGGGAAAGCATAATTAAGATAGCATACATCTTATATGAAATTATAGAATCATCTTAACGGATCTCGGTATTATTATAAACTAGGGGATTGAATTTTAATTTAGTTCATAAGAAAAGAGGTTACCTTATCTGCTTCCATAATTGTCTGTAAAATATCTTGAAGAACTAGCTCTAAGTAAGTAACTCCGGTCTTGTGAATACTAAGCTCTGATATCAACTATGGGGATGAAGCGTGTTTATTATTTGAGAGAAGAAAAGTTAGAGAGGGAAGAAGAGTAGTGAGTGGTGAGAAGCTTGCTGATGATCCTTTGCTTCACCAGACTCTTCTTATTTATAGGCAAAGTTATTACAAGTGCCGTACAATTTTACAAAACTATTCATATTACTATTTGCTACAGGTGAAAAGTGCTACAAGAAAAGTACCGTTCACTATTCACATATTTTACGCGTTAGCCGCCTAACTTTTGTCCCGTTGTAACTATTACAAAGTTTATACGTTACATGATAAAATATCTCTATTTTACAATGCTTATCTTTGTAGACAAGATGTTTTATTCTCGTACGCCGTGTTCTATCTCTCGTAGTTGATCTTTGCAGTTGTTAGATGATTCGACTCTATCTTCATAACTCGTCCATATCTTCGATTATTGGTACACAGTCATTTGCTTAACTCCACACATCTTACATGAGTGGTTATTATTTTGTTGCATCCAACCGCAATATCTCTTCAAAGTATCTTCGGTTAGAAAATTCCTTGGTAAATACCGTGTAATCGGGCGCTGATCCGGGTGGAGCGGGCTCCATATCCATGACTTAATGGTTTCGACCGCATCATGGCCGTATGATTTGCTTTGAGATATAATTAATGTGTTTAACTCTCTATGATTTATCCAGACATAAGTCTTGACCATGCTAAGCAAGGCTTCATAAATTGCTTTTATCTTGACTACCCTCTTTTCTCTGAGGAGGTCTGGTATCTCATTGCGATTTAATTCTGGCTGTGCCTTAATTTCTTCGGGAAAGATAAAATTTGCTGTACATCCCATTTTAACAACCCTAATACATGGTTTTATCTCGGAGAAAGTAACTTCGCACAGGGCGGTATAGCATCTTACAAAAATCATGGGAGATTTTGTAATATGCAAGTAACTTTTAGCTGCTTTATATAGATCAGGAATTGATGATAGCTCCTCTCCATTCAGTGTATATACTGAATTAACAAGGCCATAATCATAAGCTACTTTGATTAAATTTGCATTGCAACCAGGCAACGCTATTAACTCGTTTACCCTTTTTAAAGGGTTAGTAACATATCCACCTTCGATCTCTCCATGGCGGTCTTTTGTGGTTATCTCTGGGAAGGTATTTAGCCTATTGGCAATAAGTAAGAAATAATCTATATATTGGCGAACTTGAGGGATCATTGTTTGTTTGGTACCTAAGGTTAATTTTTCCTTAAAAGAAGTGGTATCTCGGTATTAAGCTTGGAAAGTTTATTTCATTGATAACCGGAGTAGGGTTATTGGCTTAATTGGGGTTATAGGTTTGTAGGGACATACTTCGTTTAAAAGGGGAGTTAACTTTTCTTGTGATAACTCGGCTTTTATATTTTTGGCTAGTGCCAATATCTCGCTTGCTCCATATTAGGATTCTTTGGAAGTGGCTTCTCTTTTCATAGAAGCAAATTCTTCCATTATCTTGTTGAGTTGTATCTTGAGCTCCCCGATTTTCTATAATCGGTTGTTGAACTATGTCTTGAGAGATAGTCTCGCAAAACAGTTTTCGTTAGTTTTTAGTAATTCGATATTAAACTCATACTTGGTTAATATCTCGCTACAATCCTCGTTTATCTCCTTCCTCGTAATTGAATCCCGCAATTTTTGGGTTAGCCAACTTTTAACAGTTCTATTATCCGTTTCGATTATAAATTTACTATAAACTATGAAACATTCAAATTTTTTAATTCCATATTTTACTCGCTTTTAACTCTTTTTTATTTATATCCCAATTGATTTCATTTGCTTTGAATGTTCCCTGAAAGTGATATCGACAAACATATTCCTTTTTATCGTTTTTATATCCATACTTTAATACTGCTCCGTAACCGTTATTAGTTTCACTAGCATCTGTTTCTACTATCCATGTAAATTCTTTGTCTTCATCGGGAAAACTTAGTTTTGGTAACTTTCTGACTAATTCTTTAATTTTTTCTAAAGTCTTTGTGTCAGTAGCATTCCATCTAAAATCGTAGTCTTTCTTTAGTTTTTTAGTTGATGGTTCAGTATATTGTGATAGTTTAGGGATAAATTCTCTAACCTGATTAACTATTCCTAAGAACTTTTGTAATTCCTTTTTAGTATTAATTTCTTGTCGAAACTCTATAATTTTTTGAGCTATATGGTCTTGCATTTTTATTCCAGCTTTGACAACCCTTAAGCACTTAAGCATAATTAAATAAATGCATGGTTTTCAACCTCACCACATAGGTTTTATGCATCACGCCTTTAACGCCTTCTCATTCTCAACGGCTAAACGGGCTCCTGCTACCAATTGTCTCTTGGTTTCTAAACATGATTTTACTTAATCGGGGAAAGCATAATTAAGATAGCATACATCTTATATGAAATTATAGAATCATCTTAACAGATCTCAGTATTATTATAAACTAGGGGATTGAATTTTAATTTAGTTCATAAGAAAAGAGGTTACCTTATCTGCTTCCATAATTGTCTGTAAAATATCTTGAAGAACTAGCTCTAAGTAAGTAACTCCGGTCTTGTGAATAGTAAGCTCTGATATCAACTATGGGGATGAAGCGTGTTTATTATTTGAGAGAAGAAAAGTTAGAGAGGGAAGAAGAGTAGTGAGTGGTGAGAAGCTTGCTGATGATCCTTTGCTTCACCAGCTCTTCTTATTTATAGGCAAAGTTATTACAAGTGCCGTACAATTTTACAAAACTATTCATATTACTATTTACTACAGTGAAAAGTGCTACAGTAAAAGTACTGTTCACTATTCACTATTCACATATTTTACGCGTTAGCCGCCTAACTTTTGTCCCGTTGTAACTATTACAAAGTTTATCTGTTACATGATAAAATATCTCTATTTTACAATGCTTATCTTTGTAGACAGATGTTTTATTCTGGTACGCTGTGTTCTATCTCTGTAGTTGATACTGCAGTGTTAGATGATTCAGCTCTATCTTCATAACTGTCCATATCTTCGATTATTGGTACAGTCATTTGCTTAACTCCACACATCTTACATGAGTGGTTATTATTTTGTTGCATCCAACTGCAATATCTCTTCAAAGTATCTTCAGTTAGAAAATTCCTTGGTAAATACCGTGTAACTGGCGCTTGATCTGGGTGGAGCAGGCTCCATATCCATGACTTAATGGTTTCGACCGCATCATGGCCGTATGATTTGCTTTGAGATATAATTAATGTGTTTAACTCTCTATGATTTATCCAGACATAAGTCTTGACCATGCTAAGCAAGGCTTCATAAATTGCTTTTATCTTGACTACCCTCTTTTCTCTGAGGAGGTCTGGTATCTCATTGCGATTTAATTTGGTCGTGCCTTAATTTCTTCGGGAAAGATAAAATTTGTTGTACATCCCATTTTAACAACCCTAATACATGGTTTTATCTCGGAGAAAGTAACTTCGCCTGGGGCGGTATAGCATCTTACAAAAATCATGGGAGATTTTGTAATATGCAAGTAACTTTTAGCTGCTTTATATAGATCGGGAATTGATGATAGCTCCTCTCCATTCAAAGGTATATATCTGAATTAACAAGGCCATAATCATAAGCTACTTTGATTAAATTTGCATTGCAACCGGGCAACGCTATTAACTCGTTTACCCTTTTTAAAGGGTTAGTAACATATCCACCTTCGATCTCTCCATGGCGGTCTTTTGTGGTTATCTCGGGAAGGTATTTAGCCTATTGGCAATAAGTAAGAAATAATCTATATATTGGCGAACTTGAGGGATCATTGTTTGTTTGGTACCTAAGGTTAATTTTTCCTTAAAAGAAGTGGTATTCGGTATTAAGCTTGGAAAGTTTATTTCATTGATAACTGGAGTAGGGTTATTGGCTTAATTGGGGTTATAGGTTTGTAGGGACATACTTCGTTTAAAAGGGGAGTTAACTTTTCTTGTGATAACTCGGCTTTTATATTTTTGGCTAGTGCCAATATCTCGCTTGCTCCATATTAGGATTCTTGGAAGTGGCTTCTCTTTTCATAGAAGCAAATTCTTCCATTATCTTGTTGAGTTGTATCTTGAGCTCCCGATTTTCTATAATCGGTTGTTGAACTATGTCTTGAGAGATAGTCCCGCAAACAGGTTTTCGTTAGTTTTTAGTAATTCGATATTAAACTCATACTTGGTTAATATCTCGCTACAATCCTCGTTTATCTCCTTCCTCGTAATTGAATCCCCGCAATTTTTGGGTTAGCCAACTTTTAACAGGTTCTATTATCTCGTTTCCGATTATAAATTTACTATAAACTATGAAACATTCAAATTTTTTAATTCCATATTTTTCTCGCTTTTAACTCTTTTTTATTTATATCCCAATTGATTTCATTTGCTTTGAATGTTCCTGAGTGATATCGACAAACATATTCCTTTTTATCGTTTTTATATCCATACTTTAATACTGCTCCGTAACCGTTATTAGTTTCACTAGCATCTGTTTCTACTATCCATGTAAATTCTTTGTCTTCATCGGGAAAACTTAGTTTTGGTAACTTTCTGACTAATTCTTTAATTTTTTCTAAAGTCTTTGTGTCAGTAGCATTCCATCTAAAATCGTAGTCTTTCTTTAGTTTTTTAGTTGATGGTTCAGTATATTGTGATAGTTTAGGGATAAATTCTCTAACCTGATTAACTATTCCTAAGAACTTTTGTAATTCCTTTTTAGTATTAATTTCTTGTTGAAACTCTATAATTTTTTGAGCTATATGGTCTTGCATTTTTATTCCAGCTTTGACAACCCTTAAGCACTTAAGCATAATTAAATAAATGCATGGTTTTCAACCTCACCACATAGGTTTTATGCATCACGCCTTTAACGCCTTCTCATTCTCAACGGCTAAACGGGCTCCTCGCTACCAATTGTCTCTTGGTTTCTAAACATGATTTTACTTAATCGGGAAAGCATAATTAAGATAGCATACATCTTATATGAAATTATAGAATCATCTTAACGGATCTCAGTATTATTATAAACTAGGGGATTGAATTTTAATTTAGTTCATAAGAAAAGAGGTTACCTTATCTGCTTCCATAATTGTCTGTAAAATATCTTGAAGAACTAGCTCTAAGTAAGTAACTCCGGTCTTGTGAATAGTAAGCTCTGATATCAACTATGGGGATGAAGCGTGTTTATTATTTGAGAGAAGAAAAGTTAGAGAGGGAAGAAGAGTAGTGAGTGGTGAGAAGCTTGCCGATGATCCTTTGCTTCACCGGCTCTTCTTATTTATAGGCAAAGTTATTACAAGTGCCGTACAATTTTACAAAACTATTCATATTACTATTTACTACGGTGAAAAGTGCTACAAGAAAAGATCTTGTTCACTATTCACTATTCACATATTTTACGCGTTAGCCGCCTAACTTTTGTCCCGTTGTAACTATTACAAAGTTTATCTCGTTACATGATAAAATATCTCTATTTTACAATGCTTATCTTTGTAGACAGGATGTTTTATTCTCGGTACGCCGTGTTCTATCTCTCGTAGTTGATCTTGCAGTTGTTAGATGATTCACTCTATCTTCATAACTCGTCCATATCTTCGATTATTGGTACAGTCATTTGCTTAACTCCACACATCTTACATGAGTGGTTATTATTTTGTTGCATCCAACTGCAATATCTCTTCAAAGTATCTTCAGTTAGAAAATTCCTTGGTAAATACCGTGTAATCGGCGCTTGATTCGGGTGGAGCGGGCTCCATATCCATGACTTAATGGTTTCGACCGCATCATGGCCGTATGATTTGCTTTGAGATATAATTAATGTGTTTAACTCTCTATGATTTATCCGGACATAAGTCTTGACCATGCTAAGCAAGGCTTCATAAATTGCTTTTATCTTGACTACCCTCTTTTCTCCGAGGAGGTCCGGTATCTCATTGCGATTTAATTCGGTCGTGCCTTAATTTCTTCGGGAAAGATAAAATTTCTTTGTACATCCCATTTTAACAACCCTAATACATGGTTTTATCTCGGAGAAAGTAACTTCGCTTGGGGCGGTATAGCATCTTACAAAAATCATGGGAGATTTTGTAATATGCAAGTAACTTTTAGCCGCTTTATATAGATCGGGAATTGATGATAGCTCCTCTCCATTCGGTGTATATACTTGAATTAACAAGGCCATAATCATAAGCTACTTTGATTAAATTTGCATTGCAACCGTGCAACGCTATTAACTCGTTTACCCTTTTTAAAGGGTTAGTAACATATCCACCTTCGATCTCTCCATGGCGGTCTTTTGTGGTTATCTCTCGGGAAGGTATTTAGCCTATTGGCAATAAGTAAGAAATAATCTATATATTGGCGAACTTGAGGGATCATTGTTTGTTTGGTACCTAAGGTTAATTTTTCCTTAAAAGAAGTGGTATCTCGGTATTAAGCTTGGAAAGTTTATTTCATTGATAACTGGAGTAGGGTTATTGGCTTAATTGGGGTTATAGGTTTGTAGGGACATACTTCGTTTAAAAGGGGAGTTAACTTTTCTTGTGATAACTCGGCTTTTATATTTTTGGCTAGTGCCAATATCTCGCTTGCTCCATATTAGGATTCTTTGGAAGTGGCTTCTCTTTTCATAGAAGCAAATTCTTCCATTATCTTGTTGAGTTGTATCTTGAGCTCCCGATTTTCTATAATCGGTTTTTGAACTATGTCTTGAGAGATAGTCTCGCAAAAACAGTTTTCGTTAGTTTTTAGTAATTCGATATTAAACTCATACTTGGTTAATATCTCGCTACAATCCCGTTTATCTCCTTCCTCGTAATTGAATCCCGCAATTTTTGGGTTAGCCAACTTTTAACAGTTCTATTATCACATTCCGATTATAAATTTACTATAAACTATGAAACATTCAAATTTTTTAATTCCATATTTTATCGCTTTTAACTCTTTTTTATTTATATCCCAATTGATTTCATTTGCTTTGAATGTTCCCGAGTGATATCGACAAACATATTCCTTTTTATCGTTTTTATATCCATACTTTAATACTGCTCCGTAACCGTTATTAGTTTCACTAGCATCTGTTTCTACTATCCATGTAAATTCTTTGTCTTCATCGGGAAAACTTAGTTTTGGTAACTTTCGACTAATTCTTTAATTTTTTTCTAAAGTCTTTGTGTCGGTAGCATTCCATCTAAAATCGTAGTCTTTCTTTAGTTTTTTAGTTAATGGTTCAGTATATTGTGATAGTTTAGGGATAAATTCTCTAACCTGATTAACTATTCCTAAGAACTTTTGTAATTCCTTTTTAGTATTAATTTCTTGTTGAAACTCTATAATTTTTTGAGCTATATGGTCTTGCATTTTTATTCCAAGCTTTATCTATTTCAAATCCTATGAATTCAATCCGAGTTTTAAATAATTCCATTTTCTTTTTGCTTAAAACTATACCACTAGTTTTAATTATTTCTATAAACTGTTCTAATAACTTATAATGTTCTTCTTGAGTTTTCGAATAGATGAGTATGCCATCAATGTAGACTACACAATTTGATAATTGATTTAAATATTTATCCATAAATGCTTGGAATCTTCCTGGGGCATTTTTATATCCAAAAGGTAATACATTCCATTCATAAAATCCATTAGGGACTTTGAATCTTGTTAATTGTTTAGATTCTTGAGTTAATTTTAATTGGTGAAAACCACTTTTACAATCAAACTTTGAAAAATAATTGTAACCTTGTATTTGCCTCATTTTAAGTATCTTATTTGGTATGGGGTAATTATATGTAATTGTTTTTTCATTTAGGATTCGATAATCTATAACCATTCGGGTTTTACCTCTTTTTTGTTCGAGTGATTATTAACTATAAATGCACTCGCTACTATGTTTTGAGTTACTTGGTCTAATTAATTGGCCGGCTAATAGTTCCATTATATGCATTTTAAATTCCTTTTCATCTCTTTGGGTATTATTAAAGGGTTTTTGTGATATTATGTTGTTCGGGTCTTTTAATGTCATTTTTATTTCCGTTTTATGCTTATGCCAATTTTCTAATGGATTGTCACTACATAGTTCTTCTAATTGGTTTTTCAAAGGAGTAAGTTTATCTAAATGTAATATTCCTATTTCTATTATGTCAAGAGTGTTACTTTCCTTTTTAGTATGCATTTTTTGGACTATTTTAGCTTCTGTACCTATTGCACATTTTTCCCACTCTATTGGTAATCGTTCTTTATTAGTAACTACCTTGGCTTTTAACTTATGTCTACAAGGGGTAAACAAGGTAATAAATTCTTTATCTATACTAAATGGTTTATATTGGTTTAAGAAATTTGTTCCTAATATAATATCTTTTCCTATTAATTCAAAGCAATATACCTTAGGTATAAGTAAGATTTTATCCCAAATTTGTATTTTTACGTTTGTTTGGTAAAGTGTAATTTTACTACTATTATTATTAAATTCATTTATTCGAAATGGTGTACGTAGGGTTTTCCATTCTGGTAAACAATTTTCTTTCATTATTGTTGTTTGTGCTCCTGTATCTACCATTGGTGTATAATATCTACTTTTATAACCTTCAAAAATTATTTTTATAAGTATATAGATTAAATTACTCATGGTGATTAAGAATTACTAAGTCATTTTTCATTTTATGTAATCTCTGTTCTAATATTTCTATGTCTCTAGTTTTCTCTTGTACCTTTTTAGAATATAATCGTATACTATCGCGATGACATCCTGCAAATCTAATGTAGTTTAACCCTTGACTTAGATAAATCTTTTCTTCTTTTGCTATTTCTAACTGTTTTTGCAATTTTACTAGTTCAATTAAACTGGGAATAGTGTTATTCATTCATTGTTTTAGTTTTATATTGGGTTTGATTATATGTAAATTCAAAATAATCTTGGTTTAGTTTCCATGGTTTAACCTTTTCTAAGAAATCTTTTCCTAATACTATTTTGTTATTTAGGGTTATAACATATTCAATGTTTATATCTTGTAGTGCAATCTTTGTTGTTAGGGTAATTAATCTATTAAAATTCTCATTGATGTTAAGAGATAGTTTTTCTAATGGAATATAATTATTTTCAATGTTGATGTCTATTTGTGCTTGTTAGGTTTTTTGTTCCTATTTGTATAATTATATAATGTTCATATGATTTTAGTTGAATAGGTAGACTCGTCGTTAAATGTCGTTTGGATCGAGAAATACTTAACCGTTTCTTTACTATTTCTAAATCTTCAGAGTTTGGTTTTGAATATAATTTTAATCCTTTTTCTATGGGTAAAATAAGATCCGTAAAAGGGGTATCTATAGTAATTGGTCTCAATTTATTTTTGGTATAGACTTGATGTTGGTCTGTTAAAATATAAGCATTCTTACATTGTATTGTCATAACTTTTGATCCATTGGTCATGTTTATTCCACTTAGCATCCAATATAATACTAATGCTTTTTCTATGTTTTGGTCGGGTTAAACTTATAGAATAATTTGGTTTAATTATGAACCTTACTTTCCGATAAATAAGATTTCCTTTGAGTTGTGCTATAATAGCTTGTTCTCTTTTGGTTCTTTTATTCTGTCATCGGCTAATTCTAATTCCAAGGGAGTATCTATTCCTTCTTTAAAACATGCTTTTATTATTATTTCGATGGTCGCTAGTTCTACAAATCTAAATGTAATTGGTTTATTTTTTAATGTATTGTTAATTTTGGTTATTTCTTCATTTAACACTTCTTGTGTTATTAAAGGAACTCTAGTATTTCCTTGTACTTGGGTTATATCTATAACATGTTCCCTATCTCGCTATAACTAAATATTCTTGCTTTTTCTTTTTAAGATACTTTGTTAAATGTGTGAAGTCAAATTTTTTTCTTATCTACTATTTTATCGGGTGACAAAGTAAATCCTTCATATTTTAATTCATTATATTTTTGCAAATCAAAAATAGCTCTTTGATTTCTATATTGTTCCGTAATATCTTCATCATAATTAACTTGTTGTAGTTCCTTACTCATCACTATCAGTTTCAATATTATCTTTTTCTTCATTACTTTCTTCATGACCTACTATTCCATTGATTTCATCATTATCTGTTTCATATTCGAGTACATATATTTCTTCATCGATGGTATATTGGTTTTACCTAATTCATATTCTCGCTATATGGAGTTCAATGAAATTTATATTTTTAATATTTTTAGTATTATTTCTATTGGTCTTTGTTTTGCATTCTCTTGCTATATGACCTATCTCGTCCACAATTGTAACATTTACATCTTTTGGGGTTTTTAGCATATTTATAAATTTTTCTTTTAATAAAGTAATTTTTATTTGATCTTTTCTTATTTTTATATTTTCCATATGGTTTAAATCTTTTGTATTTTCTTCGCATCAATTTAGGTCTTTTTGCTTTATATCTTTTGTTTAATTTGTGACACCCAAATTTAGGTATTTCATATCTTTCACAACGAGTCACTAAATTTGGCTTGTCGTTTAAATTCCTTTTGGTTATTGATTTCCATACAATAATTTTTATACCATGCTTGTAAATATGCTATTTGTTCTCCTAAAGTTCCTGTTTTAGGTTCTTAAGGGTTGTTCAAACCAAGCGAATTATTTAAAACTCAGATTGAATTCTTAGGATTTGAAATAGATAAAGCTGGAATAAAAATGCAAGACCATATAGCTCAAAAAATTATAGAGTTTCAACAAGAAATTAATACTAAAAAGGAATTACAAAAGTTCTTAGGAATAGTTAATCGGGTTAGAGAATTTATCCCTAAACTATCACAATATCTTGAACCATTAACTAAAAAACTAAAGAAAGACTACGATTTTAGATGGAATGCTACCGACACAAAGACTTTAGAAAAAATTAAAGAATTAGTCGGAAAGTTACCAAAACTAAGTTTTCCCGATGAAGACAAAGAATTTACATGGATAGTAGAAACGGATGCTAGTGAAACTAATAACGGTTACGGAGCAGTATTAAAGTATAGATATAAAAACGATAAAAAGGAATATGTTTGTCGATATCACTCAGGGAACATTCAAAGCAAATGAAATCAATTGGGATATAAATAAAAAAGAGTTAAAAGCGGTAAAATATGGAATTAAAAAATTTGAATGTTACATAGTTTATAGTAAATTTATAATCGAAACGGATAATAGAACTGTTAAAAGTTGGCTAACCCAAAAATTGCGGGATTCAATTACGAGGAAGGAGATAAACGAGATTGTAGCGGATATTAACCAAGTATGAGTTTAATATCGAATTACTAAAAACTAACGAAAACTGTTTTTGCGGACTATCTCTCAAGACATAGTTCAACAAGCGATTATAGAAAATCGGGGAGCTCAAGATACAACTCAACAAGATAATGGAAGAATTTGCTTCTATGAAAAGAGAAGCCACTTCCAAAGAATCCTATATATATATATATATATATATATATATACATACATATCTCTATTATATAAGCCAAGGGAGGAGCAATGGTGTCCCCCTTGGAATTTACTTAATTGCCCCTCCACAACATAAATATTAGATTTCAAATTTCTAAACACGGCTTCTACCCAGTTAATCAAAACCAATTCAACGTATAAACTTGCCAAAAAAATCAATCAAATCTATATTAATCCCAATCAACTCATATAAAATCTCAATCACATAAACTTGCGAACAAAAAGGATTCAATCAAAAAGATTCATAATCAAGAACTTACCAAATATTAATACCACAGAGACAATGACACAAAAATACACGACATTCTCATTACAGAGACAACTCAAATTCAAAATAATTTTTCCATAACACAAACACAATTATAAACACAAACTCCAAACCAAAAAAAATCAGTTCTCTTCATAGATTGGAGCTTCACGACATTCTCAAATACGACATTCTTAAATTTGCGGATACTTTACTGTTAATCAGTACGCAGATCGTTATTGAAAATAAAAGTATGTGTAATGTTCTATATATGTTCAAGTAAATCTTAAGAATTAATATATCTAAATTCATTTACAAAAAATTAATATTAAAAATTACTCACACCTTTATTATTTTTTGTACATTAGCGAATTAATATATTTAGATTAATTTAACTATTAATCTTTCACATTTTAAGAGTAATCATAACTATAGTACGGATGAAGTATATTATAACAAGTTTTGAAATTAACGCACGCATCGCGTGCATATAAGACTAGTATTTAGTGGTAGACTAGTATATATATATATATATATATATATATATATATATATATATATATATATATATATATATATATATGAGGATCGAGATCCTACTTTGAATTGAAAAGGGAGGCAGGATCTGGTTGGTAGAATCGAATAGTAGGATCCTACAAAATTAAAGAAAAAACAAGTGGTAGAAGGGTATAATAAGACGTAATACATGTCTTTTTGGTAAAATAAATAACTACTAGTTTTAAAATAAATGTTAGAACACCTCCTTATTTTAGAACACTTGATATGTATGAATAGATTTGAGTTTTCTATAAATTTTACATTAGGTTCTGATATTTAAATTGCATTGTTCTAAATATTCTTTCAGACATGTCTGAATGTTAAAGCATGTTATCTCTTCTCTAGAAAACTCAATCTCTCTCTTAAGTAGACTCTATTGAAGCTTCAAGCTCAAATTAAACTAATTTATTCTAATTCAACATATTTCTTCACAAATTCAACGAAATTGTTCGTCAAACAATCTGTAATTTGACTTATTTGGTTCAATGCACTAGGTACAAATACTATTGTGTTTCTCCCTCCTCAAACTCATTTCTCTCAAGACTACCCAGAATCTCTATTTAAGTATACTCCATTGACATTTCAAGCTAAAATTCAATTAAGTTCTTTAAATTCGACAAAAAATTTCACAAATCTAACAAAATTCTTCAGCAAAAGTTATGAAATTCGATTCAGTTAAGTTGAATTACATGTTAAAAAAACTCAACTATGTTGATGATGACAGTAAAATGGTTACTGGGAGAGGTAGAAATGTTGAATTGGATTGTTAAGTAAAGGTTTTTTAATTACTTCAAACCGGCACAAAAATCAAGTGCATGTCGGTTAATTTTGGTTCACTGACTTGCATTAACTATGTTTAATTTATCTCTAGATTTTCTATTGCTTCTTTGTCCATAGCTAAGCTAGTTTTAATAGATTCTTTCTTGACTAGATTATTCTTATGTAGTTTCTAGGTATTACACAGGATTTTCTAGATTATATTTTTCACAATAACTAATACCTAGCTTGACAATTAGATCGACTTTCTTTTTTTTTGCTTAATTGTGAACTGTATGTAATTTGTTCTGTAAAGATTTGCTTCGAGATCGTTTCGTTTGTTAATGAGCAAGCTTGAGCTTAAAATTATAGTTGGAATATTATACAAGCCAAACTCAAAATCAATGATGTTCGTTTGAAAGCTCGTGAGCTCATTAATATAAGAGATAAAATACATTTTCATGAGACAGTTCTATAATTGTTACACGAAGGCCTAAATAATCAATTTCATGACAAAGATAGGAAAATTTTCAGCACATTTTGTCCAAGTGGAATACTATTATAAAATCAATCAACAATAACATTCAACTCTTATGGTGCTTTTGGCACATATATGTTCTAACTAACCCGAGCTTGAGCATGATTATTAAGTTCGAGGTGAGTTTGAGTTTGAGCCCAGCTTGAGAATTAGACAATCTAATATTGTCATTAGGAGGAAAGCAACAATTACGCAAATAAAACGAGTATAAACTATAAGTTTTTCCTTTTTTTCTCAAAGATCTTGAAACAATTGTACAAGTGTTGGTCTGGTTCATAAATGAGTATTTACTCCTTCCATATCGTACTAAAACTTTGTATCTTAATTTGCACAAATCGAAGTATTAGGAGAGTCAAATAATTTTTAAACACGTGATACAATTTGGATTTAGAGGTCACAAGTGGATCATATTAAATTTGTGTGATAATTGAAAGACGAGTGATTCAGTTCAAGATTGGTTTGAGCCGAGTAATATTCTCAAAATGAGTAGGGTTTTGGGTGTTTGTCAATTAGTTAAGTACATAAAATATCAACCAATTTCAATCAAGTCCTGCTCGGGTGGTCGGGTGAATTTCGAATGGGGCCAAAAACAAGCAATCTAGTTTCAGGCATAATTCGAGTAGGCCTAATTTGCCAGGCTTAGCCCGTTAGACCGGGAAGAGAGGGAGGGAGGAACTAGGAAGCAACCTGAACACTTTTAATCTAATTGAAGATCTCGTATGAATCCATGAAAATTTTGTCATGCAGGAATTTAAGTGTTCAATAAAATTTAAGGTGAGATCGGTATATGATTTCCGCAGCCACAATTCTAGGTAAAAGCCGACATTTATAAACCTATTTAACTGGAAAATATTGCAAAGAACTCACTGGTTGGTGGCCTAACATGCATTGATTTTAACTGTTCGATTGACTACATGATAACGAAAGGCCAGGAAATGTGCTATTTTTCACTAACTAACCAACCAAATCACGTTTTAAAATTGTAATAACTAATATTTAATATCAATCAAAGTTACTTTTTCAATCAAACATGAGAAAAATATTGAGAAACTATAACAATTGAGATATTGGCTAATTAAAATTCGGAAATAGTACTCTTAAATTACTTCTTTTTGTATTGTTAGAGAGCTCAGCCTAAAGAGAACCTTGCTATTTCCAAAAATCAACATAAAATGTGAAAGAAGGGAAATTTTTTCCTAAACCAAATAAAAATACACTTAAATAACCTACATTATCACTTCTACTTATTTAATCTATACATAAGACAAGTTGTGAATGCTTTATCCATAATTTATGCCAAATCATTTTATTAGTAATCCCAAAGACAATCTTGTTGATCAAATGGGCCAGTAAGATTATTAATAATTTCATGATTCGAAATACTATTGGAGTTGGACCCCTTCCCTTCTAGCAGTAGCTTTAACATTGATTGATCTTGTGAGAAAAGCGAATCATCAAATTTGAAATCCGAGAAATCCTGCTGTGATAATATGTTAGAAAATGAGGGTTTTGAGGACAAGAGTAGAGGAGAAGAGCAAGGGGTGGTGCCAAACATGCCGAATTCCTCTTGTTTTGTTGTTGCTTTAAGCTGGTTCTCAACCACATAAGGGTTGGAGAAGCAGGTCACATGAGACGAGTTAGGAGTCATGGCCATTGTCTCACTATTGTTGTAAGGAGATGAGTCCATTAAAGGTGGCAGCAAGGAAGGCTGTAACTCCTCTAGCCTCACAAATTCGGCGAAATTTGGTTTCTTTGCACCTGAACTCTTCTTGAATACGCGGGAGATCACCCAATCATTCTGCAAATTCAAGCAACAACACCCGAAACATAAATTTCCAATTCATCTCCGAGGTGTACCAAAGTCGGAAATTAAATGTCACTAATATACAATCATAGAAGCTACATATGCAGATGTGAATATCCTTAAGATTGTTTTTTTTACAACCTTTTTAAATATATGGAGTTGTAAAATCTAAATATGCAGTTGTAGACTCGTAGTTGTTACATATAGAATAGATAGTTGTGATATTTTTTATTGATGATATCTCATGAACCGGATGACCCTCCAACAAAACTAATGTTGTATGATTTCACTCCAGAAGTGGTACCAAATACTTGTCAAACGACTAACTCAACCAAAAGTTTAAGGCGATAGTTAAGCTCCAAGATTGGTTTTATGTTCCATCAGTACTCTAGAAAAACAATTCTCATGGATGAAAACAGAGAAAACCATAGGAAGAAATAATAATTTATATCTTTCTTTGTTAATGAATTAAGAATACCTTAGAGTTTTTATTGTACAGATTGTATTTGGAATGTTTTCCTTCTAATCTATATTCATGCATGACCCAATTAGTTTTCTCCCCTTTAGGAGCTCTCCCTGTGTAGAAAACCAAAGTTTTCTTCATCCCAACTAGCGTTTTCGCCCTGTAAATCTCCTTATCTTTCCCGGTGGCCTTCCAGTATCCGGCTTCGGTTGCTCGGTTTGTTCTTAGACCAGTTGGATATTTCCGATCTCTAACAACAAAGAAATACCATTCTTTCTCCCCCATTTTTGCTTGCTCTGATACATATCAATGAATAGCAATTCAGTACTAATTTGACTTTAATACTAGCTTGTTTAAAGCATTAAAACAATGGGTATCGAAATCTATGGGAAATAAGAGATTGATCTATGATCACATATGTACTTACTTGGCAAATCCCATGGCTCAATCTTGTTTAAATCCGCCTCACCAATCGCGATCGTGCTAAAGTTTCTGTCAAGGACTTTCTCTGATAAGTAATGGGTAATGAGCTCTTCATCTGTTGGGTGAAATCGGAATCCGGGTGGTAATTCCATTTGCTCATCTTCTCTACTTATTGTTGAATAACTATCCATTTCCATTTCCCTAAAACAAGGTTATAATTCCCTTTAAAATCACTATGAAATTCTTCCAATAAGTGTTACCTATGCATAAGTTGAATGAAAAGAAGAGGAGGGTTTTGTTATGATTGATTAGAATGATTTTGAGCAGAGGAAAACAGAGCAAATTATCATAGAAAGTTTGGATTATATAAGAAAGAAGAAATATTGGAAATGAATGAAGATATGTGTTATGTATTATGAGGTGATCAAATGGTAAAGGTGTTGAAAAAAGAAGTATGGTAGCACAACAGCACACCCTTTAAATACAGGTTTTTTGGGAGAAAGAAAGAAACGTGATATGTAACGCAACCACTCTTGGGTAGATTGTTTCAACCTTCTACCTCTATCCTCTATTTCCAACTTTTCTTTCTTAATTTGACTAGAATCATTTCATCTCATTTATGTAGGTTGGTAATTTTGTAAATGTGAAAATGAAAGTGAAATTCGTAGACGCATACACAAAAGGTCTTCAGAAAATCTTAGTTGTTCGTATCTTAAATGAGTTTAGAAAGTGTATGATATGTCGATATAAGTAATTAAATTTGTACATACAAATTTAATTACGTATAACGCACATCTGAACTTGGAATTATATTTGTGTATCGTTTCATAATGATAATGTAATTGCTTAAACTTTAGCCAAGTTCGTGTATTAAATGTATGATATGTAAGAGATAAGTATTTGCCATTAAAAGCTTATTTCTTAACTCCCCCCAAGATGAAATTATTGGGAAATAATGAAAAATTGAAAGAAAAAGAGGAAGTTGCTGTTTTTTGGTGGCTGTTGTTTAACCAAAAGCTCATCTACTGTGTCAAATTTCAAACTTAGTAGAGTAAGATTAAAGTATATCTTTCTATTTTATGATGCATGATGCTTGATAAGGACACCCTTTAAGAAAAGCTCTAAGACAACGACTACTACCTTAAACTATTAGGATGAAAACCCCGACTTAACACGGTTTACATGAAAATTATAACTCGGGCCTCTTACATATGCATATTGTTAAAGTCAAGTAGTTATAGTTTATCTTGTTACTAACTAAAGAAATCTCTCCTTATGAGAAAAGTTCAACATGTACTTCGAATGAGAAGGTACTTGGAAAGAGAAATAATAAAAGGTACTTTAGGAAGATTGAATAGGTTCGTAATTGCAATATAAATTCTTTCTTTAATACAAATTACTAACAAAATAATCCATCCCAGGTTGCCTAATAAGTGCCCTTGGAAAATTATTAGGTAGAAATATATTTTATGTATTAATTAGGTAGAAATATATTCTATGTATTAATTAGGTACAAATATGTAATATAAGTTTTTTTAGAGGTATAATATAAGTTAGAAAAGGGAATTAATGGTGAATCTAAAGGAAAAGTTATGTTATTTCTTTTGTTTTTTATTAAAAAAAACACTTAAGTATGAATCATTAATTTATAATCTATTGTATTAATTCATTTATTATTGAGTCTTACTTAACTTAAGAAGTGCTCATGGGTACTTGTTTAAAAAATCTCAATCTATATTCATAATTTCATATAAAAAGGTATTGCTTCTTGATCTATACTTTTTTTTTGAAAAAAAAAAATAACAATTCATTCATTGATTTAGAGTCATACCATTATCACGAAAATGTTAAGAAATAAGGTTCAACAAATACATATCAAATTGAAATAAATATAACTCTATCATGGCAAAACCATGATTGTTGATGAGATATAAAACTTCGAAAACCTCGTCTTTCACATCATTGTGGTGCAACCTTGTACAAAAGGGGATCTATCGATCTGTTGTAGTTTTAAGTAGAAGTGGATTTAATTCAAGTGATTGTAAATGAAGTACTTAACATCTGTTCAACCCCCACAAATTTCGATCAACAAATCAACCTTAACCTTTAGAATCACACAAAAACCAAAAACAAAGTCTCCAAACTCTCACATGGATAAAGACAACACTCGGTATAATATGGGTAGATATTACCCAATATATCGGTAGAAAAACTCTCCATTAGAGAGAGATCGAAATTTATTAGAAACAATAATAGCATAAAAACCAGTAACAAAAAGAATCACCACCGCCCAAAAGAGTGGCGGTATCCCCTAGATCATAATTAAGGTTTTTTTTCCTATACTTGATTTGCATATAGTTTTTAAAAATTAGAAAGTGATAGAGATTTGAGGCTTTTCTCTTCTTTTCTTATTTTCACTTATTATTCCACGAAATTAATTTTACACCCAGATAATATATGTGCTGATAATTTCAAATAACTTTTTCCTTTTCTCTTATCTCTTTCAAAACTCTGATAAATTTTCTTAATCGTTCTAGAGGCTACCACCACCCTTTTAGATTTGGTAAATGTTTTTTTGCTTTATATTCTTTGTTCCAAAGTTCTTGTTTATAACTAAGCTCCCTATTTGAGAGTTTTTTTACCCTAGAGTTTATCTATTCCGATATTAGGTTATATCAACCCAAATTTTAGGTTTCATCTCTATTCATATGAGAGTTTGGAGACTTTATTTTTTGGTTATTGATTATACTAGAATTGGTTTACTAACGGGAGTTTTGTGTTGGGTTGTTGTAAATGTCAATTCTTCGTCTACAATCAATTAAATCAAATTAAATTTTACTTCACAACTACAACAAATTGATAAACCTACTTGTGGAAAGATGTATTGAACAATAATATGAAAGAAGGTTTGCATAAGTGTTTGATCCTATCTATTATCGTAGTTTTACCATGTAAGAATTATATTTAACCAAATTAATATATATTTATTAGTTTTGACTTATGTTATAGATGTCGCTTGACATTGAATTAGATCTATAGATGAGTATGATTTCAAAATATAGTTTCGCATAATTAAATTAATTTCAAGGATAATAAGTACATGTAAGTTAAAAGAAAGCTAATTATAGGGTCAAAACTAAGATATTGGAGTTCTACTCAAGACTACAATAAGTTCTGATGAATTGAAATTATGGACAAGTGTAGATAACTTAAGTTAAGATCATAAGTGAAATTCTACTGAATAGGATGCAGACTCACAAATCTTCGATAGGATCTCAAAAAAGAAGGTTAATATATGTACTATTTATGATAGCCAAAAAAAGTATCATGATCTAGAGTAATCAAATAGGTCGTGCCGTTTTAAACTCTTGTTCATGTTCAGATATTAAACGTGCTTACAACATTTAAAAAACCTCATTGGTTAAGTAGTTAGAAAAGCTTTAACACAATATGTCTGAATATTGAGCAGTTACATGTCTTGGCCCAATATTTATAAACTTTAAACAATAAATTACCTTCTTGTTTATGATTTGTTAAAATATTTGATCAATTCATGTTTTAACATTTGCCAAACAAAAAAAGCTAATCTTTTCTATGTAGTTGAGTTAAGCCGGTAAAATCATGATAATTTCGGGTTGAAAATTCCGACAGTAAGTCGGTTTATTAAATAGTTAAACTCGTGTTGATTTGTTGAATTAATGGGCTGGGTCAATAAGGCTTAAACTCGTATTTTATTAACGTGTCAGGTCAATTTTTGTCAACTCTTCATATAACTATATATTCTTAAAATATTGCTCCCACAACCCATCCAAACTAGTTCCTCGCCTCGGTAACTACAACGGTCACTATAGTTTTAACCACCACAAGTCCACAACCATCGCCGGCAGCTCACCACTAGCTTTTTGTCCTCCGTTACTATCGTGAGACTTATCTAGATTACTACGATAACTAAAAAATTATATAGAATCAATACAATGCATTGCACATGATCAAGGAGTTATAAATGTAGTATGGATTAACTTCCCGCCTAACATAGCTGATTACTTAATTGGTAATTATATCTAATTAGAAGCTTAAGATTCTAAGGCATCATTCTTTTATTTTTTTATTCTTGGTTTTGTAACGAATTAGAGTTCTAATCTATGTGGTGAGCTTATCTTTATTTGTCTGATGATAGTAATTAAGTTTCTAAATATAGAATTGGGGAGAGAATTATATCTTTCACATGAGCTGCAAGTGTGAATATGAATAGAATAATGTATTTTTTTGGCTGATTCACACGTATGAATACGACCCACCAACGTATTATCATACGGTTAATTTCATGAGACCCATAATTGGTGCTTTTGTATCTTGAGACCCCAAACCTAAATTATTGTATAAGATTTCAAAATGAATCAACTGGTTGTATGATTAGCCCAATTGCAATATCAGCTGACGATATCATACAATATAGGGCCGAGTTTAGTGACCCCATATCAAGTGATAGAAGCAAACCGCGTAACTAAACAACAGGAGTTTTGCAATAAATGGCTACTGTCTCAGTGTCTCTCTCTGCATTTATTAATGAGCTTCAATCAATTTTCTCCTGTGATAACCTCATAATACTCTCCCCAGCCGTCCCCAGCCCACTATAAGATTTTTCTAATAGTGTTACCTAATTGGCTAATTCGCAGTATGGTTATGTACTCAAAATGGATATGAAATCGCAATTCGCTAATTCATTCTATAATACTAGTTTCCGGTTAGGATCGGAGGCTCACAACTTGTGGAATTAAAGAAGGAACAACATGAACATAACGGACAAATGCAATAAAGAGACACAAATTGATTATTCATGAAACTCGATAACTTGGGGGAAAAACCGCAACAAGGCATTTAGAATTTCAGACGATATATGTATGTCTGACAAATATAACTCTAGCGATAAATCTCTGCAAGATTATACGTTAATAAATTAATAACGGAACGAAAAACACAAGAATGCACTAGGTATTTACAACAATGAACTTGTGGACGAAGACAAGACATGAACCATATGAATTCCACAAACGATAATTCAAGCCAAACTCTAGAAGAATTGTGTTTATTCGATATCCTAAATTACCGAACTAAGCGATGCCTTTGCTTCTGAGTCACTTCATCTGAACGTTCTTGCTACCAAACAAAAACAAGGCTTAGCACCTTTGAAACTATGAATCTTTATTCTAGTAAGATGGCAGACAAAGTCTAGTAGCATATTCTATTCTGGAAGTGTAACATCTCATTTTTACAAAGGAATATCTACCTAATTTCACAAGAAAGAGGGGAAGACATTTAAGGCTCTTCTCCTCATAATACGAGGAATACAATGGGACACTTAATGCAAAGATGGAGTACACCTCCTTAGCATGGACATGCCAAAGTAAGTATTATAGATCAAATCCATATATAATGTGATATTTGTGTGGTCCTCATATGTATTGTTGCATGCTAGCTCAAAACATCATACACTTATGTTACTTGTGCACCACAATGGCACATTAAAAAAAACTACCATTATTGTTAGAGATGTGTATGGATATAATTGTGAGTAACCTGGATAAATAATCTCCCAAGCACGTACTTATATGCTTTCCTATAAGTTATTTACCAACCCACTAAGAACAATATAGTATCACGGTAATACTTGTGAGATACGAAGAAGAAACATTGAATCTTGGTTGTTAACAAGAAACAATCCCAACAAGAGTTTGTAGTTTGATTTTGTTTAGAGAAAACACAAGAGAATTTCATTCTCTAAGCAAGTACCATAGGAAATGAATGTTTTTTTAACCCTATTCCATATGTGATATCTTCCTATATATACTAGGAAAGATTTACAAAAGAAAATACGTAAATGATACATCATTTCACCACGAAGAGACATGCATCATTTCACGAAACAAAGTGTCTCATCGGTATGGTGCGAGCGCACTATACAATCAAAGTGCGGGGCGCACCAAACTTCCGACCAATCAACGATTTTCGGAGGCAAGGCTTTTGGGCGCGAACAGTGCGCGGCACGCATTTGCCCGCGTGGCACGCACCACCCTTGGTCAATGCTCCTTCGTTTTTCCTTCTTTCTCATCATGTTTCGACAAACGCCACAACACCGAAATGTAATATCATCACATATCATCAACGGAGACATTTAACTATAAATGTTCCAACAATCCTCCTCCATTTATAGTATAAATGCTTTGAAATCCGTATACTTACAAACTACACAAAATCAACTAAACTTGTGCATAAACTAAAATGTCTCAAAGATTTAATTTTCACTTAGTATAACATAATTTACAAATTTCCGATTGAAATGATTGACTAAGCATTGAATCACTCAACCATATAAAAGTCGAAGATGCTATACACACAAGCTTACACAAACAACATTGTAACCTTCGACTCCATTAAAGGCCTTGAGTCCATATCCACATTCATGATTGTTCGTAGTTAAGCCTCAAACTAGGTGAAGCGGCCAAACTTCTTACTCATATAGGTAAACCTTCTATAACATGCTCTGGCAACCGAGCAACTAACCAAAGGTTTATTAAGAAATTAATCAACCTCCAACTTTGCGAAAAACAAGCATAACCTTGGGATATAATTAAAATATTATAGTGCTCCAAATTACAAATAAAGTGGGATCCTCATTGAATTCAAGATCTTGCGTTGTACAAGACGTGAATTGAATTTTCTTCATTTGTAATTTACTAATTAAGGCTTAAAACCCATCCCCACTTTTATATAACATAACTTGACAACAACTTTAGCCAATTTCATCAAGTTAACATGAAAACGTATAAAAAGTTAACTAACACGACTCCATGTTTATAAAATCACAAACACCACAATAATGTCGCAATCCAATGTGTTGTGAGTTGCCATTATAAACATTATAACATTCAAATATTAATTATGAACAAATAATATGTTAATACTAAAACAATTAAATAAATTAATATTCTTCTCCATTTTAGTATTAACAAAATAAACACCTTATCTATTTAAACCAAGACTATGTATATGAAAACAACCACGTAAGTATACATCTTAGATCACAAGTAATTAACCTCCTCCACGAAGAACCTCCTCCATGAAGCACCTCATCCAAGAAGAAATATCATCTTCTTGTAAGAAACAAATCCCTAAACCAAGACTTAACTCACGCCAAATTATTATTCTCAAACCGAAGAACATATTTATTTTCACATAACTCCGTCTATTAAATAGATTAGATCAAAGACAATAAACCATTATCTTCCAAGTCATTTAATAATTTCAATTAAAACAAAATCGGTAAAAATCATATGTATACAACACCAAATTTAGACAAAATTTCATTGCCCCCAAATTTAATACATAACCAATTTATACAACCGATTTCCTCAAAATCATGAACTTAATGATCTCATAAATTGAAATAATTAATTACCATGTCTTTCATTATACTTTATTTAAGTATAACACATGTCACTTTAAAAGTGAAAAAACTATGAAATAATAACATTCCATAAATCAAAATCATCAATTCTAGTATAAGATTTCCCCAACCATTTATACAAATTTTAACACAATCTCAATGTCACCAAATTTGATATATATATAAACACTTATACTAGTGTTTACCACAAAATCATTGAAATAAATCAATACTTTGATTTTTCCAACTTGTAAATTATAAACATCACCCAACTTAAATAAAATTGAGAAGTACATTTAATAATCATTTTAACCACATGTCCAAAATATAAATATTCTAAAGAACATAGAATCACAGTTATAACATTAGACAACACATGATTAAAATAAAATTAAACACATAGCCCATAGAAGGATGGCCTACTAACAAACAACATGTTAGAAAATAAAATTAAACATATTGCCCATACAAGGATGGCCTACTAACAAACAACATGCTTATAATTTCCACAAGTTCATGTTCATGTCAACAATTATATACTCAATAAATTATAATAAACACATTTACTTTGATAAAATAAACATTATAACTTGTCCATGAGTCTATAGTCAAAAACATAATTAGTGATAGTAACCCACTAACTATAACATGATCAATGAATAAACTTAATGATCATCATATTAATACTCAAACCAAAATCATGAAAAATAACATGTTAATACTAAAACAATCAAATAAATTAATATTCTTCCCCATTTTAGTATTAACAAAATAAACAATTTCATATTTGGAAGAGTTCAATATAACATGATATATCAATATCAACAAAATCATCTACCCTTTTCATCATGGTTCCAGAATAAAATTCTTCTTCCAAACAAACATGGAAATCATGAAAGATAAGATAAATTGATTTAACATGTCTCCATAAAACCATGATATAATACGATTCCATTGTCAAGGTTTGGCAAAACAAACTTGGTATCATCATACCAAAACCGTTTTCATTAATCATGAAGAGGTGGCATTGTCAAAAGTTTGACAAAACATTTTCTCAAAGAAAATGATGAAGAAATAAACTTCATCTCAGCCCAAAATACCAACTGTCATAGTCAACTGTAAACCAACATAAACCTTGTTGGATCAAAAATGATGACGGATTTATATTCCATCAAAACTTTCATAAACTACCAACGCTCAACATATTTAACGTTGCTAAGGAACAAACTATCACCAATAGTAGGTAATTGAGAAATCCATGGAACAAAACTATCCTTTTAATAAATCATGCATAAACATTCTTAATTAATTACAAGACAATAGTATTATCTAATACTATAACATGAAATTCTATTATAATCCACACAATAAAATTAATGAACATAATAGAAACTCACTATCCAACCCGAAATTGGGTTTTGAGAAATCCGGTCATCATTCCCGACCCCTTGTCTTGTAACATTATTTTTCTCTTTCCATTTAACAATGGCATTCCGATTTCAGAAAATTAGAAACATCTCATCCAAGGAAGATCCAATTACCCAAGAAATAAATAACTTATAGATTGTTAGAGATGTGTATGGATATAATAGTGAGTAACCGGATAAATGATCTCCCAAGCACGTACTTATACACTTTCCTACAAGTTATTTACCGACCCACTAAGAATAACGGAGTATCACGGTAATACTTATGAGATACGAAGAAGAAACATTGAATCTTGGTTGTTAACAAGAAACAATCCCAACAAGAGTTTGTAGTTTGATTTTGTTTAGAGAAAACACAAGAGAATTTCATTCTCTAAGCAAGTACCATAGGAAATGAATATTTTTTTTAACCCTATTCCATATGTGATATCTTCCTATATATACTAGGAAAGATTTACAAAAGAAAAGACTGAAATAATACATCATTTCACACGAAGAGACATGCATCATTTCACGATACAAAGTGTCTCATCAGTATGCGTGCTGCGAGCGCACTATACAATCAAGTGCTGGCGCACCAAACTTCCTGATCAATCAACAGATTTTCAGAGGCAAGGCTTTGGGCGAACCGTGCGCGGCACGCAAGCCACGTGTGCGGCATGAAACCTACGTGCGCGACACGCAAGCCACGTGCGCTGCACGCATCTGCCTGCGTGGCACGTACCACCCTTGGTCAATGCTCCTTCGTTTTTCCATCTTTCTCATCACGTTTCGTCAAACGCCACAACACCGAAACGCAAAATCTTCACATAGCATCAACGGACATATTTAACTATAAATGTTCCAATAATTATTATGTCAAAACTTGTTCCAAACGAAAACTATATGCAAAATCTCCCACATGTACATATCCACTTTCAAAGATATACACTTACATTTTATATTGGTTGTTCTCATTTTGGGCGAGTGATACAATAGGAAACATAAGGCCACTAATACGAGCACGAGTATGTTGGAACATTTAGAGTTCAATGTGACCGTTTATGATATGTGATGATTATATTTCGATGTTGGGGTCTGATGAAACGTAGTGAGGAAGAAGGAAATGCAAGTAATCAGGCTAGGTGCGTGTGGTACGTGCCACACAGACAGCTGTGTGCCGCGCACATCAGAAGCTGCGTGCCGCGCACTGGTCGCCCACACTATCGCCTCTGGAAACCTTTTGATTATCAGGAAGTTTGGTGCCCCCGCACCAGGTTGTATAGTGCGTCCGCACCATACTGACAAGACACTTTGTTTCGTGAAATGATGCATGCCTCTTCGTGTGAAATGATGCATGATTTCAGTCTTTTCTTCTGTAAATCTTTCCTAGTATATATAGGAAGATGTCACGTATGGAATAGGGTTAGATTCATTCACATACTTGCTTTAGGAGATTTATTTCTAGATTTATCTCCTTGTTTAAAGAAAACTCAACCTTCAAACACATTGTAGTGTATGTAGTTTGTCATCAACCAAACTCCATAGCTTCTTCTTCGTATCTCACAAGAGTTTACCGTGAACCTTGTTGATCCTAGTGGGTCGGTAAAATTCTTGTAGGAAAGCGTAATACTAACTGTAACACTCCATCCTTTGATAAGACAAAATAGAGAAAATGTAGACATTTTATTAAAGAAAAGACGATAGCGGAAATATCGTCAAGACGGATATGTCACTCTACGGTTCATAATAAATTAATCAAACCTGAAATTTAAATCCCAAATTAGTTTAAACCAAATATTTGAAAGGAGGCAAAACAACCTCATAAACCCAATCTAATAAAAGTAAGAAATAAAATATGATGTCTTAAAAGCCTAATAAGTCTTTCCCTCACAGCCCACAACCCAAAAGAGCTACTCTTCATTTTTAGCTGCAAAATATAACAACAACATCCAAGATCAGTGGGAAGTAACTAACAGCTCTCCCAGCCCAATTAGGATCCATATAAGAGTTATAAGAGACTTAATAGATAAGTTATAAAAACAACAATTCAAGAACAAACATGAGTAAAAATATAAATCACTTAAGGAATGCATAATATAACATGGTTGACAAAGAATAACATGGTTGACAAAGAATAACATGGTTGACAAAGAATAACATGGGAGTAACAAAATGTATAAATATATATATGAATATAAATTAAGGAACAACACAAGAGATCAAATAAATCAATAAGTTAAAAATATAAATGATAGTTTGAGAGAGAGCTGAACGCTAGTGGACAACCCACTTCCTATGGTAATGTCAGATCGCAACCTCCAGACAGCCAATGGGTTACGTTCCCTACTGCCTGTGTCTAAGAATGGCCAAACTCCCGATGCGGTGTAGGATTACGTCCCCACCGGCCTCTCGGACGACAACAAAACCAAGGTATACTTAGGATTACGTCCTATATGGTTTGCATGTTCTTCACCTCGGGATTACGTCCCTCCTGATAATCTTGCTCTCAAACAAAAAAAAATTAATATAATAATACTCAATCACCAAACACATGCATGTCGTTAAGACCTTACACCAAATCAACATAAATATAGGATCGCAACCCAAGAATTTCAATTCACAATAGCGGTCTTCCCAAAAATAATTGTAATAATAATAACATTATCTCCAAAATATAATTTAGCCCAAACCATCATCAAATAACTATTTTAATTCATATATCTATAACAATCCACAAAAACATAGCCAAGTATCTCATAAACATTCTTATAAGTACCACCATAACTTACATAACTATTATAATTATCCACCATAATGCAACCCACAAAAGAAATTTGATACAATTAGCTAACTTTACAAATGACAATATGTAAATCCCATGAGAACAAATACCACAACACAACTACATATCACCATTAAATAAAACGAGAAACATTTTTATAAGTTAAAAGTCAAAACAACATTGTTTAAACACACATGCATAAGAACTGACGTGATCAAGCCATAATATGAAACAGGGACTGATCACGCAAAGCAAGAAAAGAAAAAAAATATAAACCTACAGACCATATAACTCATAGCTATACCATGACCCAAAACAAGAAAACAACAAGGAAGAAGATAACCTGCCAACAGTTGCAGAGGTAACAACACTAGCATGACACAACAATACAATACTAGCGAGTAACAGTATGATGGTGCAACAACAGACACACATCAAGCCACGAAGGCAGCAGTACCGAAGACGCAGCCACAACACCAATAAGTATATGCTTAGCACGTAAAATTCATGCTCTAAATAATGAAGTGGTATAAGGGATACTGACATGATTTCTAAAGAAAAGAACGTAAACAATACCATCACCCAAAAGAAAAATATACACTAACAAATGTACAAAACCAAATAAGTTTAGCCTAATCATGAAATAATCTATGCTCTTAGATGCACTCTTTCATGCGAAAAACAGAAACATCATCATACTCAGTCATACAACATAATATTTGCAACCATCACACGGGAATAGCACATGAATTAACAAGTTCGAATGTAGGATATAATTAATACAAGCTATACATGAGAAACCATATTATAACAAACGAATATTTCATACATTAACAAACTAATTTTTCCCAACCTATCATGATACTTAAACCCAAATAACCCAACTATTAAAACTAATATAATTCCTATGCAGATTCTAATCGATGTAGGATCGCCGCTAGTTACCTGGGCCAACTAGAGGAGTGTAGCTATTCGATCAAGATGACTTCCCGTGCGTCGCCGCGTCCTCCAAATGCTCCTCTTCTAGCCACCAAGAATGAGATTAGAAGTTCCAAGATATAAGTGGGAAGATATAGGTATTTTAGTGTGAAAAAGAATAGAGTAAACAAAAAAGGGGTGATCCTTGCGAGATGATCAATGACGAAATAGCATTCTCTCCTATTGTTTTCACGGCAGAAATAAGGTAGGTTCAGCAGTTTTTCTTTTTTTTCTGTTCAACCAACTCCTAAGAAGGGCTAAAATAAGGGGAAAATTGGGGGTTACAAGTTAAAATTGATGGGGTAATTATGGGGTAATAAAATGGGTGTTACAAAGGGATTTCAAAGGTTGAAATAAATCTGAAAATAACTCCCATACAAGACATTATTTCGGACAATATAAGGTCGGTCTAATTTCCGTTACGCAACCGGCCCAAAACGCGACAACAATCGATAAGATGAAATACGTAGTTTAAACGCATAATTGAAATACAAAAATATATATAATTCTAATAAAATATACTCAATAAAATATAATATTTATAAAGTTGATAAAATATATATTTTACGATATAAAAGTTTTAAGAATAATTTTTTTCATTTTGACGGAATAATCAAAGGAAAATAACACGAAAAGTTAAGAGCGAAAATTTCGGGGTGTTACACTACGTGCTTGGAAGTATCATCTAGTTTCCCACAAGATACATATCCATAGACACACTTATAACAATCTACAGGAATTTTAAACTTTTCGTGACGGCTTCGTCCTTGAAAGAGATGACTACGAATTTCCAAAAGTTGGAAAAGTTTAAAGGGGTTGGATATCGCGGTTGGCAAAAGAAGATGCATTTTCTCTTGACCACATTGAATGTGGTTTATGTTCTAAGCACCCCGATGCCACCATTACTAGAAGAGGGGAAAGCCGAAACTCCGTGGCCCGTGCAAGAACAAAGTGGGAGAATGATGACTACATTTACCGGGTTTATATCTTGAATGCGATGTCAGACACTTTGTTTGATCATTATCAAAATGTGGAGAGCGCCAAGGAACTTTGGGATGCTCTTGAATCAAAGTACATCGCGGAGGATGCATCAAGTAAGAAATTTTTAGTTAGCAATTTTAATTCTTACAAAATGGTTGATGATGCGCTCAAGTTATACGATGCTTATATGGTATTTTGGGTGCACTTTGCTAAGGAGTTCGATCATAATTGTTGACGTTTGCATATATATCAACCTTAGCCGAAGTTCGGAATTTTGTGAGGTAGTTAATGATAATGTTCTAAGTTTCGAGCTTTTAAGGTGAAATGGTATGTTTTGGGAATGCTCGGGAAGTGTAGCATCGTAGCGTAATGGGCAATCATCGCAAGGCCTAGCCAAGCAAACCACCCACACAGCTCACGTCGGCATCGAGCCTCCATCGCAAGCAAAGCACCAAGCAAAGATCGCGAGGCTTAGCACACTCCATCCCAAAGATCATCGCCACCCAAAGCTACCCAAAGAATGGGCCGACCCTAAGCAAGTAGCTCGCGACCCGCGAAGGAGCTCGCGACTCGCGACACCCCTGCCTTCGCGACTCGCGAGAATTGGCGCGACTCACGACCTCCTTTTGCCCAGCCAAGTTGTGTAGAAGACAGTGTACTCGTCGCACCTCGCGATCAGTATCGCGACTCACGACTCTTAAGTCATTTTGGGGCCACGTTTTGTGCGGGGTTTAAAAGCCTCCTAAAAGCTAATATTTAGAGAGAGGAGACCTAGGAGGACAACACACTTGAGGAGAGAAAATCTCCAACACTCCATTCTTCTCTTGTTATCTTCTCTTTTTAGTTTTCATTTTCTAGTTTAGTTTTAGAGATTTCAATTATGGAATTGGCTATTGCTATGCCGATTGTAGCTTGAACTGTTCTTGAAGAAGATTAACATGAAGCTTCAAGCATTATTGTGAGATATTTCCTCTCTATTTAGTTTCTTTGATTATGGTTCAATTTCTATGATTGTGTTATATGATTATTGCATAATTATGCTAGGAACGTTACTAGTTTGATTGTGTAATTAATCTAATGCTAGATTTAAGAATAGAATCGGATTGTTTTATTCTTTTATCTATTTGTAGCAAACTAGGGAGTAACTTAGATGCAGATCGTCTTGGCTATTTCTTGGGGAAATTGAATCAACCGTTGAATGTTTATCGCGTGTATGACATTAGCGAGTCTATTGGTTCTCGTTGTTTATTCGTTGCTATTGGATTGAACTTAGACGTTGATCGGACTAGGTTATCCTTTAGTTAGGGTTTTATAGTCATGCTGATCGTGCTATTTAACTAAGAATAAGGAGAATGCGAGATTAATTCTCAACAATAAATAATCATGGAAATAATTAGAGTTGAGGTTCAATGATCGATAATGAAATTGAAGTGGATGTTAATCGGATTCAAGATCTTTCCATATTGATTTCTCATTTTATTTATTTGCTAGTTAATTTTAGTTTGTTTATAACTCTATTTGAAAAACCCCCTTTTTATTAGGTTACTCGACCCTTAGAGTCATCTAGGTACTAATTCACGCTAAATATTAAACTTGTCCCTGTTTCCCTGTGGATACGAACCTTACTTCCCTTCTACATTTAATTGTAAAAGAGAGTAGGAGAAATTTATCTTTGGTTAGGTGCACACGACAAATACGCACCCACCAAATTTTGGCGCCGTTTTGGGATACGGTGTTACTTGTTTGTATATAGCGTGTGTTTTTGGATTGTAATGCTTGTGCTCTTTGTTTATGGTTAACACTCGTACTACTAACAAAGATTTTTTGCAGTACGATCCCGAATTAGAATTGACTCTTTTCAGGTTGAGGAACCTTTTGTGAGAAAATTTTGCGTAATTACCTTTTAGCGTTGAAGTGGAGGAAGAGATGCCTCCGAGAATTGAAACTCGTACCTTGAGGGAGCTCACGACTCCTAACCTTGATCAACAACCATTGTGCATCTCATTTTCGGCTCTTGATGAAGGCACTACTTTTGAATTGAAGCTCGGGTTGATACACTTGCTTCCTTCGTTCCATGGGCTCAATGGAGAAGATCCAAACAAATTTCTTTCGGAGTTTCACGTGGTTTGTACTAGCATGAAACCAAGTGGAGCAAAGGATGAACAAATCAAGTTGAGAGCTTTTCCTTTTGCTTTGAAGGATGGAGCTAAAGATTGGTTATATTATCTTCCTCCTGGTTGCATTTCCACTTGGGTTGAAATGAAGAAGCGATTTCTTGAGAAGTTCTTTCCAGCTTCTAAGTCATCAACATTAAAGAAGGAAATCAGCAATATTGAGCAGAAACACGATGAGTCTTTCTACGAATATTGGGAGAGGTTCAAGAGACTTTATGCTAGTTGTCCATATCATGGCTATTCTGATGAAGACCTCATTTTGTACTTTTACAATGGTTCTTCTGACGAAGATGTGCGAATGGTGAATGCTGCTAGTGGAGGTTCTTTCATAAACAAAACCCCAACCGCACCTAGAGAACTCATTGAAGAACTAGTCGAAGGCTCGAGACAGGTTCATAAGAGAAGATCGAATCATCGTAGAGCAAATGTTGAAAGTCCCAGTTCTAGCTCTTCAAAGGCCGAGGATCAAGTACAAGCTCTTACATCGATGATGCGTGAGTTCATGGTAAAGAACAATAGAGTTCAACAGGTAAAAACTTGTAGAATTTGTTCTTTAGATCATCATACTAATGTTTGCCCTCAAATGCAAGAAAAATTTAGGGAAGAGGTCAAAGCTGTAGGTTTTCAAGGCCAACAAGCATTACAGAGACATGATCCCTACTCCTATGCTTCTGAGCAAGGGTGGAGAGATCATTTTAACTTCAGATTTGGCAATCAACATCAACAACAGCACTATAACAGGCCACCACCACACCCTTATCCTAGGCTCCAAGGCCAAGACTCGAGCTCTAGCATGTCCACCGAAGAAATGTTAAATGCTTTAACTAAAAATGTGACTAACATGCAAAGGTAACATGGTGCGGCTCCAAGAGGAAACTCGATCGAGCATCAAGAGCTTGGAGAGCCAAGTAAGCCAAATTGCGGGAGTCAGAACCAAGTTAGAGGCTAGGGATTCGGTGAGGTTGCCATCCCAAACGGAACTCAACCCTAAAATGAACGTGAGTGCTATCACATTGAGGAGTGGAGCGGAAATTGCAAGCAAAGAGAGGTTGGTGGTTCGAGACAAAGAGATAGTGGAAGAGGTGATCGAGCATGAACCGACAACATATTGTAAATCATTGCCACCTCAACAAGAGGAGAAAGTCCAAAAATCACCTCCTCCACCATATGAACCCGAGCCACCATTTCCCGAGGCATTGAGAGAAACCCGCAATGCGAAGAGCGCAACAAAGACATTTACGAAATCTTTCGTAAATGTGAGGTAAACATTCCCTTTTTGATGATTTAAATCAAGTACCTAGGTATGCTAAGTTCCTTAAAGAATTGTGTACTTCGAAAAGAAAGCAAAAACAAAAGGTAGTGCAAAAAGTGAAGGCTAGCGAGCATGTCTCCGCTATCTTTCAAAAGAAATTACCTCAAAAGTGCAATGACCGGCATGTTTACCATCCCATGTACTATAGGTGACACCATGTTTCCTAAAGCCATGTTAGACTTAGGTGCGTCAATTAATGTGATTCCATATTCATTGTATAAGTCTTTGAAACTTGGCAATTTACATGAAACCGGTGTGGTGATTCAATTAGCCGATAGATCCAATGTTTATCCTAGGGGTAAATTAGAGGATGTGTTAGTTAAGGTTGGGAAATTGCAATTTCCTGCCGATTTTTATGTTTTGGAGATGGAACCTGATAAGCATGCCGCCCCAATCCTTTTGGGGCAACCTTTCTTGAAAACATCTTGCACTAAAATTGATGTTTCAGGCTGGCTCTTTGACCTTGGAGTTTGAGGGGAAGGTAGAGGCATTTGATATAAATGATCCTAAGCTTCTACTTAAGGATGATAACTCACTTTGCTCTATTAACATTGTTGACTCTGTTTTGCATGATGTTCTTGATATTGAGCAAGGTGCGATGAGTCGATGAATGCCGATGATGTCTTGGTTGAGGATTGTGTGCCTCCTACTAACGCAGGGTTATGGTGCCCGAGTTGAAAGAGCGGAAAAAGCCTCCCGACTTACCACCTTGTTTTGAAACCTGTACCACTAACGATGCATTGCAAGAGTTCTTCTGAATCTGTTTTGCAGGTACTTGAATTGGAGGTTGACATGGAGCCAGCATTGTCACACATGGAGCACAAGCCCAATTATTGAGCTTAAGGTACTAAGTCGAGCTAACGACTTTAAACAACAGCGCTTCTCGGGAGGCAACCCGAGACCCCTCTTATTTTCTTTCTTTTCCTTTATTTCTCATCAAATTTCCACCACAACAAATTTTCTTTCACCCACCGTCCACCCACTAAAAAGATCCACAACCAATCTTAATCCACTTGGAACCAAAATCCACAAAAGAAAACCCGTTGGGAGGAGTTCAATAGCTAGGAGTTGGTACAACTAGAGGGTTGAGATTGTTAATGAATCTTTTCGATCTCTTAAGCTTGGTGCAAATCTCAAAAATTTAAACAAAATTTGAATTTGTCATTTGTTTGAGTGATTCGAGGAAGAGGGTTGTGAGTTGAGTTATGAGATTTGAGTTGGTGTTGTTAAGAAATTTGAGTTTGACGGATTGTTTGTCATGAGTCTTGAGCATTCGATCTTCGATATGCCCGATTTTCAATTTTTCCCCCCATTTTCAGTTTACTTTTCTTCTAATTGTCGTCACATTGAGGACAATGTGTAGTTTAAGTAGGGGGGAGGGTATTCTCATTCTCATGTATCTATGTTGTATGTATTACTTTCAAATTCGAAAAAAAAATATTAAAAAAAAAAGTGATGAAATGAAACCCGCTGAGTTGAAAACCCGCAAGGGCGGGCGACTCGGGCAAAATTGGGTGCTCGGATAGGTCGAAAACCCGAAAGGGCGGCCTATGCAAAAAAGAGCTAGTTGAGCGGGTGAGTTTTGTGAGCCGAAAAAAAAAAAGAGAGATGAAAAAAAAAATGTGTGAGAAGCTAGGATGAAAACCCGAAAGGGCTCCTAGGCAAAATGAGAGATTAAGAGAGAATTATGTATTTGGAAAACTCATTTGCCGGAGATGGTGTCATAAGGTGGAAGGCGCTTTCGGGTTGGGTTGGTTATTTCATCCTTGATTTTGTGAAGATTTGTTTATAATTGGCTTTCACTTTCTTTTGTTAATTTTTGGTGAATTGGGGGTCATTGTTGAAATTTAAGTCCTTAGCCGGTAAGGATTTAAACTTGCATTGGTTAGCCGATTGTTTTGGGAGTAAGCATGGAATTTATCCCTTTTTTTTATTGTTCCATGGCTTGCTTGTTTAGATTAGTTGAAGTAGTTTTAGATCATTTTTTGAGGTTTGGGTGAGCTTGAATCTAAGTGTGGGGGAGTCATTGTCCCTTACGTTTAGGTTTTGGGCGGATTTTGTTAAGATGTGATGATGATGATGTAGTTGATGGAGAGTGTAGTTTGGTGTCGAAAATTTGGGTGAAGATTTATTTGGTGATCCTCATTTTGAGTTTACTCGAGGTCGAGTAAAGTTCAAGTGTGGGGGTATTTGATGCGCTCAAGTTATACGGTGCTTATATGGTATTTTGGGTGCACTTTGCTAAGGAGTTCAATCATAATTGTTGACGATTGCATATATATCAACCTTAGCCGAAGTTCGGAATTTTGTGAGGTAGTTAATGATAATGTTCTAAGTTTCGAGCTTTTAAGGTGAAATGGTATGTTTTGGGAATGCTCGGGAAGTGTAGCATCGTAGCGTAATGGGCAATCATCGCAAGGCCTAGCCAAGCAAACCACCCACACAGCTCACGTCGGCATCGAGCCTCCATCAGCAAGCAAAGCACCAAGCAGCATCGCGAGGCTTAGCACACTCCATCACAAGCATCATCGCCACCAAAGTCGCCAAAGCAGCGGGCGGCCCAAGCAAGTAGCTCGCGACCCGCGAAGGAGCTCGCGACTCGCGACACCCCTGCCTTCGCGACTCGCGACCTCCTTTTGCCCAGCCAAGTTGCGCGGAAGACAGTGTACTCGTCGCACCTCGCGATCAATATCGCGACTCGCGACGCTTAAGTCATTTTGGGGCCACGTTTTGTGCGGGGTTTAAAAGCCTCCTAAAAGCTAATATTTGGAGAGAGGAGACCTAGGAGGACAACACACTTGAGGAGAGAGAATCTCCAACACTCCATTCTTCTCTTGTTATCTTCTCTTTTTAGTTTTCATTTTCTAGTTTAGTTTTAGAGATTTCAATTATGGAATTGGCTATTGCTATGCCGATTGTAGCTTGAACTGTTCTTGAAGAAGATTAACATGAAGCTTCAAGCATTATTGTGAGATCTTTCCTCTCTATTTAGTTTCTTTGATTATGGTTCAATTTCTATGATTGTGTTCTATGATTATTGCATAATTATGCTAGGAACGTTACTAGTTTGATTGTGTAATTAATCTAATGCTAGATTTAAGAATAGAATCGGATTGTTTTATTCTTTTATCTATTTGTAGCAAACTAGGGAGTAACTTAGATGCAGGTCGTCTTGGCTATTTCTTGGGGAAATTGAATCAACTGTTGAATGTTTATCGCGTGTATGACATTAGCAGGTCTATTGGTTCTCAGTGTTTATTGCTGCTATTGGATTGAACTTAGACGCTGATCAGACTAGGTTATCCTTTAGTTAGGGTTTTATAGTCATGCTGATCGTGCTATTCAACTAAGAATAAGGAGAATGCGAGATTAATTCTCAACAATAGATAATCATGGAAATAATTAGAGTTGAGGTTCAATGATCGATAATGAAATTGAAGTGGATGTTAATCGGATTCAAGATCATTCCATATTGATTTCTCATTTTATTTATTTGCTAGTTAATTTTAGTTTGTTTATAACTCTATTTGAAAACCCCCCTTTTTATTAGGTTACTCGACCCTTAGAGTCATCTAGGTACTAATTCACGCTAAATATTAAACTTGTCCCTGTTTCCCTGTGGATACAAACCTTACTTCCCTTCTACATTTAATTCTAAAAGAGAGTAGGAGAAATTTATCTTTGGTTAGGTGCACACGACAAATCCTAACCCACCAGTTGATGGTCGTTCCGTTATGGAACAATATCATGAGGTTCAACATATGTTAAACCAAATTAGACAACAAGGAATGGTGATGGATGAATCATTTTCGGTTGCATCCATCATTGACAAATTACCCACGTCTTGGAAGGACACTTGGAACTCTTTGAAACATTAGGAGTCCATGTCCTTGGTAGATTTGGGTGCCCATCTTCGTATTGAGGAGGGTATCCGGTCTCAAGACGTTTCTAAGGACCCAAAAAGTGGTCCAGGTTTTTTTATCAACATGATGAAAGAAGGGCAATCAAGTGGGACTAATAAGTCCAAAAAACGCCCATAGAAGTCCAATAAAAATCACCCCGAGAATGATAAGAAAAAGGGCAAGGCTATGTCTTGTTAGGGGTGTGGTAGTTCTCACTTTGAATAAGAAGAAGAACAAGGATCAACCTCAGGTTGATCCCCCATCAAGGTCAGTTTGCACATGGTGTTTCTTTGAATGAAGAAATGAATTTTATTGCAATGATTTCTGAAATCAATGTGGTGCAGGATGATGATTCTTGGTGGGTGGACTCTGGGGCATCAAGGCATGTATGTAAAGATCGTCATTACTTCAAATCTTATGAAGCTTTGGATGATGGGCCGATCTTGTACATGGAAAATGACTCTACGGTGAAGGCAGAAGGCATAGGCCAAGTGGAGTTGCTCCTCACTTCCGAGAAGACTTTGACTTTAAGAGAAGTTGTGTATGTACCCGAAGTTAGGAAAAACTTGATGTCCGGAGGTTTACTAAATAAGTACGGCTTCAAAATAGCGTTTGAGGCAGATAAGTTTATTTTAAGTAAATGGGGTGTATTTGTAGGACAAGGATACTTTTGTAATAATATGTTTAAACTCTCAATTGATAATAAATGTGTGAATTCTATTTACATGGTGGATGTTTTTTCTCTATGGCACAATCAGTTATGTCATGTTAATTATCGTAGATTATATGATATGTCTAAAGATGGTTTAATTCCTAAAGCTGACGTGAATGTAGAGAAGTGTAAAACATGCATGTTAAACAAAATTACAAGAAATCCTTTTCCTAGTGTTGAAAGACAATCAAACAAGCTTGAATTGGTGCATAGTGATTTGTGTGACTTTCATGGCATACCATCGTTGGGAAATATATAAGAAGTATTTAATAACCTTCATTGATGATTTTTTTTATATCGTTATGTGTACTTGTTGTTTTCTAAAGATGAGACACTTGATAAGTTTAAGATTTATAAAACCGAAGTTGAATTACAATCTAATTTGTTGATTAAGCGATTTCGAACCGATAAGGGTGGGGATTATTATGATCCAATTTATTTTTCATCAATTGGAGTTATTCATGAAACAAACGCTCCGTATTCACCACAACAAAATGGGTTTGTAGAACGGAAAAATAGGACCTTAAAAGAAATGGTTAATTCCATGTTGTCTATCTCGGGTTTGAGTAATGCGTTTTGGGGTGAAGCCATGCTAACGGCTTGCTATATCTTGAATAGGGTTCCAAATAAAAGGAATAAGGTTACCCCATATGAACTTTGGTTTGGTAGGAGGCCTAATCTCAATTACCTTCGGGTTTGGGGTTGTAGGGCAATTGTAAGATTACCGGAACCTAAAAGGAAGGCCTTGTGTGAGAAAGGAATTGATTGCATATTCATAGGTTATGCATAGCATAGTAATTCCTATAAGTTTTATGTCTTAGAGCATAATGAATTTGTCCCAATACACTCGGTGATTGAGTCAAGGGATGCAATCTTTGATGAGATTCGTTTTTCATCAATTCCTAGACCAAGGGACTTTCCAAGCACAAGTTCAACCGTTGATGTTTATTTTCCTAGTACCTCTAACGAAGTTGTTGATGCTATTCAAGATCATGAAGCTCCTCCTATTCCTGAGATTAGGAGAAGTAAGAGAGCAAAAGAGAAGGATTTTGGCCCGGATTCTCAACTTTATTTGGTGGAAGGGTCAAGGGAATCTCTTTGTTCTCAAACACTTTATTATTTTAGTGTTGTGGAGGATCCTAGAACGTTTGGTGAGGCCATGAAGTCTCATGATTCGGCTTTTTGGAAAGAAGCTATGAATGGTGAAATGGACTCAATAATAGGAAATAATACATGGGTCTTGTCTAATTTGTCGCCCGGTTTCACACCACTCGGTTGTAAATGGATTTTCAAAAGGAAAATGAGAATCGATGGCACCGTTGAAAAGTATAAGGCAAGACTTGTTGTCCAAGGCTTTAAACAAACTTACGGTGTTGATTACTTTCATACATATGCTCCGATGACAAGAATTACCACCATTAGGTTGTTAGTGGTCTTAGCGGCTATTCATAATCTAGTAATTCACCAAATGGATGTCAAAACAACATTCTTTAATGGTGAATTAGAGGAGGAAGTGTATATGAAACAACCGGAGGGATTTGTTGTCCAAGGACAAGAAAATATGGTGTGTAGCCTTATTAAATCTTTGTATGGACTGAAACAGGCACCAAAACAGTGGCATCAAAAGTTTGATGATGTTGTCTTGGCTAACGGTTATAGAATAAATCAATCCGATAAGTGTGTACATAGCAAATTTGATAATAATGGTAAAGGAGTTATGATTTGTCTATATGTGGATGACATGCTTATCTTTGGTACTGATTTGGAGCAAGTCATTAATACTAAGGAATTTCTCTCTTCAAGTTTCTCCATGAAAGATAGGGGAGAAGCGGATGTTATTCTTGGTATTAGAATAAGGAAAGAATGGCTCACTTTCATTGTCACAATCTCATTATCTTGAGAAGGTGATAGAGAGGTTTAATGGATCAACGAGTGCTCCATGTGCTACTCCGATGGAACCAAACATCAAGTTGGTTCGGAATAGTGGTAATCCAGTTTCTCAATTGGATTATGCTTGTTTAATTGGAAGCTTGATGTATGTTATGACTAGTACTGGGCCGGATATAGCATTCGCAGTTGGCAAGCTAAGTAGTATGGAACATTGGCAAGCCTTAAGGCGAGTATTGAGATATTTGAATAAAACTATTCATTTTAGTTTGACATTCAATGGAGATCCTTCATTGTTAGAAGGTTACTCAGATGCTAGCTGGATAACCAACAAGGAAGACTACTCATCTACTAGTGGTTGGGTGTTTCTTCTTGGAGGAGGTGTCATATCTTGGGCATCTAAGAAGCAAACATGTATTACCGATTCAACTATGGCATCGGAATTCATAGCATTAGCCTCGACTTGTAAAGAGGCGGAGTGGCTAAGGAATTTGATGAGTGAGGTGGATCTATGGCCTAAACTCATGTCTCTTATTGCTATTCATTGTGATAGTGCTTCCACCATTTCAAAGGCTTATAGCCAAGTGTATAACGGTAAATCTCGACGCATTGGTGTGAGGCACAGTTATGTGCGTGAGAAGATCCATGATGGAGTCGTTACTATTGATTATGTACGGTCTAATGTGAACCTAGCAGATCCGTTCACTAAACCATTGCCAAGGGAAATGGTGTACAAACATCAAAAGGGATGGGAATAAATCCCATGTATAAGTCACAAGTGGAGAAAACTTGAAGAGAGAAATTCGTATACTTGCTTTAGATTCATTCACATACTTGCTTTAGGAGATTTATTTCTAAATTTCTCTCCTTGTTTAAAGAAATCCGTATACTTGCAAACTACACAAAATCAACTAAACTTGTGCATAAACTAAAATGTCTCAAAGATTTAATTTTCACTTAGTATAACATACTTTACAAATTTCTGATTGAAATGATTGACTAAGCATTGAATCACTCAACCATTTGAAAATTCGAAGATGCTATACACACAAGCTTACACAAACAACATTGTAACCTTCGACTCCATTAAAGGCCTTGAGTCCATATCCACATTCATGATTGTTCGTAGTTAAGCCTCAAACTAGGTGAAGCGGCCAAACTTCTTACTCATATAGGTAAACCTTCTATAACATACTCAGGCAACCGAGCAACTAACCAAAGGTTTATTAAGAAATTAATCAACCTCCAACATTGCGAAAAACAAGCACTAACCTTGGGATGTAATTAAAATATTATAGTGCTCCACATTACAAATAAAGTGGGATCCTCATTGAATTCAAGATCTTGCGTTGTACAAGACGTGAATTGAATTTTCTTCATTTGTAATTTACTAATTAAGGCTTAAAACTCATCCCCACTTTTATATAACATAACTTGACAACAACTTTAGCCAATTTCATCAAGTTAACATGAAAACGTATAAAGATTAACTAACACGACTCCATGTTTATAAAATCACAAACACCACAATAATGTTGCAATCCAATGTGTTGTGAGTTGCCATTATAAACATTATAACATTCAAATATTAATTATGAACAAATAATATGTTAATGCTAAAACAATCAAATAAATTAATATTCTTCTCCATTTTAGTATTAACAAAATAAACACATTATCTATTTAAACCAAGACTATGTATATGAAAATAACCACGTAAGTATACATCTTAGATCACAAGGAATTAACCTCCTCCACAAAGAACCTCCTCCATGAAGCACCTCATCCAAGAAGAAATATCATCTTCTTGTAAGAAATAAATCCCTAAACCAAGACTTAACTCACGCCAAATTATTATTCTCAAACCGAAGAACATATTTATTTTCACATAACTCCGTCTATTAAATAGATTAGATCAAAGACAATAAACCATTATCTTCCAAGTCATTTAATAATTTCAATTAAAACAAAATCGGTAAAAATCATATGTATACAACACCAAATTTAGACAAAATTTCATTGCCCCCAAATTTAATACATAACCAATTTATACAACCGATTTCCTCAAAATCATGAACTTAATGATCTCATAAATTGAAATAATTAATTACCATGTCTTTCATTATACTTTATTCAAGTATAACACATGTCACTTTAAAAGTGAAAAAACTATGAAATAATAACATTCCATAAATCAAAATCATCAATTCTAGTATAAGATTTCCCCAACCATTTATACAAATTTAAAACAATTTCAATGTCATCAAATTTGATATATATATAAACACTTATACTAGGGTTTACCACAAAATCATTGAAATAAATCAATACTTTGATTTTTCCAACTTGTAAATTATAAACATCACCAACTTATATAAAATTGAGAAGTACTTTTAATAATTATTTTAACCACATGTCTAAAATATAAATATTCTAAAGAACATAGAATCACAGTTATAACATTAGACAACACATGATTAAAATAAAATTCAACACATAACCCATAGAAGGATGGCCTACTAACAAACAACATGTTAGAAAATAAAATTAAACATATTGCTCATACAAGGATGGCCTACTAACAAACAACATGCTTATAATTTCCACAAGTTCATGTTCATGTCAACAATTATATACTCAACAAATTATAATAAACACATTTACTTTGATAAAATAAACATTATAACTTGTCTATGAGTCTATAGTCAAAAACATAATTAGTGATAGTAACCCACTAACTATAACATGATCAATGAATAAACTTAATGATCATCATATTAATACTCAAACCAAAATCATGAAAAATAACATGTTAATACTAAAACAATCAAATAAATTAATATTCTTCCCCATTTTAGTATTAACAAAATAAACAATTTCATATTTGGAAGAGTTCAATATAATATGATATATCAATATCAACAAAATCATCTACCCTTTTCATCATGGTTCAAGAATAAAATTCTTCTTCCAAACAAACATGGAAATCATGAAAGATAAGATGAATTAATTTAACATGTCTCCATAAAACCATGATATAATGCGATTCCATTGTCAAGGTTTGGCAAAACAAACTTGGTATCATCATACCAAAACCGTATTCATTAATCATGAAGAGGTGGCATTGACAAAAGTTTGACAAAATATTTTCTCAAAGAAAATGATGAAGAAATAAACTTCATCTCAGCTCATAATACCAACTGTCATAGTCAACTGTAAAACCAACATAAACCTTGTTGGATCAAAAATGATGATGGATTTATATTCCATCAAAACTTTCATAAACTACCAACGCTCAACATATTTAACGTTGCTAAGGAACAAACTATCACCAATAGTAGGTAATTGAGAAATCCATGGAACAAAACTATCCTTTTAATAAATTAATCATGCATAAACATTATTAATTAATTAAAAGACAATAGTATTATCTAATACTATAACATGAAATTCTATTATAATCCACACAATAAAATTAATGAACATAATAGAAACTCACAATCCAACCCGAAATTGGGTTTTGAGAAATCCGGTCATCATTCCCGACCCCTTGTCTTGAAACATTATTTTTCACTTTCCATTTAACAATGACATTCCAATTTCAGAAAATTAGAAACATCTCATCCAAGGAAGATCCAATTACCCAAGAAATGAATAACTTATAGATTGTTAGAGATGTGTATGGATATAATAGTGAGTAATCGGATAAATGATCTCCCAAGCACGTACTTATACGCTTTCCTACAAGTTATTTACCGACCCACTAAGAACAACGGAGTATCACGGAAATACTTATGAGATACGAAGAAGAAACATTGAATCTTGGTTGTTAACAAGAAACAATCCCAACAAGAGTTTGTAGTTTGATTTTGATTAGAGAAAACACAAGAGAATTTCATTCTCTAGCGAAGTACCATAGGAAATGAATATTTTTTTTAACCCTATTCCATATGTGATATCTTCCTATATATACTAGGAAAGATTTACAAAAGAAAAGACTGAAATAATACATCATTTCACACGAAGAGACATGCATCATTTCACGAAATAAAGTGTCTCATCAGTATGGTGCGAGCGCACTATACAATCAAGTGCGGGCGAACCAAACTTCCTGATCAATCAACAGATTTTCAGAGGCAAGGCTATGGGCGAACAGTGCGCGACACGCAAGCCACGTGCGCGGTACGCAAGCCACGTGTGCGGCATGCAGCCTACGTGCGCGACACGCAAGCCACGTGCGCTGCACGCATCTGCCTGCGTGGCACGCACCACCCTTGGTCAATGCTCCTTCGTTTTTCCTTCTTTCTCATCACGTTTCGTCAAACGCCACAACACCAAAACGCAATATCATCACATAGCATCAACGAACATATTTAACTATAAATGTTCCAATAATTATTATGTCAAAACTTGTTCCAAACGAAAACTATGTGCAAAATCTCCCACATGTACATATCCCCTTTCAAAGATATACACTTACATTTTATCTTGGTTGTTCTCATTTTGGGCGAGTGATACAATAGGAAACATAAGGCCACCAATACGAGCACGAGTATGATGGAACATTTATAGTTCAATGTGACCGTTTATAATATGTGATGATTATGTTTCGATGTTGGGGTCTGATGAAACGTAGTGAGGAAGAAGGAAATGCGAGGAATCAGGCTAGGTGTGTGTGGTGCATGCCACACAGCTTGGTGCGTGTCACGCTGACGGCCAGTGTGTCACGCACGTTGCTACATGCGCCGCGCCGGTCGCCCACACTATCGCCTCTAGAAACCTTTTTGATTATCGGGAAGTTTGGTGCGCCCGCACCAGGTTGTATAGTGCGCCCGCACCCATACGGACGAGACACTTTGTTTCAGTGAAATGATGCATGCCTCTTCGTGTGAAATGATGCATGATTTCGTCTTTTCTTTCCGTAAATCTTTCCTAGTATATATAGGAAGATGTCACGTATGGAATAGGGTTAGATTCATTCACATACTTGCTTTAGGAGATTTATTTCTTGATTTATCTCCTTGTTTAAAGAAAACTCCACCTTCAAACACATTGTAGTGTATGTAGTTTGTCATCAACCAAACTCCATAGCTTCTTCTTCGTATCTCACAAGAGTTTACCGTGAACCTTGTTGATCCTAGTGGGTCGGTAAAATTCTTGTAGGAAAGCGTAATACTAACTGTAACACTCCATCCTTTGATAAGACAAAATAGAGAAAATGTAGACATTTTATTAAAGAAAAGACGATAGCGGAAATATCGTCAAGACGGTATATGTCATTTGTACGGTTCATAATAAACTAATCAAACCTGAAATTTGAATCCCAAATTAGTTTGAACCAAATATCCAAAAGGACGCAAAACAACCTCATAAACCCAATCTAATAAAAATAAGAAATAAAATATGATGTCTTAAAAGCCTAATAAGTCTTTCCCTCACAGCCCACAACCCAAAAGAGCTACTCTTCATTTTTAGCTACAAAATATAACAACAACATCCAAATTCAGTGGGAAGTAACTAACAGCTCTCCCATCCCAATTAGGATCCATATAAGAGTTATAAGAGACTTAATAGATAAGTTATAAAAACAACAATTCAAGAACAAACATGAGTAAAAATATAAATCACTTAAGGAATGCATAATATAACATGGTTGATAAAGAATAACATGGAAGTAACAAAATGTATAAATATATATATGAATATAAATTAAGGAACAACACAAGAGATCAAATAAATCAATAAGTTAAAAATATAAATAATAGTTTGAGAGAGAGCTGAACGCTAGTGGACAACCCACTTCCTATGGTAATGTCAGATCGCAACCTCCAGACAGCCTATGAGTTACATTTCTTACTGCCTGTGTCTAAGAATGGCCAAACTCCCGATGCGGTGTAGGATTACGTCCCCACCGACCTCTCGGACGATAACAAAACCAAGGTATACCTAGGATTACGTCCTATATGGTTTGCATGTTCTTCACCTCGGGATTACGTCCCTCCTGATAATCTTGCTCTCAAACAAAAAAAAAATTAATATAATAATACTCAATCACCAAATACATGCATGCCGTTAAGGCCTTACACTAAATCAACAAAAATCTAGGATCGCAACCTAAGAATTTCAATTCACAATAGCAGTCTTCCCAAAAATAATTGTAATAATTGTAATAATAATAACATTATCTCCAAAATATAATTTAGCCCAAACCATCATCAAATAACTATTTTAATTCATATATCTATAACAATCCACAAAAACATAGCCAAGTATCTCATAAACATTCTTATAAGTACCACCATAACTTACATAACTATTATAATTATCCACCATAATGCAACCCAAAAAAGAAATTTGATACAATTAGCTAACTTTACAAATGACAATATGTAAATCCCATGAGAACAAATACCACAACACAACTACATATCACCATTAAATAAAACGAGAAACATTTTTATAAGTTAAAAGTAAAAACAACATTGTTTAAACACACATGCATAAGAACTGACGTGATCAAGCCATAATATGAAACAGGGACTGATCACGCAAAGCAAGAAAAGAAAAAAAATATAAACCTACAGACCATATAACTCATAGCTATACCATGACCTAAAACAAGAAAACAACAAGGAAGAAGATAACCATCCAGCAGTAGCTGAGGTAACAACACTAGCATGACACAACAATACAATACTAGCGAGTAACAGTATGATGGTGCAGCACTAGCATTGCAACAACAGACACACATCAAGCCACGAAGGCAGCAATGCTGAAGACGCGCCACAACACCAATAAGTATATGCTTAGCACGTAAAATTCATGCTCTAAATAATGAAGTGGTATAAGGGATACTGACATGATTTCTAAAGAAAAGAACGTCAACAATACCATCACCCAAAAGAAAAATATACACTAACAAATGGACAAAACCAAATAAGTTTAGCCTAATCATGAAATAATCTATGCTCTTAGATACACTCTTTCATGCGAAAAACAAAAACATCATCATACTCAGTCATATAACATAATATTTGCAACCATCACACGGGAATAGGACATGGATTAACAAGTTCGAATGTAGGATATAATTAATACAAGCTATACATGAGAAACCATATTATAACACACGAATATTTCATACATTAACAAACTAATTTTTCCAACCTATCATGATACTTAAACCCAAATAACTCAACTATTAAAACTAATATAATTCCTATGCGATTCTAATCGATGTAGGATCGCCGCTAGTTACCTAGGCCAACTAGAGGAGTGTGAGCTATTCGATCACCAAGATGACTTCCGTGCGTCCGCTACCTCCAAATGCTCCTCTTCTAGCCACCAAGAATGAGATTAGAAGTTCCAAGATATAAGTGGGAAGAGATAGGTATTTTAGTGTGAAAAAGAATAGAGTAAACAAAAATGGGGTGATCCTTGCGAGATGATCAATGCGAAATAGCATTCTCTCCTATTGTTTTCACGGCGGCAATATGGTAGGTTCACTTGAGTTTTTCTTTTTTTTTGCGTTGACCAACTCCAAAGAAGAGGCTAAAATAAGGGGAAATTTTGTGGGTTGCAAGTTGAAATCGATGGGGTAATTATGGGGAAATAAAATGGGTGTTACAAAGGGATTTCAAAGGTTGAAATAAATCCGAAAATAACTCCCATACAAAACATTATTTGGACAATATAAGGTCGTTTCTAATTTCCGTTACGCAACCAGGTCTAAAACGCGACAACAATCGATAAGATGAAATACGTAGTTTAAACGCATAATCGAAATACAAAAATATATATAATTCTAATAAAATATCCTCTACAAAATATAATATTTATAAAGTTGATAAAAATATATATTTTACGATATAAAAGTTTTTAGAATAATTTTTTTTCATTTTGACGGAATAATCAAAGGAAAATAACACGTGGAAGTTAAGAGCGAAAATTTCAGGGTGTTACACTCACTCGCTTGGAATTATCATCTAGTTTCCCACAAGAGATACATATCCATGGACACACTTATAACAATCTACAAGAATTTGAAACTTTTCGTGTTTCGCTCGTCCTTGAAAGAGATGACTACGAATTTCCAGAAGTTGGAAAAGTTTAAAGTGGGTCAGATATCGCGGTTGGCAAAAGAAGATGCATTTTCTGTTTGTCCACATTAAATGTGGTTTATGTTCTAAGCACCCCGATGCCACCATTACTGGAAGAGGGGAAAGGCAAAAACTCCAGCGGCCCGTGCAAGAATAAAGTGGGAGAATGATGACTACATTTGGGTTTATATCTTGAATGCGATGTCGGACACTTTGTTTGATCATTATCCAAAATGCTGAGCGCCAAGGAACTTTGGGATGCTCTTGAATCAAAGTACATCGCGGAGGATGCATCGAAGTAAGAAATTTTTAGTTAGCAATTTTAATTCTTACAAAATGATTGATGGTCGTTCCAGTTATGGAACAATATCATGAGGTTCAACATATGTTAAACCAAATTGGGGACCCAACAAGGAATGGTGATGGATGAATCATTTTTCGGTTCGCATCCATCATTGATGAATTACCCCCGTCTTGAAATAGGACACTCAGAACTCTTTCGAAACATTAGGAGTCCTTGTCATTGGTAGATTTAGGTGCCCATCTTCGTATTGAGGAGGGTATCCGGTCTCAAGATGTTTCTAAGGACCCAAAAAGTGGTCCAGGTTTTTTATCAACATTTATGGAAGAAGTGTAATCATGGGACTAATAAGTCCAAAAACGCCCATGTAAGTCCAATAAAAATGTCACCCCGAGAATGATAAGAAAAGGGCCAGGCTATGGCTTCTTAGGGGGTGTGGTGGTTCTCACTTTGAATAAGAAGAAGAACAGGATCAACCTAAGGGTTGATCCCCCATCAAGGCCGGTTGCCATGGTGTTTCTTTGAATGAAGAATGAATTTTATTGCAATGATTTCTGAAATCATTGTGGTGCAGACGGCGATGATTCTTGGTAAGTGGACTCCTGGGCATCAGGCAGATATGTAAAGATCGTCATCACTTCCAAATCTTAGTGAAGCTTTTTGGATGATGGGCCGATCTTGTACATGAGAAAATGACTCTACGGTGAAGGCAGAAGGCATTAAGCCAAGTGGAGTCGCTCCTACACTTCCGAGAAGGACTTTGACTTTAAGAGAAGTTGGTATGTACCCGGTTGGGAAAAACTTGATGTCCGGAGGTTTACTAAATAAGTACCTGACTTCAAAATAGCGTTGAGGCAAGATAAGTTTATTTTTAAGTAAATGGGGTGTATTTGTAGGACAAGGATACTTTTGTAATATGTTTAAACTCTCAATTGATAATAAATGTGTGGTTCCCTATTTTACATGGTGGATGTTTTTTCTCTATGGCAGCCGATCTGTCATGTCATGTTAATTATCGTAGATTATATGATATGTCTAATGATGGTTTAATTCCTGTGTTTCACATGAATGTGTAGAAGTGTAAAACTTGCATGTTAAAAAACAAATTACAAAGAAATCCTTTTCCTAGTGATGAAAGACAAAGTCAAACTAGCTTGAATTGGTGCATAGTGATTTGTGTGACTTTCATGGCACACCATCTTTGGGAAATATATAAGAAGTATTCAATAACCTTCATTGATGATTTTTTTGATATTCGCTAACATGCATATACTTGTTGTTTTCTAAAGATTTGGCACTTGATAAAAGTTTAAGATTTATAAAATCGAAGTTGAATTACAATGTAATTTGGCCTATTAAGCGATTTCGGACCGATAATGGGGGGGGGGAGTATTATAATCCAATTTCTTTTCATCAATTGAGTTATTCATGAAACAAATCGCTCCCGTATTCCCCTCTCACAATAAAATGGGTTCTGACGGTCCGAAAAATAGGACCTTAAAAGAAATGGTTAATTCCCGTGGTAATACATCTCGGATTTGAGTAATGGGTTTTGGGGTGAAGCCGTGCTAACTGACTTGCTATATCTTGAATAGGGTTCCAAATAAAAGGAATAAGGTTACCCCATGTGAACTTTGGTTTGATAGAGGCCTAATCTCGAATTACCTTTGGGTTTGGGGTTGTGGGGCAATCACAAGATTACCGAACCTAAAAGGAAGGCCTTGCGTGAGAAAGGAATTGATTGCATATTCATAGGTTATGCATAGCATAGTAATTCCTATAAGTTTTAGTGTCTTAGAGCAGAATGAATTTGTCTCAATACAATCGGTGATTTGAGTCAAGGGATGCATCTTTAGTGAGATTCGTTTTCATCAATTCCTAGACCAAGGACTTTCGAAGCTCTAGTTCGACCGTTGATGTTGATTTTTCTAGTTTCTCTAACGAAGTTGTTGATGCTATTTCAAGATCATGAAGCTCCTCCCTATTCCCGAGATTAGGGAGAAGTAAGAGAGCAAAAGAGAAGGATTTTTGGCCCGGATTCTCGAACTTTATTTGGTGCAAGGGTCAAAGGAATCTCTTTGTTCTCAAACACTCTTATTATTTTAGTGTTGTGGAGGATCCTAGAACGTTTGGTGAGGCCACGAAGTCTCATGATTCGGCTTTTTTGGAAAGAAGCTAAGTGAATGGTGAAATGGACTCAATAATAGGAAATAATACATGGGTCTTTTAATTTGCCGCTTCCGAGGTTTCACACCACTTCAGTTGTAAATGGATTTTCAAAAGGAAATGAGAATCGATGGCACCGTTGAAAAGTATAAAGGCCAGACTTGTTGTCGAAGGCTTTAAACAAACTTAATGTGATTCATTACTTTGATACATATGCCCTACGTGGCAAGAATTACCACCATTAGGTTGTCAATGGCTCTTATGCGCCTATCTTATACCTCCTAGTAATTCACCAAACGGATGTCAAAACAAGATTCTTTAATGGTGAATTGGAGGAGGAAGTGTATGAAATGCTTAGGAGGGATTTGTTGTCAAGGACAAGAAAATAAGGTGTGTAGCCTTATTAAATCTTTGTATGGATTTGAAAGCAGGCACCCAGCAGATGGCTCGAAGTTTGATGATGTTGTCTTGGCTAACGGTTATAGTCAATCAATTAAGTATTGTATATAGCAAATTTGATAATAATGGTAAGGAGTTATGATTTGTCTATATGTGGATGACATGCTTATCTTTGGGA
>CANSZD010003795.1:0-229432 GCA_947648045.1 Beta corolliflora
AGAATCTATTTATTTTGCACCAACATGTGCAAATCGCCAAAATACGCATAAAAATGCATAAAAATACCATAAAAATAGTAAAGAACGCGCGAAATTCTATCGCATTCTACCCCCCTAAAAGGGGAAACGAGTTACGCCCTCTCGTAACTCACCTCGGGAATAAATCTCGATCCTTTTCTTTTTCATTTCGGCTTCGGCTTCCCACGTTGCCTCTTCGGACTCATGGTTCGACCAAAGCACTTTCACGATGTGTTGACATCCTTATTGCGTGTACTACACACCTTCTTGCTCAAGAATTTTCACAGGTCTTTCCTCATATGTGAGGCTACTATCGATCTGGATCCTCTCGGGCTCCAAGACATGACACTCATCGTGGATACTTGCTTCGAGTTGGGAAATATGCAACACATCGTGCATCTTCCTCGAACTCCATGTGCAACAGCCACCTATAAACTACCTTTCCAATTCTTTGCTAGAATCTCGTATGGACCTACATATTTGGCACTTAATTTGCCCTTTTTCCCAAAATCTCATCACACCCTTAGTTGGTGATACTTTAAGAAACACTTTATCACCTACCTCGAACTCATCTTCTCTTAGCTTCAAATCGGCATAACTCTTTTGCCTATCTTGGCAAATAATTCTACTGAATCAACTTCTGCCACATTCTTGGCGAAGTCTCTCCTCGATGAATTCTCGTCCCCAATACTATATTCTCACTACACATCATTCCAGCAAATGGGACTTTTACACTTCCTTCCATATACCTTTTCAAAAAGGGTGCCATCCTTAATACTAGCATACTATTACTTGTTGTATGAAAACTTCAATCAAATCTAATTGGTCTTCCTGACTACCCCGAAAGTCGATAGCACATGCTCTCAATATATCTTCCATAGTTTGGTTAGTCCTCTTAGTCCGACCATCATAGTAGGTGAGTGGCAAGATTCATTTTTCAATGTTGTCCCAGATTCAAATCGGGCCTTTTGCCAAAATTCTCGAGAGGAATCTCGAATCACCATCTGAAATAATATCGGTTGGAAGCCCATGTAATCTCACTACATGCTTAATATATGTCTTCTGCAAGTTGCTTCTTCTTCCATGTCTCTTTAATTGGAATAAACACGCAAGTCGATTTCGTCGGACGGTCCACAAGTAACCCAAATAGTATCATTGCCATTCCGCGTCCTAGGCAAAGCAGTCACAAAATCCATTGAAATGGAATCCCACTTCCATCCGGGAACTTCAAAGGATTGAACTTTTCCCATGGGTCTCTTATGATCCATCTTGACTCTCCGACAAGGTTGGACACTTAGACACGAACTCGCGAACCCCTCGCGCTTCATGTTTGGCCACCAATAAATTTGCTTAAGGTCCTTATACAACTTGTCACCCCAGGGGTGCAGATACGTCATATTATGCCCGTCATCCATAAGATGTCTCTTAAGCTCATCACATTTTTGTGGTACACACCACCTTCCCTTGAACCTCGGACTACCATCATCATGGATCTTAAAATCAACTTCCTTACCTTGCCTCATCTTTTCCTTAATCTTTTCTAGGTGCTCATCCCAACTTGACCTTCTTTTGATCTCGTCGAAAATTGACTAACCCAATGACAAATCACTCAATCTTGCCTCGATCTCCCCAATATTTAAGATTTCTAGGCTAAGTCTTTGCATATCTCGACACAACTCCTTTGGAACTACCAAGGCATTCATGCTATGGCTCGATTTCCCTACTCGACGCATCGTGACTACATTCGCTTTCCCCTGGTGATATTGGATGTCTAAATCAGAATCCTTAATCAACTCTAACCATCTTCTACGCCTCATATTGAGGGGTATTTACGGGTGAAATGTACTGAACTCTTATGGTCGGTAAAGAAAGATCTTACATGTTGCCCCATAAAGTTAATGTCTCCAAATTTTCAATAACACGATAACGGCTAACTCCAGATCATGGGTAGGGTAATTAGCCTCATAAGGTTTCCGGCACCACGCGACGCATGCGCGATCACCTTTCCATTATGGCTGCAACACACATCCCAAACCATTCTTTGAAGCATCACTATACACCTCAAATCCCTCGTTCCCATGGGCGGGGTGAAAATAGGTGCGGAGGTTAAACGCTCTTTTAAAATCTGAAAAGCTTCCTCACACTTCTACTCCACTCGAATTTTTGACTCCTTTCTCATCAAGTGGTCATTGGTCTCGCTATCTTCGAGAAATCTCTTACAAATCTCCTATAATAGCCAGCTAGACTGGAAACTTCGGATATCGAGACACATTCTTTGGAGTAGGCCACTCGCTCACTTCTTGAATCTTAGCGGGATCTAGGAGACTCCTTCCTTAGACACATAGTGACCCCAAAAATGCTACTTTCTCCAAACGAAACTCCACTTAGAGAACTTTGCATACAATTGATTCTTCCTAAGCGTCTCCGATATAATCCTCAAGTGTTCATCATGCTCTTTTTCATTCTTCGAATAAATCGGGGATATCATCAATGAATACAACAACGAACTTATCTAAGAACTCGTGGAAAATCCCTATTCATCAAATCCATAAAGATGGCGGGTGCATTGGTTAACCCAAAAGGCATTACGGTAAACTCATAATGACCATAACGAGTCCTAAACGAGTCTTATGTATATCCTTATCAGCTACCCTCAGTTGGTGATACCCCGCGCATAATCCCAATCTTCGAGAACACGCTTGCTCCATTCAATTGATCGAATAGGTCATCTATCTAGGCAAAGGATACTTGTTCTTGATGGTTACCTTTGTTCAACTCCCTAGAATCACTACATGACCTCATGCTCCCATCTTTCTTCTTAATAAACAACACAGGAGCTCCCCACGGTGATGCACTAGGCCTAATATAACCCTTATCGAACAGCTCTTGCAACTGCGTCTTCAATTCACTCATCTCAGGAGGTGTCATTCTATAGGGTGTTATAGATATAGGTGCAGTTCCAGGAACTAAGTCTATGGTGAACTCAACAGCTCTAGCAGGTGGCATACCCGAAATCTCACTTGGAAACACATCCATAAACTCATTTACGATCGGAACATCCTCAATATTCACCCCACCTTCCTTACTCACATCTTGCACACTACAAAAAATATCTCACACCCCTTCTTCATCAATTTCCTCACTTTCATCACGGAAATAACCCCAAAGTTCTTGGACTTCCCAAAACGTCTATATAAGGCCAACTTCCCCAAAGGGTTTCTCAAAACTACTTTATGAACTTCACAGTCTATCTTCGCCTTGTAGAAAGCTAACCAATCCATCCCCAGAATTACATCTAGATCTCCCAGATTAAACTCTATCAAATCAGAAGGAAAAACACAATCTCCTATCTTCAGAGGCAAATTTTTAAACAACTTGGTACACCTTATGGTCTCACCAGTAGGTATACTAATAGGCAAATCAATCACCTCAAAATCTACTAACCCCAGACTTTTAATAACAGATGACGAAACAAAAGAATAAGTCGCCCCCGAATCAAATAATGCTTTAACTAGCACGGAGTTAATAGAAAAAGTACCGAAACTACGTCGGCGGATCGTTCGGCTTTATTGCGACTCATCACGAATAGTTTACCGGAGCCATGTTACGGTTCTTGCTCTCACTAGCAGGCTTATTGATACGCCCAAGTTACACGTTGTATTTACGTCATTTTGGGTGCACTTTGCTAAGGAGTTCGTTTATACTTGTTAATGTTTGCATATATATTATCCTTAGCGGAAGTTCGGAGTTTTGTGAGTTAAAATAGTGTTAACGTCTTATGTTAGAGCTTTTATGGTAAAATGGGTTTGAGCGATATACTTGGAAGTGTTCGAGAGGCTCAACAACATTGTACCATTGCATCTCACCAACAACAACCAAGTTCCACCGCAAGCCTAAGCAAGCTCGGCCCGGCCGCATAGCTCGGCGGCGGCTCATCGCCCGGCGGCATCGAAGCCCGGTCGCTCGCGACTCGCGGAGAATCCTCGCACCTCGCGAGCACCCGGCCTTCGCGACTCGCGAGGACTGTCGCGACTCGCGACCCTTGCCCAACCATTTTGTGCGCGGAAGACGAGTACTCTTCGCGACTCGCGATAAGTCTCGCACCTCGCGACCCCTAGGTCGGTGTAATTGTCGGCTGATTTTTTGAGCTTTAGTATAAATACTAAACTTGATTTTTGGACCTAAGGGGTAGCACACTTGAGGAGAGAGAATCTCCAACACTCCTTTCTTCTCTTCTTATCTTCTCTTTTTAGTTTTTATTTTCTAGTTTAGTTTTTAGAGATTTCAATTATGGAATTGGCTTATGCTATGCCGATTGTAGCTTGAATTGTTCTTGAACGAGATTAATATGAAGCTTCAAGCATTATTGTGAGATCTTTCCTCTCTATTTAGTTTCTTTGATTATGGTTTTAATTTCTATGATTGTGTTCTATGATTTTTGCATGATTATGCTAGGAACGTTACTAGTTTGATTGTGTAATTAATCTAATGCTAGATTTAAGAATAGAATCGGATTGTTTTATTCTTTTATCAATTTGTAGCAAACTAGGGAGTAACTTAGATGCGATCGTCTTGGTTATTTCTTGGGGAAATTGAATCAATTGTTGAATGTTTATCGCGTGTATGACATTAGCGAGGTCTATTGGTTCTCTTGTGTTTATTCTTGCTATTGGATTGAACTTAGACGGCGATCGGACTAGGTTATCCTTTAGTTAGGGTTTTATAGTCACGGCGATCGTGCTTATTCAACTAAGAATAAGGAGAATGAGAGATTAATTCTCGGCAATAGATAATCATGGAAATAATTAGAGTTGAGGTTCAATGATCGATAATGAAATTGAAGTGGATGTTAATCGGATTCAAGATATTTCCATATTGATTTCTCATTTTATTTATTTGCTAGTTAATTTTAGTTTGTTTATAATCTACTTGAAAACCCCCTGAATTGGTTACTCGGTCCTTAGAGTCATCTAGGTATTGATTCACGCTAAATATAAAGCTCGTCCCTGTTTCCCTGTGGATACGACCCCTACTTCCATTATACTAGCTTAGTGTAAAAGAGAGTAGGAGAAATTTTATCTTTGGTCGGGTGCGGTGCACAACGACACATCCGCGCCCGCCAAATTTTGGCACCGTTGCGGGGAAACGGTGTTACTTGTTTGTATATAGCGTGTGTTTTTTGGATTGTATTGCTTGTGCTCTTTGTTTATGGGTAACACTCGTACTACTAACAAAGAATCTTTGAATTACGATCCCGAATTAGAATTGACTCTTTTCAGGTGGAGAAACATTTTGCGAGAAAATTTTCAAGAATCATCTTTTAACGTTGAAGTGGAGGAAGAGATGCCTCCGAGAATTGAAACTCGTACCTTGAGGGAGCTCACGGCTCCCTAACCTTGATCAACAACCATTGTGCATCTCATTTCCGGCTCTTGATGAAGGCACTACTTTTGAATTGAAGTCGGGGTTGATACACTTGCTTCCTTCGTTCCATGGGTTCAATGGAGAAGATCCAAACAAATTTCTTTCGGAGTTTCACGTGGTTTGTACTAGCATGAAACTAAGTGGAGCAAAGGATGAACAAATCAAGTTGAGAGCTTTTCCTTTTGCTTTGAAGGATGGAGCTAAAGATTGGTTATATTATCTTCCTCCTAGTTGCATTTCCACTTGGGTTGAAATGAAGAAGCGATTTCTTGAGAAGTTCTTTCCAGCTTCTAAGTCATCAACATTAAAGAAGGAAATCAGCAATATTGAGCAGAAACACGATGAGTCTTTCTACGAATATTGGGAGAGGTTCAAGAGACTTTGTGCTAGTTGTCCATATCATGGCTATTCGATGAAGACCTCATTTTGTACTTTTACAATGGTTCTTCGACGAAGATGTGCGAATGGTGAATGCTTGCTAGTGGAGGTTCTTTCATAAACAAAACCCCAACTACGGCTAGAGAACTCATTGAAGAACTAGCTGAAGGCTCGAGACAGTTCAGTAGAAGATCGAATCATCGTAGAGCAAATGTTGAAAGTCCAGGTTCTAGCTCTTCAAAGGCCAAGGATCAAGTACAAGCTCTTACATCGATGATGTGTGAGTTCATGGTAAAGAACAATAGAGTTCAACAGGTAAAAGCTTGTAGAATTTGTTCTTTAGATCATCATACGATGTTTGCCCTCAAATGCAAGAAGAATTTAGGGAAGAGGTCAAAGCGTAGGTTTTCAAGGCCAACAAGCATTACGAGACATGATCCCTACTCCTATGCTTCAGAGCAAGGGTGGAGAGATCATTCTAACTTCGGATTTGGCAATCAACATCAACAACGACACTATAACGAGGCCACAACCACACCCTTATCCTAGGCCCCAAGGCCGAGACTCGAGCTCTAGCATGTCCATTGAAGAAATGTTAAATGCTTTAACTAAAAATGTGACTAACATGCGGGGGTAACATGGTGCGGTTCCAAGAGGAAACTCGATCGAGGCATCAAGAACTTGGAGAGCCAAGTAAGCCAAATTGCGGGAGGCTGTAACCAAGTTAGAGGCTAGGGATGCGGTGAGGTTGCCATCCCAAACGAGAACTCAACCCTAAAATGAACGTGAGTGCTATCACATTGAGGAGTGGAGGCGGAAATTGCAAGCAAAGAGAGGTTGGTGGTTCGAGACAAAGAGATAGTGGAAGAGGTGATCGAGCATGAACCGACTAACATATTGTAAATCATTGCCACCTCAACAAGAGGAGAAAGTCCAAAAATCAACTCCTCCACCATATGAACCCGAGCCACCATTTCCCGAGGCATTGAGAGAAACCCGCAATGCGGAGCGCAACAAAGACATTTACGAAATCTTTCGTAAATGTAAAGTAAACATTCCCCTTTTTGATGCTTTAAATCAAGTACCTAGGTATGCTAAGTTCCTTAAAGAATTGTGTACTTCGAAAAGAAAGCAAAAACAAAGGGAGTGCAAAAAGTGAAGGCTAGCGAGCATGTCTCTGCTATCTTTCAAAAGAAATTACCTCAAAAGTGCAATGACCCGGGCATGTTTACCATCCCATGTACTATAGGTGACACATGTTTCCTAAAGCCATGTTAGACTTAGGTGCGTCAATTAATGTGATTCCATATTCATTGTATAAGTCTTTGAAACTTGGCAATTTACATGAAAGCGGTGTGGTGATTCAATTAGCGATAGATCCAATGTTTATCCTAGGGGTAAATTAGAGGATGTGTTAGTTAAGGTTGGGAAATTGCAATTTCTGCGATTTTTATGTTTTGGAGATGGAACCGATAAGCATGCCACCCCAATCCTTTTGGGGCGACCTTTCTTGAAAACATCTTGCACTAAAATTGATGTTTCTTAGTTGGTTCTTTGACTATGGAGTTTGAGGGAAAGGTAGAGGCATTTGATATAAATGATCCTAAGCTTATACTCAAGGATGATAACTCACTTTGCTCTATTAACATTGTTGACTGCTTTTTGCATGATGTTCTTGATATTGAGCGAGGTTGATGAGTTGATGAATGCGATGATGTCTTGGTTGAGGATTGTGTGCCTCCTACTAACGTGCAGGTTATGGTGCCCGAGTTGAAAGAGCGGAAAAAGCCTCCCGACTTACCACCTTGTTTTGAAACTGTACCACTAAACGTTGCATTGCAAGAGTTCTTCTGAATCTGTTTTGCAGGTACTTGAATTGGAGGTTGACATGGAGCCACCATTGTCACACATGGAGCACAAGCCCAATTATTGAGCTCAAGGTACTAAGTCGAGCTAACGACTTTAAACAACAGCGCTTCTCGGGAGGCAACCCGAGACCCCACTTATTTTCTTTCTTTTCCTTTATTTCTCATCAAATTTCCACCACCACAACAAATTTTTTTTCACCCACCGCCCACCCACTAAAAAGATCCACAACCAATCTTAATCCACTTGGAACCAAAATCCACAAAAGAAAACCCGTTGGGAGGAGTTCAATAGCTAGGAGTTTGTACAACTAGAGGGTTGAGATTGTTAATGAATCTTTTCGATCTCTTAAGCTAGGTGCAAATCTCAAAAATTTAAAAATTTGAATTTGTCATTTGTTTGAGTGATTCGAGGGAGAGGATTGTGAGTTGAGTTATGAGATTTGCGTTGGTGTTATTAAGAAATTTGAGTTTGACGGATTGTTTGTCATGAGTTTTGAGCATTCGATCTTCGATTTACCCGATTTTCGATTCTTCCCCCCCATTTCCAGTTTACTTTTTCTTCTAATTGTCGTCACATTGAGGACAATGTGTAGTTTAAGTAGGGGTGTATCTATGTTGTATTTATTACTTTCAATTTGAAAAAATGAAAAAAAAATATACATTAAAAAAAAAAAGGTGATGAAATGAATCCCGCTGAGTTGAAAACCCGCAAGGGCGGGCGACTCGGGCAAAATTGGGGGCTCGGATAGGTCGAAAACCCGGAAGGGCGGCCTATGCAAAAAAGGGCTAGTTGAGCGGGTGAGTTTTGTGAGCCGGATAAAGAAGAGAGATGAAAAAAAATGTGAGAAGCTAGGATGAAAACCCGAAAGGGCTCCTAGGCAAAATGAGAGATTAAGAGAGAATTATATACTTTGAAAACTCATTTGCCGGAGATGGTGTCATAAGGTGGAAAGCGTTTTCGGGTAAGGTTGGTGAATTCATCCTTGATTTTGTGAAGATTTATTTTGGCTTTCACATTCTTTTGGTTAATTGTTTGTTTTTGGGAGTAAGCATGGAATTTATCCCTTTTTGTCTTTGTTCCATGGCTTGCTATTCTAAGTTAGTTGTAGTAGTAGTAGTTTTAGATCATCTTTTGGAGGTTTGGGAGAGCTGATAGTTTAGTGTGTCATGAGTGACATTTTGATTTTTGTTGGCGTTCTTTGGTTATTGTTGTTGTTACGTCTTTATATATTTCAGGTGAGCTTGAATCTAAGTGTGGGGGAATCATCGTCCCTTACGTTTAGGTTTTGAGCGGATGTTGTTAAGATGTGATGATGATGATATAGTTGATGGAGAGTGTAGTTTGGTGTTGATAATTTGGGTGAAGATTTATTGGGTGATCCTCATTTTGAGTTTACTCGAGGTCGAGTAAAGTTCAAGTGTGGGGGTATTTGATACGCCCAAGTTACACGTTGTATTTACGTCATTTTGGGTGCACTTTGCTAAGGAGTTCGTTTATACTTGTTAATGTTTGCATATATATTATCCTTAGCGGAAGTTCGGAGTTTTGTGAGTTAAAATGGTGTTAACGTCTTATGTTCAGAGCTTTTATGGTAAAATGGGTTTGAGCGATATACTTGGAAGTGTTCGAGAGGCTCAACAACATTGTACCATTGCATCTCACCAACAACAACCAAGTTCCACCGCAAGCCTAAGCAAGCTCAGCAGCACCGCAAGCTCGGCAGCAGCTCATCGCCCAGCAGCATCGAAGCCCAGCCGCTCGCGACTCGCGAGAATCCTCGCACCTCGCGAGCACCCAGCCTTCGCGACTCGCGACCCTTGCCCAACCATTTTGTGCGCGGAAGACAGAGTACTCTTCGCGACTCGCGATAAGTCTCGCACCTCGCGACCCCCTAGGTCGGTGTAATTGTCGGCTGATTTTTGAGCTTTAGTATAAATACTAAACTTGATTTTTGGACCTAAGGGTAGCACACTTGAGGAGAGAGAATCTCCAACACTCCTTTCTTCTCTTCTTATCTTCTCTTTTTAGTTTTTATTTTCTAGTTTAGTTTTTAGAGATTTCAATTATGGAATTGGCTTATGCTATGCCGATTGTAGCTTGAAGCTTGTTCTTGAACGAGATTAATATGAAGCTTCAAGCATTATTGTGAGATCTTTCCTCTCTATTTAGTTTCTTTGATTATGGTTTAATTTCTATGATTGTGTTCTATGATTTTTGCATGATTATGCTAGGAACGTTACTAGTTTGATTGTGTAATTAATCTAATGCTAGATTTAAGAATAGAATCGGATTGTTTTATTCTTTTATCAATTTGTAGCAAACTAGGGAGTAACTTAGATGCTGATCGTCTTGGTTATTTCTTGGGGAAATTGAATCAATTGTTGAATGTTTATCGTGTGTATGACATTAGCAGGTCTATTGGTTCTCTGTGTTTATTCTTTGCTATTGGATTGAACTTAGACGCCCGATCGGACTAGGTTATCCTTTAGTTAGGGTTTTATAGTCACGCTGATCGTGCTATTCAACTAAGAATAAGGAGAATGCGAGATTAATTCTCGACAATAGATAATCATGGAAATAATTAGAGTTGAGGTTCAATGATCGATAATGAAATTGAAGTGGATGTTAATCGGATTCAAGATATTTCCATATTGATTTCTCATTTTATTTATTTGCTAGTTAATTTTAGTTTGTTTATAATCTACTTGAAAACCCCCTGAATTGGTTACTCGGTCCTTAGAATCATCTAGGTATTGATTCACGCTAAATATAAAGCTCGTCCCTGTTTCCCTGTGGATACGACCCCTACTTCCATTATACTAGCTTAGTGTAAAAGAGAGTAGGAGAAATTTTATCTTTGGCCGGGTGCGGTGCACAACGACACATCCGCGCCCGCCACTTATTGTAGCTCCCTTGGTTGTTCTGTGCCCCTACAGGCTTCGAACCTTGATTTCCCGACTGGTTAAATCCAGACCTCACCTGGTTACCACTCCCATTGCCATTTTGCTCTTTCTTTTTCTTAGCAAAGCACTCATACTCCCTGTGGCCCTTCTTCTGGCAGTAGTTACAGGTCACTGGGTCCCCCTTGCAGTCTCTACCAGGGTGGTTATTACTGCACTTCTTACAGTGGTACACTCTCTCAGATTGACCCTTATTGTTGTAGCCCTGATTATTCCTCCCTTGAAAATTCCCATTCCCATTCCTGTTCTTCTTGAAATTCCCTTGATTTCCCCCAGCATTGAAATCTTTTCTTTTCTCACCCACTACAGCATTCTTCTTATCACGCCTCGACTGAAGACCATAAATGTGGGCGGCTCTTCCATACACAATATCTAGAGATGAAAAAGTTTCACCACCTAACCCCAACTGGATTTCCTCAGTCAACCTTTGCTCAAACCTTTGAGCCTTTAATTCCTCAGTGGCTACTACATCAGGTGCAAACCTCGACACTGCTATGAATTTGCTATAATACTCAGAGATGGTCATACTCCCCATCCTAAGGTTGATAAACTCTTGGGCTTTCTGTTTCCTCATAAAAGCAGGGTAAAACTTCCCTCCCAAGGCAGTTTCTAAAGAATCCCAATTAAAACCCTCAACAGCACTAAGTCTAGCCCCATTTTCTCTCCACCACAAATCAGCCTCATCTTTTAAGTATAGCACAGCTTGACCTACTCTCATATTCTCAGGAGAGTTCACAGCCCCCAAAGATTTTCTCAAACTCTCTAATCCAGTTTTCTAAGAAGGTAGGATCAGCTTGTCCCTTAAAGTATGGTGGTTTAACCTTGGCTAGTCTCTCAAACATGTCCCCAGCAGAATCGGGACGCTCAGCTTCTCTCCTGAGTCAATTTCTCCGCCAAAAGGCGAATAGCATCAGCTAAATCGTTATTGTTGTTTGCCATTCTAGTGCGCGACCTGAAATTAACGTACTCTACTTTAGGTTCGATACATAACTTACATGCCATTCTCTACGAAGGCAACATTTGATTTGACCATAAAGATCGCATCAACAAATAATTTCTCATGAAGTTACAACAATATTACAAAATAATCATCATCAATCATCCATGAGGAATATCCACATCAAGAACACACAGTTGAGGAACAATGAATAAACATTCAATCATAACAATTAAAAAAAAATATTCTCATTCGCGTGCCAAAATAAATTCTTGCTCACTTGGATAACTAAATATTTAACTTTTATTCCTCAAAAGGTGCTAATAACAATTTTCTCAACCATAATCTTGTACTTTTCCTAAAATAAAATAAAGGTACTATGAAATAAATTTAAACCCTCTTTGGATGAATTATCCAACATTATTCTTAAAACATAAATACATAAATAAATAATCTAAGGTGAAACATCATCAGTGTTATCCTTTGATTCCCTGTAGTTTTATGGAGTGAAAACCTCATCTTCAAATTCATCAATGTCCTCTATATTATAATAAACATATCTTCTAAATCTTGTGGATCTTCGTTTAGGTTGAGGCTCGTCCTCCTCTGACTCAGAATCACTCTCGTGTCTGAAAACAGTCTGGTAGATATCACTTCTGGTTTGTCCTCTAGCACGGTCAAAGTCATGAAGAACCTCATCATCACTATCAGGCATGCCTGCTCTTAATACATTACGCATAATGAACTCTAGGTTGGTGTAGTTATCATTGTCAGACTCATAATCTCCATCACTCTCATCATCACTCAACACAATAGGGTTGTAGTAGTAGCTCCCTACTCTAGTATCTTCTCTATCAGACATGGCTAGGAATCTATAACAATAAATATAACTTCTATAAGCAATTGGTACTCTCACTTAAGTATAATCCCAACAATAACCAATAAGCAAGAATAACCAACAACATAAAGCATAGGAATAACATAAACAGTTAGCAGGGAAGAAAAATATAATCATGCTGAACTAACTATTTAATGCAGACATATAATATTTCTATCCTATATGCCCTTCCTATACTACTCATCTCTCATAAAATAATAAAATAAACTAGAGTATTGTAAATAATTTAAATAAATAATTTTTTCGAATTTGTAAGGAACCGAAAAATCGAACATAAAGAAAATATAGTTCGAAAATTTCGAACATAATAAAGAAAAAAAAAATCGGACATCATAAAAAAAAAATCGGACCCTTTTAAAAAAAAAATCCGAATCAAAATAATATTGGAATATTGAAAAAGAATTTTCGAAGGTAATTTGAATACCATGAATAAGTATGAGCTCAATAAGAAATTCATTTTAAGTAACTAGCTAGTTAGGCGCCTAAAAATTTAAAGTTGGCACGAAAGTCCAATAAAACCTAAAGCTCTGATACCACTTTGTAACACCCCGACAATTCTCTCTTTTCTAAATTACCTTTTTAATATAAAACATAGAGAATTATCAAAGTATTATCGCCCGTGTGAAAACGTATCGGCTTATTCAGAATTTTACAGCGGAAAACATAATAATAAACTTTATAAATAAAACTTAGTCAACTACAAAGTCAACTCCAAAATCAACCAACAAAACCAAAGTCAAACTTAAAACCAAAATCAACTACGAAAAGCATAAACTTAAAGTATGATAAATAGTCTAACAAGCTCTCCTATCCCGAACCCAATGATGCATCATCTTCAAACCTGTAGATGGATAATGCTCTATTGATCCCTAGAGACTGCTCACCAAAATGGGTCATCACAGGATCAATAAGGCATAGCCATGATCAACATACACAAACAAAAGCACGTAATCAGCAAAGTTGAGTACTACATACTAAACAAATAAACAATCCTAGCATAATACTAATAAGTAATAAACAGGATTAAATAATAATATAATAACTTGCAGATAACTTTTACTGAACTAATCTTTAACAACATTCTTATTACTTTAAATGGAATAGTCAATGGACCGAGTTGTCTAACTAAAACCAGTCTTCCCTTTGGAAGACGAAATACGGCGCGACTCAGTATTCCCATGACCTACGATATCGAGAAACCTTTTAAATAAAAAATAGGACACGGTGATCAATCCGGCCCCAGAAAAAGCCATGGCACTCCCACCATGTACTCCAACTCCTATTTGTCCAACACTTCAGACGTGCACCAGTCTAAAGCTATTGCTATCCAGTTTCACTTTACATGATTTACCAGTTATTACTTGTTATGACTCACAAGTAACACAAATAGCACAATCAACAAACAATCACAACTTTCTTTTTATCTTAGGTTTAGATAAGTGATCACACAATTTAACAACCCAAGATTAATTCCAACTTTAATTCAATCTTTCTTATTTATTGAACCTAGCCAACAACCAAACTACCTTTCATAGGTATAAAATATCAACTTACCAAATAAGGCCCTCGGTCCTTATGAAGCAGTGAAATATCAAAAGGGAACAAAGATCAATCATGATCCAATACTAATAAATATATTAATTCCCCCATGTGAATTAATAAAAATAAAGTTCCCAACCAACATGCTTGCATCAATCTTCCATACAATTATGATATAAATCTCATAATATAAATCTCAAATCAACATGCTTACACAACAGCATAAAACATGCAAAATCCAACATAATAGATATCATATACGAACTCAACATAGTTCCTATACATGATACTACATAATTCTCCTTCTTAAAATCATGATACTACATCAATCAACACATAGGTATGTACGTACCTTGTGTAGACAAACTGAGAGGCCACTTTAACGGGTCTTAAAAGTCGCCTAGAGAGAATTCTCCGCCTAAAACAACCAATATAAATTCACAATCAATCCTTCATGAATTTACAACAATAATAAAATACTTTAAATCCTTCTAAAACATGTTTAAAACCTTTTCCAATAATAAAACTTGATTAATAAACCTCCTAGCATAATACTTACTACACTAGTGGTTAAAATCCATCATAAAACTCTATAATAAACTCTCTTTAAATTTCCAGCAATATAACATAAGTTAAAACTCCCTCAAACCATATTCAAACCTACTTAAAATCATAAAGATAACAAATTTCATAACTTATAATATACTACTATTGATTTTTTAACTTTCAAAACCCTAAAAATTCATGCTTTGATAATTAAAATCTAGTTTAAACCCAAATATGCAAATCTGAATTTTATTTCTTCAATACATAAATTATATAACCTAGATTCAATACTAAATCATCAAATTATAACTTTTAAACATAAACAAAGTAAAACAAAACTTAAAAATATAAACTTTGAATAAAACTTGAGGAGGAAGAAAAGAATCAAACCAAAGCAAGAAGAAGAACAACAAAGACCGGCGGCCAAGGACGGCAGCACCAGTCGGTTGCTACTGGCGGCGCGCTGGCGTCGGCAGTGGTGGTCGGCGGTGAGGCACCGGACCGGAAGAGAAGGAAACCCGAAGGAAGAGGAAGAAAAAGAAAAGAAAAAGAGAGAGAAAATAATAAGGGTGGCCGAAAATTTGGGAGGAAGGAGGAGAGAGAAAATAATTGTGTGGGAAATTTTGGGGGTTTATGGGGTTTATATAGTTTTCCTCTTGTGGGCTTAGGAAAAGGTAATTGAGCTTGAATTATAAATCATTTTCCAAGCCTAAGAGTGTTTGGGTTAATCAAACCCATTTAAGAGTCCTTTTTCAAATCCAAAAAGGATTTCAAACATTTCAAATACTTTTCAAAGCATGACTTTAATAAAATATTTGACTTGCATAAATCATTAAAATAATTCATTTGACTTTCAAATAGTCAACCTTTGAAGAAATAAATCATTAAAATACTAAAATATATTTAAGTATAACTAACTATGCATTAAAATATATTTATAAAATTCATAAATTTACGGGGGATTACATATTACTCTTGTATTATGTGGACTCAATGTTGTCGCAAATTATTGCGTATCTTAAGTCATGTTATGATGTTATCATTGAAGGCCAATAATATAGTTAAAATGGGTGTGGAAGAATATTACTAAGGCCCTATTCTTTTGGAATGAGTGGAACTGAACTGAAATTAACTTAACAGAACTGAAATTAACTGAACTGAGGGAAACTGAATTGCAGAGAGAAACTGAACTGAGCTGAACTGAAATTAACTGAACTGAACTGAAAATAAGTCCAAAAGAACAGGGCCTACGAGTGAGGGATAAGTCGTGTTATCATGCCGTACATTTAAAATATGGATTTTTTGTCCCAAACTAACTTGAACTTTCAAGTTTTTACGAGAAACTACCTTATAAAAAATTTGTTGTCCCAAACTCCCTTACTTTTACCATTTTGTTGTTGACATCTACCTAATGCCCGTTTTCGGTGTTGACTTTTTTTTCAGTTCAAAATTGTGGGAGAAAACAAAGTTAACCTTGTGGAAATTGTTTGAGATTCGAGGAGACTGCGAGGGTAACTGAGAGGGTAATTGTTTCAATTTTAGTTTAAGTAGAAGAGGAATTTGATGGTGGATTGGTGGTACAAAGTGTCAACATAGATATGTGAGAGAGAGAGAGCGCACAGGGAAATGGGGAAAATGAAAAAAAGGGTTTGAAGAGGTCAAGTGATATTACGTGACATTAAAAAAACTGGAAAAAAAAGAGTCAATGCCGGAAACCGGCATAGGGTAGATGTCAACAACAAAATGGTAAAAGTAAGGTAGTTTGGGACAACAAATTTTTTATAAGGTAGTTTCTCGCAAAAACTTGAAAGTTAAAGGTAGTTTGGGACAAAAAATCCTTAAAATATTGATACTTTTACACTTGATTACCATTAAAGGCCAATAATATTACTTTTGTTTTCAACAACAAATTTAATGAAAGTGACAAGATATTTTCACATCATCTCCAAAGTTAAGAGAGGCAGATCTAAAATTTTAACATTAAAAGATGGAGGTGGGAATTGGTTAACAGAAGAAAAAGATATTAAGGATTTGGTTGTTAATCACTTCGTTAATTTTTTTTCTTCGAAACAAACCTTTTCTAGAAGAGAGGTCCTTTGGAATGAGAAAGGGCTAAGTAGAGTAGCAGTGGACGTAATTGGGGGGGGGGAGTGTTCTAATGATGAAATTTGGAATGCCCTTAAGGCCATGCATCCTACCAAATGTCTAGGCCCAGATGGGCTTCAACCTGTTTTCTTCCAAAAGTTCTGGAAAATTGTAGGTGCGTCCATCACTAAGTTAATAAAAAATTACTTCGAAACTGCAACTTTACCGGATTCCATAAATGAGTCTTATATCTCTCTAATTCCCAAAGTGGAAATCCTACTGAAATTAGAGATTTAAGACCAATAGTGCTCTGCAATACAGTTTATAAAATCTTGACAAAAACAATAGCTAATAGGCTTAAGCCTTTCCTTAATGAAATCATTAATCCGGTCCAGTCTAGTTTTGTTCCGGGCTGGAACATTCTTGATAATGTGTTAGTAATTAAGGAAATTGCTAGCTTCTTTAAGAGGGCAAAAAAAATTCAAAAATCATGGCTTTCAAGATTGATCTCTCGAAGGCTTATGATAGTCTAGAGTGGGGATTTATAAAGGACACCGTAGATTTTTTTTAATGTCCCCTGGGAATATGACTAGGCGATTATGAAATGCATTTCTACTCCAAAAATCTCAATTCTATGGAATGGAGTGGTCACTAATGCTTTCCTTCCATCAAGGAGGATACGGCAAGGCGACCCTCTCTCTTCTTATATCTTCATTCTTTGCATGGAAAGACTTTCACGTCTAATAGAGGCGAATGTTAGGAATAAATGTTGGTTACCTCTTAAGATCACTAATGACATCAACATATCCCACATCTTCTATGCGGATGATGTTTTCTTTTTTGGAAAAGCATCGATGGATAATGTTAGAGCTATTTTTGAAACTTTGGAGGAGTTTGGAGCAATGTCGGGTTTGTTTATGAATGCTCAAAAGTCTAAGATTATTTTTCCTCCTAACCTTTCTCCTTCTTATAGACATCTATTAAGTAAGGAGGCTGGTATGGCTGGTACTACAGCCTTAGGGAAATATTTAGGTGTTAATATTCATCCTAACAAACTCAAAAAAAGTGATTACTCGGAGATGCTTGAGAAAACAAAGAACATAATTAGAAGTTGGCAAGCAAAGCTCATCAACATAACTGGCAGAAAGACTCTAATTAAGTCGGTTCTGAATAGCTACCCTCTATATTCCATGCAGTCTTCCCTCCTTCCATGTTCTGTTTTGGATGAAATGGAAATAAATTGCAAAAAATTTCTTTGGAATGCAGTGGACAAATCTCACTACATTCCAAGAATGGGGTGGAATAAGATCAGTGAGCCTATTTATATGGAAGGGTTAGGTTTCAGGAATCTTAAGGACTGGAATGTTTCCTTCATGGCCAAGCTAGGTTGGAGTATTTTAAGGAATGAAAATAAATTGTGGGTTCACATTTTAAAATCCAGATATCTAGGGTCCTCTACCTTTATGAATTGTTCACAAAAGCATGGAGATTCTCCTTCATGGAGGGACATTCTGAAAGGAAGAGAAATTTTGGAACGAGGCCTAATTTTTAGGGTTGGGGATGGTTCTACTATTTCTCTTTGGTATCACAAGTGGGTGGGGGAAAATGATCTTTATAAGTGTATAACTTCTCCAATTCCTTCTTATATGGAGCATTGGAGATTTAATAAAATTATTAGAAATGGAAAGTGGGACACTGATTGTCTCAATAACCTTATCCCTCCTAATCTTATTAATCTTATAATTTCTATGCCTCTCTCTAACTGTGGAACTGATCAAATTACTTGGGGTCCTAAATCTTCTGGTATCTTTGATATTAAAAGTGCATATAGAGTGGCCAATCCTCCAAAAAATTATTTCTCTTCTTTAACCTTAATATGGCATAAAATCTGGAAATTTCAGCTTCCCTATACAAAATGCTTCTTTGGCACCTTGGGCATGAGATTTTACCAGTTAGTAGCAATCTTGCTAAGAAAATACAAAGTTTTAATCCAATTTACACCAGGTGTTTGGATTCAGTTGATGATCGCTTACATCTTTTCAGGGACTGCTCTTCTTCCAGGGTCACTTGGAATATGGTGTTTGACACTAACAAAAATGTACAGTTTCCTAATTTTAGCATCTTCTTTAACTGTCAATGGAATGATTGGATGAAATTAAACACTGAATGCAATACGGATTGGACAATGATTTTTGGTCTTACAATATGGCACATTTGGAAGGGTCGAAATGAAACGGTTTTGCAATACAAGATGAGGCATTCACCTTTTACTTTTAATAGAGTAACGGTCGATTTGGTGGCCAATTTTCGTGCTTTTCGGGATAAGGGAAAAAATCGGGCACCGATTACGAGGATGGATCAATGGAGGCTCCCTCAAGTAGGTTACCACAAACTCAACTCGATGGATACTGGAAATCCGTAGACAAGGAAAGTGGGGGAGGTGTTATAAGGAAGCAGGATGGAAGCTGGTTTGTTGGTTATTCTTTCAAGGCTAGAGCTAGGGATCCAGTCCATGCTGAACTATTGGCGATAAATAGGGGTCTTGAGATTGCTAAGGACTTTGGAATCAAAAAGATTCAGGTGGAGATGGATGCCTCTCTACTCAACCAGATGCTGAAAGAGGTCGAGAATTACGGACTTCACCAACTAGGAATGATTATCCAGGAAGTGGTAGGTTATGTAAGGTGCAACTTTGAAGCTCAATATTTACATGTGAGACGAGAAGCAAACATGGTTGCTCATAAGCTTGCTAAGTTTGGAATGGAGATGAAGGAAGAATCGAAGACCCATGTCTTAGTCCCGGACTGTGTGAAGGAAGACATGAAGAGAGACCCGATGGGTATCACGATCCCGGGAGGAGTAAATTCTACTCTATGTTGATTGCCTATTTGTCGGATGTTATTTTGGTGGTCTGTACTAAAAACAGTTGGTTTTTGAGATTTAGCAGGCAGCTAAATCTTTGTTGTAAGGATGTTTAACTTCTAATCTAATTCCGTTTTTCCTTTTAAAAAAAAAGTACTCCATAGATTCGTTAGTATAATCTCTTTCATCCATACTTTATTTTTGAGGAACCTTTGATCCATACTTGAGGTTATGGGTTAGTCTTTACATGAACAATGTTTATAATTATCTAAAATTGTATGATGTTGATGTGGATAGGTTGTTTCATTAATAAAATAGATTGTTAAAGTTATATGTTGTCAAGCGTGAAAGTTAAAATGTTGCAATCTATCTATACAAATATATTAAAATAGGATTCGAACACATGACATTTGAAATAAAATGTGAGACCTTAACCACTAATCCACTACATTTTCAATGCTTAATGTTTCAAAGTAAAATATAATAAAGTCTTATAATTATATGTAATTATAAAGACATATATAAACAAGCTTTTTGATCTCTAACACTTTTATTAAGTAATAACATTCTCCTACCCTAATTTCACTGAAATTGTTATCTTTATCTCCAATTCCTTTGAAGTTTTTTTTAAAAATAATTTATCATGACATAACGTCCATTTTTCAATTTTGCACTAAATAGGATATTAAGAAAAACTAATAAAATCAAGTATGAGATTTATGAATAATAATATATTTGATGATTTTTAACCGACCGGGGTATCGTACGCCAAAATACTAGTTTAATAGTTTAAATAAAGAGTATATTATAAAGTAAATGTGGTGTTTGGTGTGTGGGAATGATAATTCGGAATAGAGAGTAAAATAGGGAACGATAGTTGTTGACTGATGAGTGAAATTTTTTGTTATGCTACTCAAATGCCTTTACGAATCCTTCTCTCGTTTATCTTCATTAATTACACACATTGTGATATACAAGATCACACACTAAGCTATAAAAAAATGTGTTTGATATGCAGGATATATTTGACAGGATCTGGTCATCTGGAAGATGCAAAGGAAGCAATACATGTGAGTAAGTCGAAATAGACACTAAACTGCAATGGAAACCAGTGGATACTTCATAGTTCATACTGCAGGCACCAAAATGTCATATACACCAGAAAATTCTGCAGATATTTACACCAGAAACCCAAATTCATACAGCAAGCCAAAGACTAAAACAGGAACCCAAACACTCAAAATAGAATAGTGAACTATGAGCAAGGAGCCAAGGAGGTGACTCACTAGCTCACTCCTCTGCAGTATGCATTACAAATGCAAATAATGTCACGGTCCCCGGACCATAATCTTGAACATACATCTAATAATTTGCTACCATACATCAAAGATTCAAAGCTTATACTCTATGTTCATAGTTTATATACTATATGCTCAAAATTTTACTAATATGTTCAAAACCTTTGAACATTTGAATAAACAAAAGCTTGATAAACCACCTTCTGAATCACAGGTCTAAAAGAAATAACCTCCCTACAGTCACAAGGATTCACAAGGCTAAAATCAGCTGGATTAGATTACCTTACCCTGACTTAACAAGAGCCACAACAGTAGATTTTATGATAATTAGTAGTTAAGTACAGCTACTAATCTTGGTTCACATGAGCTATTTCCCTTCAGCGTTTTCACTCCTGAACATCTTAATGGATCATTTATCAATCTAAAGAAGTTTATAAACACTCTATACATGAGGTTACAAGTTCTAAAGTTGGCTACCTCTTACAGAGAAACTGAACCCAAATCCTGATCTTCTATTAATTAATAACTGCAATCAGGAAGACAAATAAAACTTCCCACTCTTTGAAAGGTTAAAAAAATCAAAATTCAAATCTAAGTCACAATAAAGCAAAATTTGCATAAGCAACTTGCGCAATATAATCCTTCAACAGCAAGAATTCCAAGATAAACCAAACATATGAACAAACATTTCATTGTGCCCAAAAAAGAACTGTTTACGTACAATCGAAATTCTACCAAGAAGACTATAATATGTAGGATTATCCTCCAAAAAGGCAAAAACCTACACTTATTCACAAACTACATTCATATTCACTTACTCCTACTAGGCTACTATATTAGTCAATCCATCAAAAGGTAAAGTTGAGTGGTATTTTCAGCTAGCTAGCACAAAAACTTAGCAAAACATACCAAATGAGGCATTACTCTTAAGCTGATTCCAAGGAACAACAGTTTGTCCATCACATCTCTGAAGCTCAAACACAAAGATCAAATTCCCAGCAGGCTCTATCTCCTCCTCATAACTGATAACTTTATACAAGCCATCATAAATGTAAGCAGTCTTATTAGGTGCAACCTTAATCCCCCTTACGACACGAACGTCGTTGTTGATAAAGAAGCTATTCATCATAGCAAGATTACCTCCAGTAAGCTTCTGATCCTTAGGACAATCTCTCTGCCTATTCCTAACAATGCCACCTTCCCCAATGTAAGTGATCACCTCATCATTATCATTGATTTCATCCTTACACCCTTCTTTAGCCACCACACAAGTAGCAACAGTCTTGTTAAAGATTTTTGGATGTTCCATGTAATCAATCCCATTTTCATTTCTTCCATGGAGTCCAACTATTGTGAGTTCCATTCGATACTCGAATCGATCCCCTATATGAACACCTGGAATAGGACCCAGAATTTTGCTAGAACTAATGCAGAGTTTACCCTGTTTTGTTAACGCTTCTTTTGCTATTGAATCAATTCTTTTTACTCCATTGAAACATTTTCTAGTACCTCTTGATACTGAGATTTCCTTGCATTTGTCTCTGAACATCTTCATAGTTGTTATAACCATCTTTCTTTCTCTTCCAAATTCGTTTTCTTCAACTGGGGTTTTCTTGGATTTCTCACTTCTTGTCTCAGTGATCGAATAGTATTGTGGTTTCTTGATACTTATGGTAGAGGTGGGTATGGTTTTTGTAGCGGAGATTTTGCGACGCCACCATTGATGATAGCTTTGGGTGTCTCGCTGAGGTCTCATGACTGTAGAAAAAATACAGAGAGAAGAAAAATGAATGAAGGAGAAGAAGACCCAGAAAAAAAAGAAATGGATGAGAGAGAGAGAAAGTGTGCACGTTAACGGTTTAGAGAGAGAAAGAGGAAATCAGGAAATGGGAAGAAGGTACTGTGGTAGACTGACAGACCAGAAAATTGTACAAATATAATGCCACTATGGTGTGAGGAGTTGAGGACTCAGGACTCAGGACTCAGGACTCAGGAGAGAGAAACTTAACAGAAATGGAAATTATTTCAAATGTAAAAAGAAAAAGAAATTTGAAGGAGGTTTCTTATTTTTCCTTTTTGTTCTTTTTTTTTCTTCTTTATTACTCGATTATGAGAAATTGAAAAGAAAAAGGGGAGATTTAGTTTTTGTATTGTGAAAATAACAAAACGAAATAATTACTGATATATGTTTTGTTTGTGGGTTAATCGGAAGCTTTTTGAGTCCAATCACTTAGGGCGTGTTCGTGTAACAAGAATGTTGTTGGTAGTTTTAATGTAAAGTAGAATTAGCATGTCTTTAGTAAGATGTAAGTGGTTGGTGTGTACAGAACAGTATTTGTTCAAGTAGCGGTATAAGATATTGATGTTCGGTAAAATAAGTTGTAGCTGTTTACAAATAACTAGTTAAAAACTCAAACAAAACTTTAATATATAATTTATATACCACTAAACGCTATCCCAAAAGCTACAAATTGTACCTTTTGACAAACACTACTAAAACACTACTTGTACCACTAAAAGCTATTTACACCACTACCTTACCAAACACTACTATTCTTTTTAATTAGTGTTTTGGCCAGAAGCCAAGCACACTAAAAGCTACTTAAAAAGCTTGTGTCGAACACGTAATCTCAACTTTCTATTTTTAATGACTTATCTTATCCATTGATTACGTTGACCTTTAAAACATTAAAAAAAATTGCTGAAAATCAAGTGAATTGTTAATTGTGAATTTATTTTATGTATAAGTGTTAGTTTTAATTTTAGTTTACTTATAAAAGTTAATTAAATGAATTTTGTAGATTTTAGATTAAAAATGAATGGTCTAGATGAGACAAGTTATCATAACTACAATTTTATTGTAGCCATTGTAAAATTACCGTAATTGTTTTTATAATAAAAAGATATTTTCGTGCTTCTTTCTTTTCCAATATCTATACTAATATATTAAAAGGCGTGTATGACAACGTATACACGCCACGTGGCATCTCTGTTACTCCACTAGAATTGTCCAATCTATACTACTCATGTCAACTAACAAAAGTAAATTGGCTTGCAACAAGATTTGAACCCGTGACATCTTGCAATTATATATAGCACAATTACCAACTCAGCCAAATTTTAATCATGCTTTAAATTTCCACATTATTATATTTGTACCTTATAAATGTTGAGTTTTCTTTATTATATTTTTAATACGAATGGAAAAAAATGCATATCAAGTTCGGAAAAAATACCACCTGGGGCAACGCCCGGGCCCAAATACTAGTTTAGTTACTTATTACTTGAAAATCATCAAGCTATTATATATTTCTTATGCTAAAAACAAACTAATGTATTTTTTAAATAAAAAGCACAATTATCTTAGATAGAGTTCAATTTAAATTATTTGAAAAAAAAGACTTTATATTGAAGACACATAAAATTGTCTCCCCACCACCTCTCTTTTTAGCCACCTCTACTCCTCTTGGGCAGGGCCTTTCCTTGGTTGCCTGGGCTCCCTTTCCTCCTTCCTTCTTCAAGCTCAATTTTGACGACTCCGTTCGTTCCTCTCTCGCGGCCGGCCGGGGTCATTATCCGCGATTATCAAGGAGGTCTAGTCAAGGCATGCTCCTACAATATGGGAAAGTCTCAAGTCTACATTTAAGAGGCAACAACGCTACAACAAGGTACTCCCCCTAGCCATCAATGAAGGTATCAAAAACCTTCATATTGAAGGAGATAATCTACTAGTCATCAATGTAGTGCAAGGCACCTGGGATCCCACGTGGCAAATTGTAAACATCATCAAATATATTCAAACATCCCTCTCATCCTTCCACCATTGGGGCATTAAGCATATTTACCGAGAAGCAAACAAAACAGCAAATTGGATAGCCAATGACAGTCATTTAATATATTATACTTTTATGGAAGATTGTAAAAACTCAAAATGTAAATTTAACTTTGTAAATGACGTATTAGGAGTTACGCTCGTGCGGAGGGCTTCCAAATACTTTTTTTCTTACCTTTATATATATAAAAATATTGGCTTATCATGTATAGTGCCAAATAATGATGGCTACGAGTCCTCTTGCAACATCAAATTCAAATGTCACAAGTTGTTTTAATGGGTTCACTTGGCTGAAAATTTTCAATACATTTCATATATGTTGAAATCAGCGGGCTTACAGTATTTTAAGAGAGAGATGAGTCCAAAAGAATCAAAATGAATCTATAACTTTTTGGAACTCTACATGAACGGACAATCTTTGGAGTAGGCTTTCTCAAAAGATATTATAAGCCCAATTTCCGATCTAAAATTAGAGAAGATATGGAAGCTTACGAAACCAGGCTCAAAATGGACACCTTTGATCGCTATGTGACCCATAGCATTTTTTTTGTTATTGATTCAGATGATGCAAAACGGGAAGCATGAAACATAAACTTCTCTATTTTCTAAACAAATATTATGGGCCTCTAGAAGAGTCAGGGATCAAAAGTTATAGTTCTGAAAGACTTGTGCACCATCGTTGCATCCTGCACAAGGAACTTGTGTTGCATCTTGCATGCACTCCTCGTTTCGGATCTTGTGACACTTATTTGTCATAATATTAGTATTACTAGCTTTGAAGCCCGTGCGTTGCACGGGTTGTTGTTTATTTTAATTTTTTCAAATTTTTATTAACGTTGTTGACTTTTTGTTGTTGTGAAATGAGATTTTCAACACTATTTTATTTTATATACTTCCTCTATTATTTTCCTATTGTAACAATTACCACTTTGGGTAGTTTTAGCTATTTCTTTTCCTATTGTAACAATTACCACTTTGGGTAGTTTTAGCTATTGGAACCATTCCACTTTTGGTAAAAAAATAATAATTATAGTTGACAACATCGCCTTTACTTTATGTTAATAAAACCATCATTAATTACTCAAATTGCCTCATAAAGTTGTGTTTACTTTATTAAGGATTTACCTATCCCCTACTCTAGTTAACCCCTACTACCCATTTTGTTTTATTTTCTTAAAAACTATGCTCAAACCCATTGTTGCAGTAGAAAAAGACAGAAAGTATTTGTCATTATATTTTAATTTCTAGATTTGTTATTGTAATATATAAATTTTATATTTTTAATGTTCAATTGAATATTGTAGCTAAGTCTATTATTAAATAGTATCCCAATAATTGGTATGATTAACAATAGCTAACACAGTTTTAACATGGAAAATACCCGAACGATACTTTAAGAAAGTAGAGGGTAATAATTTAATAGATGCAAGACAGTGATTTCCCAATTATTTTTAGTAGAATTAAGTTTATTGAGAATAGAATAAGACCTGACATATAAATATATGAAAAAGAAAACATAAATAATTATGTATACAACAAATATTTTAGGAATAAAATAATTAGTCAATTACATAATACCTCTGCAATGTCGTTGACAAACTTTCATGTGATTCTTCATGTAATGCCATTATGGTATGCTCAGAACTACATATATGTATTTTTTATCTTTATATAACTCAATTTTTAAAAGTTTGATTTTAAAAGACATAACTGCTATTTTCACATATAATACGCTATTTTTATAGTTATTTTTGTATGTATTTAAAATAAAGAATAAATAATATGTTATTGTTCATCTAAATAAATATATTTTCATAAGTTGTAAAACTATACTGTATATAGAAACATATTTCGAGCACTCTCCGATGGTAAGAAGTTTATAATATTGCGAATTATGTAGCAAAAGTTATATTCAATTTACATAGTTGAATAATTTATGTTTTTTAATTAAAATCAGATTGTAATCTTCACTTATTAAAAACACCTTATATGTATTTATATCTATGTTAAACACTATTTTGAAAAAAATTTAAATTGAAAAGAATGACATGTCCATGTTTAGGTGGAGCTCTCTATAATATTCTAAGGTTGTTTTTTAAAATCATACTCTAATTTTTTCATTCAAAACTCTAATATATATAGATTTTAATTTTTGTTCTAACAACAAAGTTTCCTTAATAAATTTGGTTGCAATACTAAATTGCTTTGGTTCAGTTGAGTAAGACTGCTGTTTGGATCCTCTAAAGTTCTAAACGAACTTTACAATGTAGAGTTTGAGCAATATCAACCATATTGAATAAAAAACCAATGGCTCATATAGTATCTTTCCAAAAACCCCTCTATATTTCTCATCAAAATCCACCCCTAATTTTTCCCCTTCCACCAATATGGGCCTTTGATTTTAAAATGTATGGTTCATATACAACTCTACCTTGTAGAATTTGATTAAAACTCTAGAGGATCCAGAACTCGTAACTCTATTTTTCTCATCAAAATCCACCCCTTATTTTCCCCCTTCCACCAATATGGGCCTTTGATTTTAAAATGTCTGGTTCATATACAACTCTACCTTGTAGAATTTGATTAAAACTCTAGAGGATCCAGAACTCGTAAGGCTGAGGTTTTTAAAGATTATATATATGTTTAATCCTGTAAATTGGACCTATGATTAAATGCTATAGTCACATATAGTACACTATAGTTATAGCTATTATTATATTTATCTAAAAGAAAGACTAAATAATGTCTTACCATTCATCTAGTTAAATATATTTTCATGAGTTGTAAAACTATATCGTAAATGGATCTTATTTTGAAGCATATTTCGAGCACTCTCAAATGGTAAAAAATTATAATGTCTTGAATTAGGATCAAACAAACAGTGGTCAATATATTAGTCCATGGACAAAGAGTCCATTAAAACATATAGGGCAATCTCCTCCGGGCAATGGAGTTCCCATCTCTGTTCAACACCAAAAGGGAAAATTCTAGCTAGGTGATGGGCAACAAAGTTACCATCCCTAAACACATGAGACCACCTAATAGACTGAAAATCCTTACTAAACAAAAATGCATCAGCTAAAATAACATCAATGTCCGCAAAATAAATTGCACCCTTCGAGAGACGGTTCACCAAAACTTGACAATCGGACTCTATGATCACATTTTCGAAATGATATGCTCGAGCCAACTTTAGGACGAGGCACAAGGCCTTCCCTTCAGCCACTTCAGGGGGCCACCACGCTCTAACTCTTCTTGTTGCTGCCATGATCACCTCTCTATTGCTGTTACGAGCCACTATACCCAAACCCACCCAGCCATCATTCCCTACCAAGGCATCCACGTTGAGTTTGGTGCAGCCAGCAGGGGGGAGTCCAGACCTTCGAGCTACGTTGGATTGCCCTCGAACCCCCATAAATACGAGTATTGTAGAGCCCAAAATCTGCAGCTGCTTTGGAGGCATACTCCACAACTGCTGCGTTAGATCTCAACACATCCTCAAAAACAGCCTTGTTACGCCTAAACCACAGGTTATAGGCGAGATAACTCAGCTTCACCAGAGCATCACCATCAATCACGTCCCACTCCTCCCACGCGTCCAAGCTGCTGGTAACATCGCTCGACGGTAGGTGCGTGAGAGCCTTGAAGCTCCCAAGCCTCAATAACACATGGGCATTGGAAAAGCGCATGGAGCACATTCTCGAGGGCAGCTTGGCACAAGGGGCACGTATCATTATCAGCAATGTGGCGATATTTTAGAAGAGATTGAACTGGTAAAGTACCTGAGCAGAGGCGCCAAAGAAAGTGGCGGACCTTCGGGGACACGTCCAAACCCCAAATGCGCACCCAAGCTCTATGAAACAGGTCGAGATTCCCCGATTTTCCAACCATATAGGCTGTTTTGACCGAGTAATCCCCGTTCTTTGTGAAAGCCCATGAAACTGAATCCTCCGGTAGCCGCTCACTCAAAGGAATTGCGAGTATTGCCCGAGCATCAGTTTCATTGAACGAGTCCATTAGATCAGCATCCCATTCCATCGAGCCAATATTGATAAGATCACGCACATGATCGAGACCTTCAACTCTAGCCCCAGAAATGAATCGGCTTTTGTCATTAAGGACCCATGGATCCCTCCAGATGTTAATCTTGGTCCCATTGCCTACTCTCCACAGGTACCCTCTCGGACTAGGGCTTTAGCCCCCCAAATACTCTTCCAGGAGAAGCTACCCACCGGACCCAAGGATGAGTTTAAGAAGGTGGACTTCGAATAGTATTTGGATGAAAAAACTCGGCCCAACAGGGAGTTGCCTGCATGAAGCAACCTCCAAGCATTCCGGTCTAAAAGAGCTTCATTGAATACACCAAGGTCCTTAATACCGAGGCCACCTAGACATTTCGGAGAGCACAAAGATCCCCAACCCGTCCAATGCATAGAATTATGTGAACCTTTCGAGCCCCACCAAAACTTTGACATGGCCGAGTTTATTGACTGGATAACGATTGCCGGAAACCTATAAACTCCCATGAGGTAAGTAGGGATAGCTTGAACAACCGCTTTCAAGAGAGTTTCTTTCCCCGCCCTAGAAATGAGTTTTTCTTTCCACACCTGAAGCTTTTTCCAAATTCGCCCCTGGATCTCTGAAAAAATTTCTTTTTTCGAACGGCCTGCAATTGTAGGAATACCCAAGTAATACTGATGCTTCTCTACTTGTTTCATAGCCATAAAATTTGTCAACTCTTTTTTCGGCACAGAATTAACTCCTTTGCTGAAAGAGATTTTCGACTTGTCTATATTTATTTTCTGACCAGATGATGCCTCGTATTTGTTGAGAATATCAACTATAGCTGCGCATTCCTGTCGGTTAGCTCTAGCAAAAAGTAAACTGTCATCAGCAAAAAAGAGATGAGAGATCTCCGGACCACCTCTACTGGCTCTCATCCAATGAATGATCTTATCATTAGAGGCCTTGCTAATAAGAGCCGAGATAGCATCAGCAATAATAATGAACAGATACGGGGAGATAGGATCCCCCTGTCTAAGACCTCGGGAAGGTGTCACAGCCCCACAAATATTACCATTAACCACGAAAGAGTACTGCACAGAAGACACACAACTCATAACAACATTCACCCAAGACTCCGTAAAACCCATCTTGACCATCAAACTACAGAGGAAGTACCACTCAACTCTGTCATACACCTTGCTCATGCCCAAATTCATAGACACAAACCCTTTCTTCCCCTTAAATCTATTTTTCATAGAGTCAAATAATTCAAAGGTAATCAAGGCATTGTCTGTAATATAACGCCCCGAAACAAAGGCGCTCTGGTTCTCAGAAATAATTACAGGCAAAAACTGTTTCAATCTATTAGCCAGGACCTTAGAAGCAAGTTTATAGACAACATTACAGAGGCTTATAGGGCGAAATTCAGAAACAAGAGTCGGGGATTTCACTTTAGGAATGAGCACAATATTGGTCTTATTTAAAACATCTGGAGGTCTAGTACCATGAATAATACCTGAAACGACCGAAGTGACATCATCACCCACTATACTCCAGAATTTCTGATAGAAAATGGCGTGCATCCCGTCAGGACCCGGGGCCTTGCACGACTTCATTTGATTCAAAGCTTCCCATACCTCTTCCTTGGAGCATAATTTCGTGAATGCACAATTCATCTCCTCAGTAATGATCGGGTTCACAGCCTCCAAAACCGAGTCAACATTACCTTGCGTCGGGGAGGAGGAGCAAAATAAAGTATGGCAGTAATCGGAAATTACATCTTCAAGGTCCTCTTCATCGTCCTTCCAAACCCCATTTTTTATCAAACAACCCACTGATGCAGTTTCGTTTTTTGCGTTGCGACGCTTTGTGGTGAAAATAATGGGTGTTTCTGTCACCATCACGGATCTCACTTACTCTGGACCTCAGAAACCAAAAGGCTTCCTGTTTGTCTAGCGGCCCCTCAAGCTCGGATTGGAGCGTGATTTCTTGGGCCCTATCCTCCTCGGTACTAACCTGCTGCAGCCCCTTAATAGCCTCCTCTAGCCTGCTAATTCGCTGGCCCAAATTGCTGAGAAGCCCAGCACTCCAAGCACTCAAACCCCCAGCCACAGTCCGAAGCCTCGCTGGGAAAGGCTCACCAGCAGACCCGGTCCAAGCTTCACGGACTTGGGCCTAGGGGTGAAAGTTCGGTGTACGGTTTGGATTAGGGCCTAATCCAATCCGATCCGAACAAAATTTGGATTTTAATTTTCCAATCCGAATCCAAACCAATTAGAGTTTGAATCCGATCCAATCCAATCCGAATTTTCATACTCTAGATTGGATCCGATCCGAAAATCCGAATTTTTAGAACTTAGTTTTTCGATGAAATAAATTAAGCACAACAACAGCCTAGTAGATTTAGGAAATGAGGAATTAAGTGCTGTTAGGGTTTTAGGGGAAGGGTTGAAGTGCTACGCCTACTGGGGTATGGATTAGGTTTTTTTTTTATAAAAAAATTCAGTTAAGCACTTAAGCCCAATCCAAATACATAATACAAGGCATATTACTATTTGGTTATATTGGATTTTTGGATCCAATTACCCTTAATCCAATCCGATCCGAAAATCCAATTTTTCAAAAAATTTCAATCCGAATCCAATCCGAACACAGTTTGAATCCGATCCGAATTACTAATTCGGATTGGATTGGATTGGATTTTGGATATTATCCGAATAACTTTCACCCCTACTTGGGCCTCACAGCCCTCTTCCAACAGCCAAGCAGTTTCAAAACGAAATTGCTTTTTCTTCCTCTTGCGTTTTCTTTGCTGGCCCATAATACGAACCAAAATCGGAGTATGATCTGATTTATACCGCATCAAATGTTTAACAGCAGCTCTTGGGAATAAATTGCACCATTTTGAAGAGGCTACAAAGCGGTCAAGGCGTTCTCAAATTCTTTTCTTTGGCTTCGAACCCCTTTCCCATGTGTACCAAGAACCTGAAAAACCCAAGTCCCTCAACTCCATGACGTTCATGGTCTCACGAAAATGATGCATGCTAGGCCGATCAGTTTGAGAGCCCCTTCAATTTCTTCCATGCTTAAAAACTCATTAAAGTCACCCCCAAACATTATAGGCCCCTCATAGGATCGGAAAGATTGCATCAACTCCCAAGTCTTATATTTTTGAGCTTTATCCGCCCACCCATATATACCCACGAAGCGCCACATCCTACCATCCACAAGCTGCACATCTCCACAAATGTGATGACTAGAAAAAGAGACCAACGTGAAAGATACCTCCCCCGACATCCAATAAACACATAAACCACCTGAGGTTCCAACACTATCCACCCCTATAGCACAATCGAATCCCAACCTACGTTTCACACTTTCAGCATTCGAACTACTAATCATTGTTTCCGAAATAAAGATCAAATCCAGGCTAGCACTATTACACCAGCGTCGTAGCATTCGAACTGCCCGGGGGTTGCCCAGACCCCGACAGTTCCAGCAGAGAGTATTCATAATGCTGGGCGGGGTTGGTCCTCGCCAACCTCCGCCTCGACAGTTGCCTCACCACTGACAGGAACACCATCCGAACCACGAGCCTTCTTCGCTCCCTCCTCCGCTGCAGCATCCTCAACATCCATTATCATGGGGTCAGGGAGCTTACGTTTCTCCCCACAACCCATGCTCCCCTTACCCTTATCAACATTAACAGAGCCACAATGCATCCGGTTCGTAATTCTAACTTTGTTCTTTAATTTAACTTTGCGATGAGATGGGGTAGGAGTAGCAGCACCAATCGCAAAAACAAATGGGGGTATCGCATTACCTGGGGTGTTACATTGTGCATTAGGTAGGCCTGCGTCGGGGTCGCCCTGCATGGCATTAGGATTAGGGCCATCACCTCGCACCTGAGAGACATTCGAGCAATCCTCTTCCACAACACTAGCCTTCCCAGTCGAACCCCCTTCTTCACCAGACTCCGCTCCACTCTCTTTCTCCACAGTATCATCATTGAACTTCAATACACGAGAGCATTGAAGGAAAGCCCTCGATTCTTCCTCCATCTTTAGTCGACCTCTACGTGGAGATGCACGGATCCAAGATCCCCACTGCCTCTCCAAATCTTGCTCCTCCTTCTGCGCTTTAACACAGTCTCTTTCTATGTGACCGAGGACCCCACACACGTAACAGAATGTGGGGGGTCGCTCATATTTTATTTCAATCACACCATTCCCTCCACCCTTAGTCTTAATCATCTGAACCCTACGCAAGGGTTTAATAATATCGATGATGACTTTAACTTGGGCCGATTTGTCCCAAATTATACCATCACAATCCACCTCCACCACCTCTCCAATACCACCAGCGATGGTTCTAACAAATTTTGCCGAACGGCAGTCCATGGGGAGGTTGTATAACCTAGTCCAGAACGGGCAATGATTTAAGATTATATTCGAGGGTTGAGCCCTTCCATCAATAGCATCTAGCAAAACAAGGCTATTGTCAAAAGTCCATGGCCTCCCGGCCATAACTTTTTGTGCGATCTTTGGGTGTAGCGAATCGCACCACAAACAAGCCATTCTCTATAGGCTCGAATACCGCTACTCTAGAGATGGCCCATATCTGGTTGAGAGTCCTCTTGAGCGCCTCAAAGTTATATGATCTTGTCGAGATAACCCGACCCACCATCGCCAATTCGAGCGAATTTTGGTTCGAGTCATCCTCAACTTCTTCCACGGACACAAAATTAGATTCTTCTTCGGTAATTTTTAGATTCGAGCATTTAATGATGAGGTCGTCAACCATGATGACTGACACCAATCCCAAGGGGGGATTGATCGACTCGAGGAAAGAGAAGAACAAAAGGAAACCCTAGACTTTTCACTCAAACCCTAGTCGCACTAGAGAGAGACTTTTTTTTCTTATGATGGCTAAAACTTTGGGAGGGTGGCTCGCAAAATAATCAGCTTAGTTGATTCCCTTTCTGGTAACCCCCCAAACAAATGCCCTCTAATATCTTTAATTATCAACAAGTAAAAATTGTAAAAAGTTGATATTAAGAAATATAAATTGAAAGAATCTAACGAGATCTCATATGACTATGTTTTTCCTAAAATATAGATCACCAAAGACAATCAAAGTGTAAGATGTGAATAGTAAATACTATGTAAATGGTGCAACTATTTCTAAAAGAAGAAAATATTAGCATCACCCATTGAATTGACTGGTTGTTAATATTCTTCACTTATATACTTAAACAATAAGCATTTTCCTTAATCTATTATTCCTACCTCAATTCTCCATTGTTAGAAAGTGTAAACCATGAGATAATTTTCTTAACTTTTCCACTAGAAATTTGTTGAAAATCTCAAAATTCCTAACATTACATAAGAGTTGCAAAACATCGCCATATTCTTACTCCCAGTGAAAATCTTTATATCCCTATTAGGCTCCTTTTGATTGGGTGTAAAATATTTTCAGTGTAAAATGATTTTCATGGAAAACAATTTACAATGGAAAACACAATTTCAAAATTAGTTTTTCGTTGTTTGGTTCCATGTAAGAAAAATGATAAAAACGAAAGGAAAATAAAAGGGAAAGTAAGGAGGTAGTGAGAGCAGTGTGCAAGAGAGATAAGGAAAATGAAGGAAAACAGTTTTCCCTTCATTTTGAAGGGAAAATGGTTTTTCATCGTTGGGAGAAGAATTTTACTTTCCAGGGAAAACGGTTTACACTCTTTTTGCAAACCAAACAATGTAAAATTGAAAATAGATGAAAACAGTTTTGCAGGAGAATGTTTTACGCCCTACCAAACGGATAATTCCTAAATTATTTGTTTGGCAACGAATTCTAGAAGGTCTCCCTATAAAATTTCAACCCCCAATATGCCAATATATTAGTATCTTTCGCAATAGAGTCAATCTTGGCGTCGATTAGCAAAGGATGAACTCCTATAGTTTAGGACTACAAATACATAAACCAATGACACAACATTACATTTCCACCACATATCAATCCAACACAAACTCGTCAGTGATACTACTCAACCCAAAATGTCTTCCACCACCACCACCAAAGAACTAAAAACTGAGCTCCCACCCCTCATCCGAGTGTACACCGACGGCTCCGTCGAGCGTCTCTGGGGTCCCCCTACCGTCCCCGCCACCCTAGAAGACCCCGAAACCGGCGTCGCCTCCAAAGACATCACACTCTCCCCAACAACTAACCTCATTGCCAGACTCCACCTTCCTAAACTCACCCAACAAAACCAAAAACTCCCCATCGTAGTCTACTTCCACGGAGGCGGCTTCTGCCTCAAGTCCGCCTTCTCCTCCACCGAGCACCGCTACATGAACTTCCTAGCCACCGAAGCTCATGCACTCATCGTCAACGTCGAGTATCGTCTCGCACCCGAACACCCTCTCCCCGCAGCCTACAACGACGGATGGACCGCCCTAAACTCTCTAGCCTCCATCGACGAGCCATGGATCACCAACCACGGCAATCTCAACGCCATCTTCGTAGGAGGCGACAGTGCAGGAGCCAACGTAGCTCATAACTTAGCCATGAGAGCAGGATCAGAAACTTTAAACAACGGAATAAAACTACGTGGGATATATCTTTGTCACCCATACTTCCTAGGGCCTAAACGGGTCGGAACACGGGACCCGAAACACGATATGGGTTTTAACAAGGAGAGGGCATATGATACTTGGGAGTTTGTTTACCCAGGTGCTGGGCCCAATCATTATATGATTAATCCATTGGTGAAAAATGCTCCAAGTTTGAAGGGTTTAGGGTGTGAAAAAGTGCTGGTTATTACTGGTGAAAATGATGATATTGTAGATTGGGGTGTTTTGTATTATAATGGGTTGAAAGAAAGTGGATATGGTGGAAATGTTGAATTGTTTGAGGTTAAAGATGAAGGTCATTCATTTCAGGTTTTTAATCCTACTTGTGAAAATGCTAAGCTTATGATCCAGCGTTTAGCTTCGTTTTTCAACAATTGATTAAATTGAATCATGGAATTAAACTAAATCATGTATTAATTATTATATCCATGTATTTGAGTTTGATCTTGTTGGTTGTTTTGATACTATAGAATTAAATAAATGTTAGTTTTATCTCTGTTGCATACTTTTCCTTTGTTTCATATCAAATTAAATTTCAACAACCAAGATTTTAAGAAATTACACAAATAAGACCAAAAAACTTGGTCAAATTACACATGTAGGTCTTTAAGTCAATCCTGGCGTCTATAAGCAGGGGAAGAAAGACTCTTCACTCTTGCTCAAATTACAAAGATATTACAATCTCATTTTTACATGAGTCCCTCCCAAACAAAACCCAACTCTTTCTCATACTTCCCATACCCGATTCGCTTATTAAACAGGCCGGCAACCTTTAACTTTAATTTGATCAGTTTATTAAAAGAATCACCCATCTATTAAACCCACTTTCTCTATAGGAAAATATGTTCCAAATACAACACTAAAAGAATATAGGGTTCTTCTACATAGTGCCGGTTTTACGAAATTCTACGTTGGACACGACTATTTTTAACTAACTTTCCACATTATACCCCTAAACTTTGTAAACGTCACACAAGTACCAAGCAGTAGATTTTGGGACTTTCTTACCATGTGGATATAGAGTAGGATTGTTGAGCCTTTGTTAGTTGACTAGGTTTTACGATATGATCCCGAGAGATTGAAGAACTAAAGGAATTGATTTTTCTGATATTGTTAACGGAAATAGCAGGATGAAATTCGGAGGAGGTGGGGCACAAGGCCCTTAGAAATGAAAAATATTTTTTTGTGATAGCATGCTAGATTTAGTATAACTCCTTTATTGGAGTGATTTCCATTAATCAAGGTTACAAACTAATAGTCCTAATTGTATCAAGAAACCTATCAAAGATAGGATATCTATTACAAAATATATCCACAGAATATTCTATTCTATTACTTTAAAAAAAAAAATACATGGTTAGGCCAATTAGGCAATTACAGCTCAAGTCGAACTACGAGTATAACTTAACGATCACAAGTCAAGTAAGGGTATATTGAGCGTAACAAGTAACCACGACCACTTCACCAGAGTAAATTTGTTTTTGGATTAAGTCGAGCAGAGTTCTGGTCGCGATCAACTCACTCGATTAATAACCCTATACATATTAATGGTCAATTTTTTACATTCATATATATAATTTGAGACAAATAGAGTACTTTTTTTTGTTTCTTTTTATGAAAAAAAAATCGTTACTAGTCCTTTTCAGATGCGAGATAGGAATCATGTGATATAAATCCATTAATAACATCCGTCCTACTCACTATATACTTCTATATGGTTTAGTAATTTTAGTCCTGCCCTCTTACGACAAGTGAATTGAATGTTCATCTATAAATGTTACATACTTCCCTCAAGAATTCATTCTCAAATCTCAATCAACCCACAACTTCAAATATCATAATTCATACATCTCTTAAAACTCTCACATGCTCTCTCCCTAGATAGCAAAGATGCATAAAGTTATGTTCCTCTTATCGTTGTTATTTCTCTCTAGCAAAATTTCCCAAAAAACTCAAGCCGCATTCCAACCTATTTTACGTCGACCTGTATTTTATCAACCTAGACTTCCACCTCAACCTCATGTAAGACAATATCATCACCTTCCTCCCGGACTCAACGCGGTTGGACCGGAGTCTATAGCATTCGATTGCCAAGGCGGTGGTCCGTACGTTGGAGTTTCCGATGGTCGGATACTCAAGTGGCAAGGTCCTTCGATTGGTTGGACCGTCTTTGCAGTAACCAGTCCATATAGGTACATACACTTGTACTTCCTTACTATTTATGGCTTTTGTCGAAGAGTAGATTTTATCCGAAGTTCATCATTTCCTCTCGTTTCTTTTTTATCTACACACTTTTCTTTTTGATACGTTTCTTTTTAATCCTCACACACTCTTGCTAAACCTATCCTTGACAACATGTCCCTACTTTCTCCTCTTTTTTCCACCCATGCCATCCACTTTTTAATATTTTAACCTACTTTTGTAGTTTTTTTCTCACTTTTCAATTTCTCTCCACCTTTTTGGTTTTTCCATACTTTTATACTTCTTTCTTGGTTCCCCAAAGTGAGTGAGTAAGCTAGAAAGAAAACTGAGGAGTACATGTTTATTTTTATGTGCAAACTTGATATTATCAAAGTTAGACTTTTTACGTTTTTTTGTGGTGTGTAGAGTGGGTATATGTGTGTTTATGTAATGATTTGTTGTTTCATGGTTTGCACTTTTGGTAAATAATTAACATAAACTTGATTTAGATGTCGTATTGCGTTGTGTTTTTCTTTTTATGTTCTCCCAATATTTTTGCTATTACGGAATACCATCTTTAAAAAATAATATTTTGTTATATTCCAGTCAGGGTGGGTTTATCTCAAGCATTTTAATTTTTAATAGTAAATTGGTGAGTTCTTATATGAGATTTTTATGCTATTTTGTTTTGTAATCTGAAGATGTAAAAGTTGATGTTAAGGAGAATAATTAATAAATAAATAAAGATGTAAGAGTGTATAGGATTGGTGGATAAATTCTTACTTTTCACTAAAGAATCAAGGTTGGCCTAGTTGGTTGGAGGCCCTCCTTCCACCCTTGCGAGTTGTGACAAGGGTTCGATTCTTACCCCTTGTAAAGTGGGATTCCCAAATTTCCCCCCACTTACGCAAGGGATTTCATCTTACCTTACCCAAAAAAAAAAATGTATGCGTGCATGTATAGATTGGAAGTTGGAACAATCAACCAAACACTGGATTGTCCAAATAAATGTAGCCTGTTTTTTTTTCTTTTTAGGGTTTATGTTTATTATATATTCAACCTGTTCTCTTCAAGCTTTTATTATAATACCGCATAATTTGCTATTCTATTGATTTTGAGTTGATTTTAGGTCAAATTCGTGTGATGGGCTTAACAACTCCCCAGCAGAGCAATATTGTGGCAGACCACTAGGCCTAAAGTTCAACATGGTAACATGTGAATTATACATTGCTGATTCTAGCTTTGGCTTAGTAAAGGTTGGTAGCAATGGCGGCATCGCAGCTTCCGTTTCCACCAGTGCCGAAGGAATCCCATTCCGATTTCTAAATGCCTTGGATATCGACTCCGAGAGCGGTGATGTTTACTTTACAGATAGTAGTTCTCATCATCATCGATGGTACATAACTATATTCTATATCACAATTCAATGATATGTAGCATAGTGTTATCTTTTAATAAACCAAATTAATTCACATATTTTGCAATGAATTGTACATTACAGGGAGTATTCAGCAATAGATTCGACTGATCGAAGCGGAAGATTGATGAGATATGATCCAAAAACAGGACGCACGATCGTTTTGCTTAAAGGCCTATCATTTGCAAACGGGGTAGCATTAAGCAAGAACAGAGATTTTGTTCTGGTTGCTGAAACAACATTGCATAGAGTGCAAAGGTATTGGCTCACAGGTCCTAATGTTGGAACTTCTGAGGAGTTTATTCAACTTACTGGACAACCGGATAACATTAATCGAAATAGTAATGGAGATTTTTGGATAGCACAAAATCCAACTGCACCCATTAGAGTTAATGATTCTGGAATCATACTGGAAAGTTTGAATAATAGTGAAATAGTGGATTGTAGTGATGTAACCGAATTTAACAATAGTTTGTGGATAGGTTCTGTAGTTCAACCTTATGTTATGTATACTAGCTAGATTATTATTCTAGTATGATGGTTAATAATATCTTTATTCAAAAGCACATTCATCTATTAATCAGAATAAGATGAGTTCTCTTATGGCTACAACTAATTCACTCCAGAACCTTTTTCTAATTACCTCTTGCATAATTGTCTCATTTATTATATTCTATCAAAATTATAACATTTACTTATTTAGTTACATGCTACATTCTTTTAAGAAAAGTTGAGCATTGTACAAAGTAATATTGCGTCAATATTAATATATATATTTATGATGAGTGCACAAGAATTGTAAAAATCCATCACGTGTCACCCTCCCCTCTTCCAATAGCCTTCTATCCATGTCGTTCTCATACATTAAAAATCAATTTAAACATTGTCAATGTGAAATTTCGAACCTACATGAAACAAAGAGATGTCTACCGCTCCACTACTCTTTTACTCTTCTTCTTTTTTATCAAGGTTAATGATTATATAATGGAATTTAATAGAAATCAAGAGTTAAGCTATAATGTTTAAAATGTATATTTTGAATAAAATGACTTATTTCTTTCTATTTATTGACAACTTTCTACACCAAATGACATTAGTTTTCTTGAACTACTAAATCGCAATACACAAAAAGTATCATAAGGCATCATCCAAGCCCAAAAACTAATTTACTCTTGATATGTGTGCCTAAGTCTAACATGATAATAAATTGACGATAGAGGGAGTATTCATCTTGAGGTGTGTTTCCCCATATTGTTTTTTTTTTTGACAATGACTAATGAAATCTCCAATTACGTACCCCTTTCTAGCTTTAGTAGCTAGATGGTGTGCTTCAGAGACTTCCTTTCTTTTATCAAAAGTACAAGAAAAATAATCGAACTTGTTAGCTAATAATAAGATATTATCCAAAGTGATCCTGATTTCCTTTGCTGAGTTTTCCACTTTTTTCATAGCCATGACAAGTTCCCTGCAGTCCGATTTTATGGCTATTGCTCTTGATCTCCCCTCCCAACTCTTAAGGCAATTAAGAATAGCCAAGGCTTCCGCTTGAATAGGGGGAGATAGCAAGGACTTTCATTGATTCGTTGTTATTAAGAATTCCTTCTTCGACCCATGCTTTGTAGCAGCTTCCCAATCCTTCGAATTTTTCTTCATTTTCCAAGCGCCGTCCACCTGAATGCAAGAAAGGCTAGAGGAGTTGATAGATCCTATATACTCCATGAGACATTGCTTTCTCCTTGGATACTTGTCTCTTTGCAGATGGAGTCAATCTTGTATCTTTTAATTCTAGCTTGCTAATCTTCAAAGATGATCATCACTCTACTTGGGTTAGGAGAAACGAATTTGAAAACTACCTCATTTCTATGTAACCAGATGGCCCATAATGTGGCTATGCATGACAGGGTCTTCATGGTAAATAGCATGTTGAGAATCAACCAACTGGTTTTTCTTACTTAGTAGTTTGATGAAGTTCTTGATCCATTCTCCCAACGGGATAATGTTATCCATCAAAGGTCTGATACCTAATGTTGCCATCCAAATTTTCATGGAGAATTGACAATCTCTGAAGAGATGCTCCATAGTTTTCAAGCCAGAATTACAAAGTTTGCAATCCTTTGTAACCTGTATATTTCTTTTGATTAGGTTTGAAGAAGTTAGAATTGCTCTATTAATTAGTTTCCAAATAAAGATTGTCCATTTCGGAAAAATCTTCATATGCCATAATTCTTTCCAGATTGATCGTGTTGCTTAGACGTGAGATTATTCTCGTACAAGAGGTTCCAATAACCAGTTTTTGTAGTAAAGTTTCCTCTCTTGTCGAGGCTCCAATCAAAGGAATCCTCGGTTGGGGGGGGAAGGCGGGTGGCTAGGATATTTCTAGCTTCATGTCGGCTGAAGTTGCTCCTAATTAAGAAGAATTCCACGGCTATTCGTGATTAGATCCGAAATTTTGGCATTTTGAAGGCTCTTGATGAGCTGAAACCGGGATTGTAATGTTACCTGTACCAACCCACCAATCCTGTGTAATGTGAGCGTTCTTTCCATTACCAATGTTGGTCTTGAAGAACTTCCTAGACTCAAAGGTAGCTTTGCATAGACTTTTGAAAGCAAACGAAGCATTATTAGCCGGGGGAGCTCCTTTAATTCCTGCTGACAGAGGATCGGTCTTATACTTTGCTTTGTAATGTCTATGAATAAAGGAGGAATTTGCTTTGTGGATTCTCCACGCTTGCTTAATCAAGAGAGCTTTATTGATGAGTTCAATGTTTTCGAGACCAAGACCTCCATCATGTTTGTGAGCTTCCAAAAGAGTTTTTTTCCTCCAATAAATAGGTTTCCTATCGGTTGAAGACCTCCACCAAAATTTTAGGAGGGTTAAACTAATAGCTCTTAACACTTTCTTAAGGAGGAGAAAAACAGAAAGAATGTTGGAGGAGAGAGTGGAGAGAATGGCATTTATAAGGATGATTCTTGCAGGGGGGAGATGAAGTAATTTCCAAGAAAGAATTTTGTTTTGAATTTTAGAATTGATGGAGTTAAAATTTGGAGTTTCCCCATATTGTTGATATAAAAGTTTCTAAAAGTCCATCCACCGAGCCTTCTATACATAAAGATCTAGCAGGTTGTGAAAGCCAACTTCTGCAGCCGATCATCTATGAAGACTACGATAGTCCCATTAGGTCATTACAAGTGATACATCGGGGTAAGGTCCGGAAAGGCTATCTTTAAAATACTAGAAAATTAATAAAACTTGGTTGACCCAAGTGGGTAATTCACCCCACCACTAATAGAATTTAATATGAGGTAGAATCCAACTCAACATTAACAATTATTTTCTAATGATCTATTAGAAGTGGGTAGTCTACCTAATGGGTAGATGTAGTTATGTCCCTATAAAATACACCTTGTGCTTTAGCCTCCGAGTGCTAAATGCAACCTGATTTAAACAGAAAGACTGATTTCGGTAGCAAATGTATGAAAGAGGTTATAACCTATGTAGCACAGAGATGACAGGGTTTTGAGGGAAATGTTTCGGAAATGGGAAAGCCTTATGTTCCATCCATTTCCGGGCTTCAGTAGCACGAAAACAGTTGGGGTTTTGAGAACGTAAAACGTTCTAGAAAAGGGGAAACCTTGTGTCCTAGAGGTTTCCGTGCTTCATATTGTATCCAACAATGCAGGTATTATAAATAGGTCAAAGCTGAGATCAGAACTTCAAGCTACAATCTACAGCACCTGTGATAGAAAAAAAATCAGAGTATCTTAGAAGTTAGGACTACTCTTACTGCATTGACTGAAAACGTGATTTAAATATCACTGATGGATAATAGGACTTTGCCGATCAGCCTCAGCAGCATCTGTGCATTTAGTTTAGACTTCACATGTACCCTTCAAAAAAATGTGAAGATAATAGGCATTAACCTGGAGTTCTACATTTGATTTCTATATATCAAACTACTGCTTTCTACCCCTGTGGCCCTGTATGCAGCAGTTGATTATACACTTAAGTGATGGGACTAATAGATCGAAAATAAACGATGAAGCATGAAGCCATGAAATATATAATCGAATATTTTTTATGAATGCAAACGTTCATACATGGAAAACCTTATTTGATAAACTAACACACAAAACCCCAAAGATCCATAAAACAGCACTGACGAAAAAAGTACACATAGATTTAGATGAGGATCACAATTGGAGCAGGGATCAGTTTAAGACCTCAACCAATTAGTACACCGAACAGCTTAACTGGGTTATGCACCTCTGTGATACCACTACTTCCAGTTTCCCCAGAACTATGCTGCCCGTTCCTAGCACCAGCAAGACATTGACTTCTGGCCACAATAGCCTCATCTGTCATGAAATATGCATAATTCTGCGTATACGTTCCATTTTTTATCATGGATATGACGGTTGCAAAAGGATACATACTTTGAAACTCTATCTCTAGAGGTCTATCATACCATGGAATATTAAGAGCTGAAAGTCTACGAAGCTTTAGATTGGCTCTATCATAAGCATTAGCAGCTTCTACCTCAGTTTCATAAGTTCCAAGCCACAATAGCTTTCTGTTCACACTGACTTGAGCACCGCAATTTCCATTTTTCCTTGGAACTACTCCTCTGAATCTTTGAGCCTGGCGTTTTGCCATGACGGCTGAACAACCTAATGTGATTGAGGTGAGAGAAATAGGAGAAGAGGGTAAGAATAAGGCTAGGAGAAGATTGATAATTGCTTCAAATAGAAGTCCGGGCTCCTATTATTAATACAAAAAAAGGTTTGAAAACGATTTTACTATTTAAGTAAAACATCTCAATCAATAGAAAGTGTTCGATATTTCTGATTACGGTGATGGATTTGGGAAGTCTCAAATTTCTTGCTTTCTTAGTCCATTCAATCCGTCCAACACGTGTTCGACGATTAAAGGTCACCAGCTAAGGAAACCATCTACAAAGAACTTGTTCTTATCCAAGACTTTGACAATAACAAAGGCATAATAAGACTTAAAAGCTTTGCAAAGATACACATACTGTAAAATGAAAAGATGCATTATATGGGCTATAGAAGCACAGCATTAAATCAGATAATCAGATTCTTATCACAAAAGAAGATTGAACATGAAATGCCTAATACTGTCAAGTGGAATCTAATGGATCTTGTAATCTAGTTCCTAAAAGAAAAGAAGAATTCTGTCAACAGTACGCAGTAATGAATTCACGAGTACAAGGGTGATGATAGATTCAGAATTCATGCCAAGTGTATCTTCATATGGATGCTTGTCATGTAAGTAGCACATGCATTGAGATTTGAGAGCTAGAAAATGAATTAATATTAGGGCTAAAGTGATACTATATCACCATCAATTATGGGCTCTAATCTTAGAATATACTCATCCAAACTAAAATCGAAGAGTAAATACTAGATTCTTACTCCTAAGTCTTAAAACAGGTCATATTTACCGACAGTATTACACTTATCAGTGTTTACTATAATATTCCAACTTTAACTTGTCTATTCAGTCAAGGACCAACTCGCAAAAAAGAGTTCAGCAGACTAGCACAAGGTTACCAAAATGCGCGTCTCTTCCCAAGATAACATACATTGCCAAATCTGAAAGGAAGGAACAACTACAGCAAAGAAGATTCATAACCTACTAATGTCAACAGAGTGCAACAACCAAAGAGCAAGAAAAGTAACTAAAATATCAAACAGCAATGAACAAGAAGGTTCAGTGAATATGGTTAGTGTGCAACAAAGAAACTTCATAACAGCTAAATTATTACCACATCCATCGGATCACATATCTAATCTGTATCTTTAAGATACAAGCCAGATCTTTTCAAACCAGCTTTGAGCTCCTCAAGTGTGATTGAACCACTATTATCAGTATCTTGCCATAAACATCTCTTTGAAGCCAGTAATCTGTTAATTTTGAAAAGCTTTCAGCTATCAAAGAAACGAAAAACCTTTTTTTCCCTTGTTCATCTTGTTATACCTAAAAACATTAACAGTATGTGAACAAAAAAAGAAGAGTGAAGGATGTAAGATGCTGGGATTGACAAACAGATAGCAGTAACGAACAACAAAAACAATGCATAATGGCATCATTGGAAGCATTTACAGAGGAACCATATGAAATTGGAGCTCACAAAATGACTGCCAATATGCCACTATAATCAACTGCACCAAAAATGGAAGGATCTGGGCAGGTCCACATGGAACAGACTAACAGAATGCCACAATAAGCACTCACACGAATGAATGCGCCAACAGACCAAATACTGGTAGTTGGTACTAAAGAGATCCCTAAGGAACAACTGTCTAGAAACAACCAAACTGCAAAGATAGTAGCCGTAAAAGAGATGGCAGGGCCACTATAAATCTAATAAAAAAGACATACACCTTTTGTAACCATATATGGAAGCAGACAGTTCTTGAACCGATATAAATTTGTATTTTCTTACAATCAATATAATTCCAAAACCTGAAACCATAACTAATCTTCACTCAATAACAAAGATGAGAAGACAAGCACACACAGAACCATGAATACCAAACAAGATGTACCAAATCTGGGAATCTCAATTCGTCTCATCTCCATTTACTAAAAAGGTTCACGCAGAACTATCACGTTTATGAATTCGGGCAAGTTCCCCAAAATAAAAAAAATGAATTTGGCCACGTTGACCATCATACCTGGACAAATGTAGACACATTTCAGGAGTTCTCAGAAATGGCCTTCCAGGAACCTTTCCCCCCCCCTCATGGAATATAACAACTCAAGACTCAAGTCCGTCGTCTACTTTCCACAATCAACATCATACAGTTTCGTAAATACTATCAGGTTGATTCTTTTTTGGGCAGTTAACCGGTATGAAATTTCTACCAAAATCACAGCTGGAGAGAAAGCTCAGATATAGCATTTACAATTCACACTTTCACCTAGTGCATAAAATATGAGTATGATCTGTCTCAAAACGCTGTAATCGTTATCTTCTAGAGCATACTGGAAAAGATAAGCATCAGAATAATCCGTGAACTGAGAATATTTAACACTTAATGAACACTTGTACTAAGACTACTAACAGATGAAAGCTTTATACTAAAATAGTTTTCAGTGCTTGTTGAACCCCAACAATTATTCTATCATAAAGTGACAGAAACAAGCCAATATACAGAAGAAAATCGGGAAAAGCTTCAGAGAAAGGAAGTATCAAAGAGAAGAGCTTACTTTCCAAGCATGAGCCTGATAAGAATGGCTAGTACCGTAGTCAACATGATGGCGGAAAACTACATAACCAATAACTTTACTGTAACAAAGAAGTATATCGTATCAGAAACTATACAACAGATACTAACCAAGAAATATTAAGCATCAAGCAGCTTCTCCCCCAAAAAAAAGTAAAATAACGTGAGATACTGACATCATAGCAAATCTAATGTGCAAAGTCAGATTAGTCCCTACCTTGGCGCCTAGAATAAGTAAATCTGATCCGGGTGTTGGCTACTCACTTTGTTCTGTTACATGTATGAAGTACCCTTAAACAAACAGAGTGATGAAGAGGCCTAAGAAATAAAAGAGTAGACAAATTATGGTAGTGGTAGCGGTTTTTCCAGCCACTGGAAATAAATGATAAATGCTGAAGGTGCACTTTTTCCAGCCACTGGAAATAAATGATAAATGCTGAAGGTGCACTAATGAGAGGAAGAGAAAGTCTTACTCTCCAGATCTAAGGGATGATCAGAAATATAAGCCCGTGATCATTATGATGCTGATATTGGTCAGTGACAGAAAGAAGCACCTGGATCTGAATCTATTTAATCAACCTGAGGCATGTGGTTGGCCAGAAAACACATTTTGATGTATAATTTGGTTGTCTGACCCTTCTCTCCATGGCGTATCTCCTGATCTCCCCTCCACCCCCAACCCACCCCCCACCCCCGGTGGGGAAAAAGGAAAGCATGGGTAAAACTTGCAAGCTTTTATGTTATAGGCAGGTTAGAAGAATAAAAACACCTCCACCATTCTTATTATCTTGATCAAGTAAATGGTACTTTTACCTTCCACGTGCAGCAGCACAAAAGATGATGGCCAAAATATCAGCTGCTCTTATGCTTCAAGTAGCACCATTATCTTCGAACCTGTTCAAGCAACAGCCATTTATAGAACCTTCCCTGCCTCCCCACCCTTTCCCAACCCTAGCAGCCTTATAATTAATAGAAAATTATCTGTGGAGGTACTGCAATAGGATCCAAAGCTTTCGAACATAAAACAGAAGATCTCAGAAGTCAGAAGTGAGGAATACAGAACACCATATATTCATTCACTGTATAACAAAAGTTTGACAAAGTCGCTTTTTCAGTCTCTAAATACCCTTTTAGCTTAATATAGACCTACATATGCTCCTACAAACTATCTTCAATTAAAAAACTATGACAACTCATCAGTATAATGATATTTCTTCAATCACATACATGCTAGGCAATATCATGCAAGTTAAGTTAGAACAAAACAACTAACATCTTCCTAAATGAAGCAAAACATGTAAAGAGCTCAAGCACTGCATTCCACTATCTGCACAGACAAAAAAGCATAATCTGAAACCTCAAAAACGATATCGTCTACACTCTAGCCACGGAACTGCAGGCTGTCCGGTGCACCGTATCAGCTGAAACTGGTAGATCATATTCCCTTGTAGCCCTTTCTTCTTCTCACAGTCCCTCACTTCATACAACCCATCATACACATACAATACCCTCTGACCATAACTCTTCTCAGAACTGAGCCCCCTAACCACTCTAACAGGCCTTTTCTCCTTCATGCTATTCCACAAAGCAAGATTCCCACCCTTAAGCTCCTGATCAGGAGGAACCCCAACTTCTTGGCGCTTAAGAACCCCGCCTTCCCCAATGTAAGTCAAGGCATTAGGATCATTCATCTTGTCTAAATGCCTTTCATTAGCAACAATACAAGTAGCCAACCGACTCCCCGCACCACTCCATACTATCAATCCCTCCTTGAGTTTGCTTATGCAACCCAACAAGCAACAACTCTATCCTATAATGAAACTTATCCCCAACTTCTACCCCAGGCACAGACCCAATCATCAATGCAGACCTATTCATAATCTTCCCTTCACTTTTCAATTCACCATATGCTGTTGTATCAACCTCCTAATTCCCCTCCCACTTTGTGAGATTTCATCAAGCCTCTTCCTAAACAATACCAGCATTTCAAGCACTTTCTCTCTCTCCCCAGAATTACTCAAAACTGGTTCTTTACCCTTTAATTTCTGGGTTTGTTTCATTTCAACCACCTTTTTCTTCTCTCCTAATCTTTTCTCACTATAATTGTTGAAAACAAGTTCTTTTCCCTTCACAATTTGGGGGTTTCTTGTAACAACTTCATTACCCGCTTTACTTTTCACAGCACTAACATAGCGCCTAAGGGAATCAGAATCTTTCCCACTTCCTGAAAGATTTTCTGTGAAAATTTGGGTGATTTTTGAAGCATTTGGACCACACCCAATTGGAAAATCTCTTGTATAATGATTAAAAGACTTCTTAGCAGAAAAACCCTTGAAAGATGAGTTTGAAATCCCACAATCAGGTGGGAAATCCCGGGGAAATACAACTTTAGGGTTCTTAATTCCATGATTTTCAACTTCCATAGTTAGGTTTTGAGGTTTCTGAAAACAGGGGAAGGGCGGGAAAATGGTTATAATTCAAGTGAAATGCAGGTCAAATTATGGGAAAGTTGGAGATTTCAGTGAGATAAATTGGTAAAGAACAAAGGATTACAGCAAAAAGAAGAAAAAAACGACGATTATAACTAAGGAATTCAGTAATAAAAGTGGAAATGTGAGGCGAGTTAAGCTTTGTTGAGTTTCTGGGTTTTTGGGTCTTCAAATTAATACGTACACATAGAATTACCCTTTTTTACTTTTCAGAAAAGTTCAGATTTTAGCAGGGTTTTGTGGTTGTCATGGAGAAAGTTGTTAAAGTGACCTCCATTGACAAGAGTTGTGAAAGCAGGAAACGAGGACAGAAGACGGAGAAATACTACTCGCTTCAGGTGCACAGCACAATTTTAAAAAAAAAATCTTTGGGCACATGGCGTCACTATAGCTCATTAAAGGCATGTTTGATTCACCTTATTTTCTTATTTCGGATCGGATCGGCCAGGATCATATCGATCGATCGAAAAAATAAGTTCAGATCGGATCAGATCGATCGATCAGTTGAATCGGATCGATCGAATCGATCGAATCGGATCAGTCGATCGGATCGGATCGGATCATCGATCGGATAAGTTCATTACGCTTATATTTAAAAACTTATTATTATTATTATTATTATCATCATGATTATTATGATTATTAGTATTACTAATGCTATTATTGTTATTGTAATAATTATTGTTGTTATTATTATTATTATTATTATTATTATTATTATTATTATTATTACTTTATACAATTACTATTACTATTAATATTACTATTTACTAGTACATTTGTTCAAAAAGATTATTATTATTGTCGTTGTTGTACTTATTAATTATTAATATTGGTAATTATTATTAATGTCGTAGTTATTATTATAAATGTCAATTGATATCACTATTTGAAGCTATTTGTGTTGAGAAAAGAATGTTCTTTTGGCATTTTTAAGTGTTCTTTTTTATATTTATTCTAATTAATAATTTTGATATGTGATGTTCTTTTTTTATGTTGTACATGTAACGAACATGACAATAGTATATGATGTTTATTTTTTAAAACAATTTTGGTAGAATAATATAAATTATATATTACTAGTTTATATAAAACATGAGTAAGCGTGGGATAACCTAATGGTGTTGTCATCACGTTCAAAAATTTTCCTACAAAGGATTTCAACTTATCTTTAAAAACAAAGTTTATATGGAACAAGACAACGATATAAGAAGAATATTTAACCATTTTGTTCAAGATCATATGATTATATATATTTATAGGTTTATTTATAATAAAAAAGAACAATTTATTGATATAACAAAGAACATGTTGTTAGTTAAATCCAAATATGTCATCAATATAAAAATAACATCTATCTTTTATTTTTAAAATGTGTTCTTTAAATAGATCTTGTATGCTCTTTCAGTATATGTTTTTTTTTAATATCATTATATGTTCTTTTCATTACTACCCAAATTCTTATTATTAACGGATTTTTTTTTTTTTTTTTTGGGCCCCTTTCGGGAATCCCGTTGTAAGATGAATTTTTCTGCAGGGTGCCCTCGCACAAGGTCACTCACAAAAGACCCAACAAGCCCCCGACCCCCTCCCCCACCCACAACAATATTGAAATATATGCTTCCACCAAGATTTGACCTTGGCCTCCCATAAGGTAGGAGGTAAGGTCATACTGGTGGGCCCAAAAGTCCTAGTCTTTTATTGTATGTTCATATACTAATGTGCTCTTTTTCAAAAAAAAAAAAAACTAATTATGCTATAATAATAATAATAATAATAATAATAATAATAATAATTATTATTATTATTATTATTATTATTATTATTATTGTTGTTGTTGTTGTTATTATTGTTATTATAATATTATTTATATTATTATTATTATAAAATTATTATTATTATTATTATATTATTATTATTATTATTATTATTATTATTGAAAGTTGTACATAGTAATAAAATGATAGTAATAGTAATACTAGTAATGAAATACAAAGTAATAATAATATTAGTAATAATATGTTTTTTAAAAGATAAGTTCAGATCAGATCAGTTCGGATTAGATCAGATCAGATCAGATCAGATCAGAAAAAATAAGTTCAGATCAGATCAGATCAGAAAAAATAAGTTCAGATAAGATCAGATAAGTTCAGATCAGAAAATTTCAGGTGAACTAAACATAGCCTAAGCTAGACACTCCCTCGATTTTTTATACTTCTTCCGAACTGTAACAAGTAAAATACATACTTCCTCCGTTCCATAATAAGTGAAACATAGGGATTGAGCACAAGATTTAATAAACATTACTTTCATGAGCCAAAAAGTCATAAAATACCCTTTTCATTATCAAAAGGAGGAGAGAGAAAAGCAAACTACACAAGTTTGTGATGGGTACTTTTGTCATTTTGTCACTTTCTTTTTTCCATTTAAGGTATGTTTCACTTATTTTGAAACTATCTAAAATGGTAAGTGTTTCACTTATTATGGAACGGAGGAAGTATGTGAAAGCTTTTTGAGATAATATTTCACTTATTTTAGAACGCATGAAGTATATGAAATATTCCTCTTGAACTTATTTGAATGTAAATGAGTTTTTTCACCTTCATGTTGTTAAACAGTTTGAAGTTATCTTAATTTACTGGAATATGGCTTAACTTAAGGTTGAGAATGTGATGTGGGTAGAGATGGCCAACAGTGCGGGCCAATCTAGCCCATCCAGCCCAGCCCACCTTGTGGGCCGTGTGGATCGAGCCCGCGAAATGCCCGGTCCAGCCCGCCTCGAACCGTGTGGGCGGATCATGGGCCGAATTTTTTGAGCCCAACCCACGAAAGCCCGTTACTAAAACCACCCAATCCGGTCCAGCCCGACCCATGAACCGGACTAGTCCAACCCAAGTAATTATTCAACCAAATTGTGTATATTTTAATCAAATTGTATATATTTTAATCAAATTGCATATATTATAATTAAATCAAAATTAAAAAATAATGAAACTATTCATTAATATTAATAATTATATATATTTTAATTAATTTTAAAGGTTTTATGTAACAATAATGAATAATTTCAATAATTTTGAAAAAAAAATCTCATGCCAGCCCGCCAGCCCGTTCCAGCCCGTTAGGCCCACGAACCGCAAGAACCGCTTCCCAAACCGTGAAAACCGGTAACAGACCGGTGTGGGCCAAGTTTTTCAGCCCGTGAATTAGCCTGCCCAAACCGTGAATTTCACGGTCTGGTCCTGGGCCGTGAAATCTCAGCCCGGCCCACTATGGCCCACGGACTGGCCCGTCCAGCCCGCACCAGTGGCCATCTCTAGATGTGGGCAAGGAGGCTTTGGACTTGGTTAGGCTCGGTTGCGTTGCACGGTTTCAAGCCTATTTAGAGAAAGAATGATTAAGGCGAATTGGCAAAAGCATAATACGGGTTCAGCATAGACCCTCGACTCGAGCGGGTAGCCATGGCTGATTCATGTTATTTATGCTTTTAATCGTTTGTAAGATGACATTGCCTAATAAAAAAAAATTGATTTGAGCCCGAGTGAAAATAACGGACTACATTGGACTTTCAGCCTTTTGATGAGGCTAGCTCGGTCCTTTTTGAATTTATCGATACTTATTTTCAAAACTAAGTTCATTGGAATTTATCTACGGAATAATTAAAAAATGTTCAATACTTTTAAATTGAAACTATATATAAGTATCTTAGGGCCCGTTCGGCATCGCTATAAGTTTCTAGTTTTTGGTTTTATGAATATAAAAGTCATATGATATAAGGGGCATAATAAACTTAAAATTAGTCATACTTATACTAAATAAGTCAATTTTAAAAACTGACAACAGAAAACTGGAAACTACTTTTTTTGGTTTTCCATATTTTTGTTTTTGGTTTCAAAAAAAATTGAAAATTGGAAATAAAAAACGATAACGAACAAGCCCTTTGTTATGCTATCATTGTTTCAGGTTAACAAGTTTTTTTTTTCTTTTGACGGGGATGTTAACAAGTTCATTTAGTGCTCTTTCTAAGAGTAGGCGTGGAGAGCTTTTTGCGTGATATTCTATATCACTTTTTGAAAATTGAAATTGATATAATTAGATTTAATGCAAGAATGGCTAATATAATTTGAAAACCACAGAAATACTAATTTTCCCTTAAGATAGAAAAAGGGGTTTTATGTTCGGTTCAGTTCAACTCACTTCAACTTATTTTAGAGAAAATCTCGTAAAAAAAAACTTATTTTAGAAAAGATAAATTAAGATAAGATAGGATAAATTCAGATAAAATAAAACAAGTTTAGACAACATACGATAAGTTCTAAATTACAAACATCATACAAAAAGTTCCAAAATAAAATTTTATTAAAAAATGTGCAATTTGTAAATTCAAATTAATGCTACTATTTCTATTGTTTATACTGAGATGAAGTTGCTTTCTAGCTACTACTCAAAAGTAATTCTGTTTTCTAAATCTAAACTATCAGATTTGAAATGCTATTATTTTGATGAAAAATAAGAATATATGTATTATGATGAAAAATAAGAATATATTTATTTCATTTAATAATAGCTTATTTGCCTGTTTGTCTTAGCAGCTTCCTCGGCCCTCGCTACGACTTCCCCAAAGGGGAATAGATAAATGCTAATTCATAACGAGGTGCATAAAGTGATGAAACTAGCATATCAAATTTTATAATTTCATTAATTAAATATATATACTTCATCCGTTTAAGTTAAAACATAAAAGAAAGAAGTGTTCTACTTATTTAAGAAAGGAGGAAATATTATTTAATTTTTTATAGAAAAGTATCACTGTTATTATAATAACTTTCTTCAAGTTCTAATAAGTTATGATAACATAAGATAAATTCAACGGGTTTTTCACCAAATACCCCTAACAAATTTTTTTATTCACCAGATACCGCAACTTTTTTCAAAATTCACCATATACCCCCGATTTTCGAGAAAATACATCAGAATGCCTTTAGTGACTAACGACGGTTAACTCCATTAGTCATTAACCCTGATTTTTTGCTTTAGATCCTAATTAACTCCTAACCCTAACCCTAACCCCTAACCCCTAACCCTAACTCTAACTCCTTAACAACCGGTCAACCACCACCACCTCCCACCGCAGCCCCCACCTCGGCGGCCCCCCACCCCAGCGGCTCCATCACCATCGACCCCACCACCCTCGACCCCCACAACCACCGACCCCATCTCCACCCACTAGCCCCAGCCCCTCCCTCTCCCCCCATGACCCCCCCCTCCCCCTCCCCGTGCAACTCCCCCTCCCCCCCCCCTCGAATCCCGCAACCCTCCCCACTACCCCCCGGCCCGACCCTCCTCACCACCCCCAGTCCATGACCCCCCCTTCGAATCCCGCCCCTCCCTCCCCTACTCTTCGAATCACCACTCCCAGAGAACGCGACGAAAACAACTTGGCGGTTCACGGCGACACTAATCGGTGTGAGATGCGTGAGAGCGTGAGATGGGGGAGGAGACCATGGCTTGGTTCACGGCGGCCTTGGTTCATGGATAGGGGTGAGGAGAGCGTGAGATGCGAGGGACGAGAGATAGGGGGTGGTGGGGGGGGGATGCGGATTCGAAGGGGGGGGAGGAGGGGCCGGGGACGGGGGTTGGTGGGAGGCTGGCTCGGGTGGGGGGGATCTCGAAAGTCGGGATTTTGAAAAAAGTTGAGGTATCTGGTGAATAAAAAAAATTGTGAGGGGTATTTGGTGAAAAAAACCGTAAATTCAAATAAGTCAAAAATAAGTTGAATAAAACGGACTCTCAGTGACTCACTCTATCTCTTCTGTTCTCCTCACATCCATAGACCATAAGAACCTGGTGACACCACCACCATGGGCGCTAAGTGCTAAGGATAAAAATGAAGAATGCCCTCTAGTTAATACAAAATTTAGAGCTTGAGATTAGCTGAAGATATAACAACTTGAAAATTGGAGCAAAACAAGAATCAAGTCCAAGAGTCTAAGTCAACAGTATCAATAGTACTCCCTCCGTCCCAATTTAGTCGCTACATTTGCTTTAACACAAAGACCAAGGAGGGAGTGGGTGACCACTGATAGAACAAAAGTTAACAAAAAAGCAAATAGGTTTAAACACTATAATTAAGGGGACTAAATACACCAACTACACAGTTCTTGAAACGGCTATTAATTGAAGTTAACCAAAATCTGATAAATCTTCTTCACCAAAATCTTGAAAAGCTTCCTCACCAAAATAATGAAGCTAAATCTGGAAAACATACGAAAAATTAAAACAAAAATCTGGAAAACGTTAGAATCATAACCAAAAATCTGGAAAATCTTCTCACCCAAATCTAGAAAACATACAAAAAAAATTTTAAAAAAAATTCTGAAAAAATCTCACCAAAAATCTGGAAAATCTTCCGTTAAAATTCTTCACCAAAAACGTTAGAACTTGAGATGATTCTGTTAAAAAACGAAGGCAAAAGTAAAAAAGAGAAAAAATATAGCTTTTGTTTGTATGCAAAATTAGATAAACTAAAACAGAGATTTTCAATTTAAAGAGTGCACTCACCATTTTTGGGTCTTACAAATCCAGATCTTCAATCACCCAAACAGTACTTGAATCTTCATGAACTTCAATCTTCACCCAGATCTACTCTTCAAGGGTTCAATTGGTTCGTTGGGGTGCAGCACCCTTTTCTCCTCTCTTAATTTGAACAGAGCAAGGACTGAGGAGATCGAAACAGAGGGAAAAAAATTGAAACGACACAAAAGTTGGAGAAATTGGTATCAAAACAATCACAATAAATTCTAGATTATTGTTTTGGTGTTTTTTTTATGGAATTTGAACTAGAATTAACAAGATCTGAATTTTTAGAAGTTAGAAGAGATAGAAAAAAAGTTGCAGAGGAAATGAAAGTAGGAGAGAGAGAAGAAAATGGGGCGGAGAGAGAGAGGAGTAATAAGGGGTTAGGGATTTTGTTAGGAATATTTTATTATTTTATGTATCATTAGTAAATAGGATAGAGACAAAAGTGATGGCAAATTTGTAAATAAAGTGTGGGACCTATGTACTATATATGGAAATATTTGCAAATGTAGCAACTAAATTGGGACACACCTAAATGGTAAAATGTAGCAATTAAATTGGGACGGAGGGAGTACTTCGTAAAATCCTTGATAACGGTAAAACACTTGAACTAGCGGAATATAAAAGGAAAAGTGAAAAGAAAAGGCTCAATTTTAGTTGTTAATGTCATCATTCATCAATATATCTCTTGTTAAGTGTTCCACAAAAAAACCCTAAGCTCTCCTCCTCAGTCGCTTTCTCTCACAGCCCTCACTCCAGCGAAACCCTAGCGACGCCTGAGCCATAAGGGGCTCGACGATCGCCTGAGCACGGTGGCCGTCGGGCCCCCCCTTTTTTTCCCTTCCCTTGCTCGTTATCGGGTGTTCGAAGTAGGTTTTAGTTGAAGGTGGTGTCCAGGTGTTTTGGTGTCTCGCTTTGCGTCGAAGTGTCTAGCGTTCTTAGGAAGTCACGTCGTTCTTGTAGGCCGCGCCACTGGTTTATCGTCCTCCTTCCCTGGTTTGTCGTACGTCTTGTTTCCCAAGTTTTTTCTTCACCCCCTCCCCTACTTCCCGGGTTCGTACATCGTTCTTCACCCCCTCCCCGCTTCCCTGGCGTCAAGTCTTCCCCTCCCCATTCCCCCTGGTTCAGTTTTCAGTTGTTTCTAGTTTTAGGCGTCCTTAAGCGTCAAGTTCCCTTCCCCATTCCCCCTGGTTTAGTTTGAGGTTGTTTCTAGGTTTCGGTCTCCTCTCCCGTCCCCCAGGTTCTCGGTTTCGAGGAATTTAAGGTCCTAGTTTCCCCTCCCCGCTCCCCTGTTCTAGTGTTAAGGTGCTTAGTCTTAGTTTCCCCCTCCCCGTCCCCCGGTTTTAGGATCGATTTCGTCTTAGTATCCCCTTCCCCATCCCCTCTTGTGTTCGTTGTCGGTTTGGTTAGGTTGTCAAGGAAGCATTCATATGGTACGTGAAGGATATGTGATGTTTTTTGAAGGTAGGACGGTGTAGTTCCAAGCGTGGTTTTATGCGACTATTGGTTGTTGGTGTTCGTAGTTGGTTATTGCAACTCAAAAATGGTTGCCAATTGCATAAGGATTGGTGGTTTCATATTGTAGTCATAGAATATGTACTTTTAGAATCTATGATGAAGGAACAGGTGACTCAAGAGGATGAGAAGTATGAACATGGTCGAGGCGATGAAAAGTATTCCTGGTTCGGATATGTGTTTTCCGGTTTCATAAGCCGGATGTGTGTTCGAGAGCTCAAACTGTTGAGCTCTCCTTTTAGCTTGGCAACGATCTTACTGGTCCTTGCCTTGAAAAATTCAAATCTGCAGACGGCACCCCAGTTTCATCTGGTGGTTTTCAGCACGCCCCGTTTCTCCTACTTTATGGAGAAACCTGAAATACTCTCGAGAGAGAGTCATGAGTCACCTAGGAAAGTGACTCTTCAACAGATCATGAGCCAAGAATCCCAAGCGTTAGAAGTTCATTGGGATTGCTCATGCGGCGAGATGCGACTCTTGCCTTTGGTTGTTCGTTGTCGGATCGTGAACGACATTCGCTTCTCCTACCACTTCAGTCGGTCATCGAGTTTTGACTCCACCCAGCCAATCATCGACCGGCGACGCTCCTCCATGTCGGCGACTCTCTATCAGTTTTATTTGTTTTTGTTTTTCAGGGTATGTAAGAGCTCATAAAGCTCCTTTAGGGTTTGCTTTGTTTTATGTTTGTTTGTATTAGCAATAAGATGTACTTCGTTGTTTAATTAATGCACGTTTTCTCGATGTCAAAAAAAAAAAAAAAAAAAAAATCTTGTTAAAGATCAATGTTAATGACATCAAAATCCAGTGGAATTACATAATTAAGTACCAAGAAGCATCTACACTTCGTAAAACTATGTATTACACTATTACATAGTTCTAGAGATCAATACAAGGTTCAATTATAGAACTATCAGACTCAAAACCAGTGACGGAACCAAGGTGAGACTACGGTAGGCCATGGTAAGGCCCCTCCTATGGCTTTAGATATCTATCAAAAGAACTAGTTATGTTTATAGTTGAGTTGATATTAGATGGTTGAATATTTTCACAACACCAAGTTTTGAGTTCAAACATCCTCATGCCGCACAATCTATTTCAAGTTATCTAATCCTGGTTCCGTTATGTTTATAGTTGAGTTGATATTAGATGGTTGAATATTTTCACAACACCAAGTTTTGAGTTCAAACATCCTCATGCCGCACAATCTATTTCAAGTTATCTAATCCTGGTTCCGTTACTACTTACATCCTACTAAACACTACTAGAATAGTTACGTTCCTTGTGATCTTGTATGAACAACCAACACCTTTCTAAAGAATAAAATTTCTTAAACTAGATTTCTCATTCTTCTGCAAGAAACAGAAGGTTGTCCATGGCACCTTAACAACTTAAACTCAAACACCAAGTTCTGTAGTAATCCCTTCTTCTTCTCAACGCTGTTCACCTCATACAATCCATCATAGACATACTCAAACCTATGAAGCAAACGACCACGAAGACGACGAACCACTTTAAACCCCTTCACAACCCTTACAGGACTTTTTGACATCATGCTCTCCCATAGGGCAAGATTTCCACCCTTCAACTCCTGATCATTAGGCTTCTCAAGCTCCTTCGGCCGCGCTTTCCCTCCTTCACCAATGTATGTTAAAACATTAGGATCACTCATAATATCCAAGTACCCTTCATTAGCAACAACACAAGTAGCAATCCTTTTCCTACCCAACTCCATCCAATCAATCCCTCTTTCATAATGCCTGTGCAATCCAACAAGTCTTAATTCGACTCGATATCGAAATCTATCCCCAACTTCAACTCCAAGCACAGGACCAACAATTGAAGCACACCCTTTAGAGATCTTTCCCTCTTTTGTCAATTCATTCATTGCTTTCAAATCAACTCTCACCCCTTCTTCACCATTTCTAGAAATTTCCTCACACCTTTCCCTAAACAATTTCAGCCTTTGAACAAGCTTAATTCTCTCCCTATCATCCTTCACTTTCATGGGATTTTTCTTTACCACAAGTCTATCACATTTTTCTCCATTTCCCAACTTACTTTTCACAGCCCCAACTTTTCTCCTCCAGTGAAAATCATTCCTTCCATCCAACCCTTTAAGTTGGTCTTTTTGAGTGGATCCTAACACATTTGAGCCAAATCCAGGAGGAAAATCTCTAGTGTAATGCACAAATGTGGTTGATTTTCCTAACCCAGATGACGAATTTCCAGAAAATGCAGAATTGGGGTTTTCAGGGATGAAAACACAGTTTTTCATGGTAACAAATTAAGGGTTTTTTGAGCAATAAATGCAGGAAATTTAGTGGGAAATTTAGGGAAAACCAGAAAAACAGAGTGTGTGTCAGACCCAAGTGAGAAATCAGGCAAGATGAACAGAAAATTATACCTAACTTAGATTAAGGAAAAAAACTAAGACATGCAGAGAAATTGCGTTGAAAAAAACGAAATTAACTGCGGAATAGCGCAATTTGAGCACAAAATGCAAATGAGGTTAGTATTACAATTGTGGATTGAAAGTAGTTGATTTATATAGGAATTTGAGAGGGCTTTTGTACGAGCTTTCGCAGAAGCTTCATAAGAGAAAATCAGAGAAGAGTAATGAAGTGATGAGTCAAGAGATTCTTCTTGCCTTATTTTTTCTGTTTTCAGGCTGGTGCCATGACCGGCTCATTCTTTGCTAAATTGAGAAATTTATTGAACATGGAATAAATGTTTTGACTAGCTTATTGGCTCATTAGCTAATGAGTAATGACAATGGGACGTTGCTACATCTACCCACTGGGTAGACAATCCACTACTAATAGATCACTTAAAAAATACTACCTCTCGTTTCTTAATAAGTGCAACAATTTCCTTATTTGGAATAGTCACAATAAGAACAACCAAGCTCAAAATGGTAAAAAAAGTTCAATATTATTACAAATATGTCATCAAAAAGTAAGAGGAGACCACAACTTTTTTGTTTGATCACTTGAATTACTCTACTTTATTGTGGTCCCAACTTTATCTCTCTATATTCCTTGGTATTCCCTCACTTTCTCTATGTTGCACTTATTGAAAAACGGAGGAAATAGTTATTATGTTGAGTTAGATTCCATTATCACAACCCTCAACAAGTTTATTAATGGTGGGTAATCTACTCGGTGGATAGACAAAGTTTTTTCCTATATAGCATAAATGTGACCGACCTATAGTTTTATGAAACTATGTCTTCATTGTCTTGTATGGAAAGCAAATGACAGACTTACTTCCTTTTTGAAAGAAATAATGTATGAGTAGATGTTACATTGATCCACTAGGTAATTCATCCATTATAAATGTAAAATAAAAAATTATTTATGTATGAAAAAAGCTAGCGAATATATTTTCCTCTCAAGAATTTCGATTGTGACTCAAATATTTTTGTGGTAAAAGTGATGCAATTTGTACTCTATCCATTGCAATTTAATTTGATTTAGTTGCAATGTACCCTTGTGTTTTCCATACAAATTGTGCCAAAAGCATACTCCTATATTTTACAACAAAGTTGGAGTTTAATAAGTAATATATAATATATTAATAAACAAGTTAGATCCATCTGGAGTCAGATTTAAAATTTTCTTCCACATAATATTGGCGCTTTTTTATGTGTAAACACAATCTTCTATATTACTCCTTATAAGAGAAAGTGAGTATAAATTACAATGTGATAGCGAAGTTTATTTAGCCACATTTATTAAAAAGGTCAAGCAAAATCTTCTTCTTCTCGAAAACCTAAACAACAGCGCCGTCAATCACCACACAAATTCTTGGTGGAATTTACTCATCAAATCAGCTATACAATTTAATTCATGTGTGAGCCTTTCTGAAAGCTAACTCTTTCGACGAACTTGGTTATTTCACCATTCAAGTAATCAATTGTAATATCCAAGGTGAATCTCACGTCTTTATGCTTTACATTAGTGATGAATTATGAGTAAGGTTGTGCCTACGTACCAATTATCTCAATTGAATTAGACTATTATTATTATTTGTCTACAAACTATTGTGTAATATATATAGATGTTACTGAAATTACAACCGACATAGTTCAATTTTTTTATTGATGTTTTAATTGATATGACACATGAAATTGTTTTTTTTAAATCTAATCGGTATAGAGGATTTTATATTATTTTTTTCCTTCTCTCATTAGAAGATGAGGAAAGTCACAAATGCTATGAGATTCCTCTATGTTGCCTTTTACTAAAACACCAATAATACTTCATTAGTGAAGTCGTGTATAAAATATATAAGATATGCGTTTATTTTGAAAAAAAAGAAGAAGGTGGTGAAAAGGATACATTTCAATCAAATGTCCAAAGGATTTAAGAATAATTTTAAAAGGATTAAGTCAAAAAATATTTAATAAAAAGGAAATAGTTCTATGGTTATATTGTGCATAAAAATGTTTTGTTAATTGAATTATAAACAGTTTTCATACTATATTTTAATTGAAAAATACAAAATGTGAAATTTGCTTTTACATGCAACCAGAGTGTTCATGCAAGAAAATATAGTTTCTTGTGATAAGAAGGTTGTAGAAATAATTCCTCTTCTTCTAGCACCTTTTTTCTCAAAAAAAATATATTAACTTCTAAAAAAAAAAGAAAATAGGGGTGGAATCCTATATATATAATAGTACTTTTTTCAAAGATTTCAATATACACAAAGTGATATCAAGCAAAAAAAAGACAACATTTCTACCTTTTTTTCCACCAAGAGTTCATCCTTATCCCTTATTTTTCTCATATATTTCATGCAAGAGGCATTATCTATTTATTCAAAGTAATTTGTTAGATTTTGGGACATTCTTTTTTTTCTCTCTTTTTTTGAAAGTTATCAACAATATGTTAGGTGGCCCTTTCTCATGAGGGAGACACCTATCAAGGGTAATAGTACACTCTTAAGTCTTAGCATAACTTTTAGCTACAATTTTTTTATGAGAATAAGTTCTAGGAGATGAGATTTTTATCATTTTAATTTTAATAATATTATATACATTCATTTCATCAAATTTTAATCCTCAAAGGAGAATAATTTAAGGGTACACACTTATCTTAAATTAAGTTTGTCCACAAATCCCTTCTAATATGAACTATCTTAAAACCTTTGTGGCGCACAAGATAAAAAGATGATATAAAGTAGGTTGTTAAGTTTCTTCATTATGTTAGAATATCTATACTAATATATTAAAAGGCGTTCCTAAACAAGGAACGGTGCCACGTGGCGCTCTCCCTAAGGGCACTCCATGTAATTCACATACAACAAAAAAATTAGAAATTGCATAGTATAGGGTTCGATCCTGTGACTTGAAGTTTATATACTAAAGTCTTAACCATTGGACCAAGTGATATTTATTTTTATCTCCCAAAGTATAATATTAAGAAATGAAAATTTCCTTACCCGAGGCATAGCCCGGGCCTAATAACTAGTTAATTATAAAAAATTGCCTACGTTTTTATTAATTCTACCATTTTGACTTTTTACACTATTCACAAATTCAAATTCAATATTTTTTTGCTACTTATATTGTATTCTCTCGCTTTTATATTTTGTTTGGTTGTTAATTAAATTAAATTGATTATCTTAATGACGCTCTCTAAGCTCCATAAAACTTCGATCCTTATAATCATGCTAAAAAAAATGAAGAATAAGAACCAATGGACTATGCACTTATTTAGTTATTTCAAATAACGATTTAAACTTTTTATAATGATATGAAAATTATAATAGTTCAGTTCTGATTTTTTTAATTGTAATTTGACTAATGATTACATACAATCTATATATATATCTAAAACCCAAAGCAAAAAACACGCCGCACGTACTTCACTCCCCCACACCATCTATATATATATCTAAAACCCAAAGAAAATACCTTCCCCCACACCATCAAATGACATATTAAGCATTAAAAATGTGTGTTGTATGCCTCGAACCCATGACCTCTCATTTAAGATATAAGTGCACTAACCAACTACTCTACAATCTCATGCTGGTCTTTATGGGAAAAAAATATATTTAAAGACAAGATAATTTTCTATTTTTAAGACAATTAAATACAAATGTATATATTAATACTCATTAACCTAATGTTAATAATAGCAGTCCTACCCTTTCAGTAATTTTATAATAAAAAAATAAAAGCTCTTCAAATTTTTATAACCTTCGTAATTAATACTACTATACCATTTCATTGCATCGGTTGTATTCTTACACATCAACCTACGTTAAAAAAAATTATATTATATTTTTTATAAGTAAATATATATTTATATATATATATGTACTCTATTGAAACCGAGGTTATATTAATGAATAATTCATGTTATAATTTACTATGTAGAAAATTTAAAAAGAACCCGAAGATCATTTAATTTTTTAAGCACAATCCAATGCCTATAACTCTTTTTTTCCACTTTTTTCAAGTGTTTGATTTAAGACTTCAAATTCACATTGATAAATGATTAGGGGCATCGTCCGAGCCAATAACTAGTTATTATATAAAAGTCCTATGATATATTTCCTACTTGGTATCAATTAAGACAATATTTTTGCTATCAATAATAATATTAATTACCTATTTCATAACACGTCCAGTATTTTTTCGAATAATATGACAACAATTTCTTATATTTTGACATTAAATTATAATTTCTTATTTGATACTTGATAGCAATATTAGCAACTAAAAAAATCTTCCTCCTTGATATTGAATGGAGTACAAAAAGATTATGCTTACCTTTTAGATATACAATACATAAATGATGCGCTTTGTGCTTCCAAATGAAAATAGTCTTAATAGAAACAATCTTTTACATCCTTACTAACTAAGTTACTATATGCATGGAGCACAACGAACTAATTATCGAATCAACAAAAAAAAAACAATTATATACGTTTTGTTTTCATTGAATTCTCCAAAATCATCCTACTTTAAGACATGTAACAAGTTCATATTATCGACATGGTACAACCATTGTATAAGAAATCTCTGTTGCACTCTGGTTAAAATCTCCAAATATCTTTCTCTTGTTACACTATCACCAAGTGGGATATGTTACTCTCTACAACTCTCTACAATTTTTTTGATTAGTTGTAAGTTGTAACCTTTGCAGTAACACCGCATCACCACATCACAGTTAATTATTGCGTCTCCCAGCTTTATTATTTGGAATTTTGACAAATTGTTGGTAAAATTCCACCAAATAAGTTGAAAAGAAGGGAAAAAGGTCCTAAAGACTAAAGCCACCTCAAACACAAATCATAACAGTTTAAACTGTCATAAATCATAACTTCTACTATAAGGGAAATGCTAATATCTTGTTTAATGCTTGAAATATTTCAAATTAGGCTACTTTTGTTACATCCCATCAAGCTCTAAAGTAGTAAGTACCCCTAGCTAACCTCAATTAACTCCACAGTAAAGAAAAAAATCAAACATGTTTTGGGTAATAAATCAAAAACTTACTTTAATCCAAGATAAAATACTTGATTTTGCTACAAGTTTATAAACTCCTTTGCTCTCCAGATGTTGCTCTTCTTGCACTCAAAATTAAATATCAACTTCATATTTTATAAAACAATTTCATTTCTGTTTTGACAATGCAAACTAAAAGATCCATTTTACAGCAACCAAAAAGCTTGCCTATATTAAAAAACACAATGAGATATAGGAAGCAATCAAGTAATGATGATAAAGATGAAAACTCAGAAGGAAACAGAGCAATGAGGCAACGTTTGCCTAGGAGATGTAAAGACATTCAACCGTTTTATGCAATCGACATCGCCTTTGATGATGAAATTTATGATCATGTCACGAAGAAGAAAAAGAGGGTCAGGACCTTCTTCAAGATCTTCTTTAAAAACAAAGGAAGCTCAAGGCGCCTTAGGAGTACAAGTACACCCTAGGCGAAAACCGGATATTTCTATGGTTGAGAAACAAAAAGATAAGGTAGAAATGAGCATACCAACTATCTTATCTTGGCTTATTGAGATGAAAGTTGTAAGGGAAAATACAATGGTAAAATGCTTAAATGAGGCTAATAAGGAGGTGATTGGAGAAGGGATAATGAATAGAAAAGGGATTTTATGTTATTGTTGTAAGGAAATGTTTTCTGTCTCTAACTTCCCCCGTCATAGAGGAGATCACTCGGCTCATAAACCTTATGCAAACATATTTGTTGGAGAAACGGGTGTTTCATTGTTGACTTGTCAGATCGAAGCATGGAACAGGCACTCGGTGCCTGCTCGAAGTGGCTATCAACATGTTGTGAGGCGGCCTAGGGTCCGAGATAACTATGATGATTCCTGTGTGATTTGTGCTGATGGAGGTGATCTTATATGTTGTGAGAATTGCCCTTCTACTTACCACCCTAATTGTATGGGTTTTAAGGTTAGTTTGCCTTTGTCCTTGGATCCGTTAGTAATTTTTCACTCGAGTAAATTGATGTCAATTAGTTAAGCTAGTAAAATTATAGAAGGATCGAGTAATCGAGTTGTATGTACCTCATATAAGATAATGTTCATTGTACCCGTCTTTTTAACTGCAGGGAGTTCCTCAAGATGAGTGGCATTGTCCCTATTGCCATTGTAAATACTGTGATCAAGATACCTCTGACGATCTTCTCCTAACTTGTTTTCAATGCTTAAAAAAATGTATGTGAAGCTCTTCTCATGTCTTATTTTTCTGGAGAATTATCACCAACAAATCCAAATAAACCCGTCTTCATTAAACGGTCCAAACTATTGATTAACTTATAGTTCCAACTTTACAAGTGTTTTCGCCAAAACACATTGTCGTATGATTTATTTGTAACTTGTAATGAAACATGTACAAACAACTCTTTGATTTTAAGGAATCTTGGTTCTCTCCTTTTTGGTTATCACCCCCTCCTCTATGTACATGTTTAACAAGTTGTAAGTCATGGGTGATTGCTTAGGGACGACACCCCTAAGGTTGACAATCTCCGAGTTGATCAATAGAAACACCGTTTAAAGATAACAAGGCATTGTTGGAGCTTTTCGTGTCAATTTCCCTAAAATTGTACAATTTTATACATTTTGAGCAGTTACTAATTTAGCTCATGATCCAGTTCATTGCCTAGATCATAAACAATGCTCAGAGGTGATTGAAAAAATACCGATGTCTCTTCAATCACCCAGCATACCCTTTTGTGGAAAGAGCTGCTGGATGGTAAGTTTTTCTAACAACCTTTTTGGCAATCAAAGCAAGATATACTAGACCAACTTAAATTTGGCATATATAGAATCAATGCTTAATTTTTCTGTTTTCTGTAATATTTCATCCTTTCACTTTCAAGGTGTACCGAAAATTAGAGGAGAAGTTGGGAAAATCTATGCCAATAGGAAGTGGACTTTCATGGACAATAGTTCGGAGGATGGACCTAGATATTGCAGGACAAAACTCTGAAGATTTGTATTTGAAAGCCAATTGCAATTCTATGGTGGTTTTAGCAGCAAAGTTGATGGAAGAAAGCTTCAAACTTATAGTTGATAGGCAAACTAGAACTAACATGATCCAAAGTGTGGTCTATAATTGTGGGTAAGTCTTCCTACATGCCTGATAATAGAAACTATTACTCAGAATTTTCATTTCATGTTAATTACTCGTGTTTGATCCTCATTTCGACACTTCATTCTAGCTGAAGTTGTAGAGATTTCTGAGATAATAGCTATGTCAGACACTTACCTGTATCAAATATGAGCACCTAAGTCCGAGTGATATAGATACAAACACAAAAAAATAAAGATGCAAATGCTTGTCTTTGTAGGTCCAACTTTACAAGGACCAACTTCAGCAGGTTTTATACTGCTGTTCTGCAGTTTCAAGGGCAGATTATTACAGTGGCATCATTGAGGTAATTCTATCTGTTAAAAACAAAATTTATACATTACACTAGCTTACATTTGTGTCTAGCTAAAAGTTATAATATGCAGCAAATTCTTGTATCCATAGTCTGTTAGTCAAGACAAATATTCGTTAAACAAAAACAGATTAAAAGTTAGCCTAATGAACTCTAGTGTCAATAGTTATAGAAAACACTGATTGTGTTACATACGTAAAAAAAAAAACATATGCAATGGTCTAATAAAAAACGCATTGTCACACTATACGGGCTAAAAAGTTCTCTCGTGGTTAGTTTTTTCTCTAAAGTTGGATCGTACACTTATCCATTCGATTTTTCTTTTTTTTTTCTCTGTTGAATCATCGTCTCAATCTCTAAGACTTCTAGCTATGTTGTGTGTACATCAGAATTCCGTCACCTGAACTAACAGAGATACCTTTCATAGCAACAAGTGAAAGGTGGAGAAACAAAGGGATGTGCAGGCTCCTGCTGATAGCCATTGAATCAGTAAGTATAGAATGAAAAGTTGCAGTTTTCTTTTCTGTTCTGTTATTTTTGGTAGAAATGAAATTTTTTACATAGCTTGTTAATTTGTTTCAGGCACTAGCAGATATGGGGGTGGAAAGCATCATAATACCTTCTTCAGATGAAATGGTAAAAAAATGGCAAGAGAAGTTTGGGTTTAAACCTCTAGAAGAAGCTATGAAAAGAGAAATAACCAACTTGAACACCCTCATGTTTCCTAAAACAACAAGGTTGCAAAAAATGATCAGCAATCCTAAGAGAAATATGCTGCTTCATGACCTCAATTTGCCTCCAAAAGAACAAGAGTGAATTGTGTGATTTTTTATCACTCAAATTTCAGAAGATTCATATTTGATGCAAATCAAATGTTATGTTGTGCAAGTATACAGTTTGGTACAGAATAAGAAAAACTTAATTAAACTGGTTCAATAGCTTGGTGTTCATGCCATCTATGTTGTCAAACTCAATTATAGTAGTGTAGGTTATGACTTATGAGTATCTAGGTATCAGACTTCGCTGTTTTATGAAAACTATGTAAGTTTATGTTCTGAAGTGAAGTGTTTATCCTAATTTTTTTTTATGTTAGATTATCATCATCCAATGGGAGTACGTGAGTTGAAAGAAAGTTTAAGTAACATTACTGATTACACATGTGATTGTTATTATCTTAAGGGCAAAAGACAATCTTAACAGAAACATTAGTAAAATCTGATACTCCCTCCAGCTTCCGTTTGTAATTTGCTCTTTCACTTTGACTTTTACACCATTTACATATCCACTTTGACCTTACTTTTACTAACATATGAAAACACATGTTACTATGAAAATGTGAGGTTCAGTAGTGTTGCATTTGTGTCAAATTCATGTTTTAAAAATACGATTACTATATACTTCCTCTGTTTTTTTAGTTGCAACATTTGCCTTTTCACATTTACCGAGACACTTATTTGAACGTTAATATTTCATATTGGGTGTAAGTAAAAATTATAAAAATTTGATATTTGGAATCATCGCATTGAGACGAATCTAACAAGACCCCACTTGACTATGTTTTCTCTTATATAATGGTGCGAGATTACTTAACAAAATTGGTTGATGAATAGTGTCAAAAAGTAAATGTTGCAACTAAAAAAAACAAAGGTAGTATTGTTGTGCAAAAAGTGTAAAATAATTTTATCGTCACATCAGCTCACTTTAAGTCAAAATGGGTCACTTTAAAGTCAAAATAGATCACTTTTTTTTTTGACGGGTCCTTTTAAAACAAAAAATAATTTTTAACCTTAAATGAGTCACATCAATATAAGTAAAATAGTAGGGTTGGCAAAAGTTGACCTAATCCGACTACCCGACATGAACCTAACCCGAAATAAGTGGGTTAGGGTTGGGATTGTTGTAGCATTTAAGTAAATGGATTGCACGATGAACCCATTTAATTAGACGGTTTAGGTTCATGTTGACATTTGTGACCCAAAAATGACATGTTAAATATTGATAAATCAAAATTTTGGTTAAAAAAAGAGTAAAATATTGCTAAATTAGGTCATAATTATTCTAAGAAGCACTAAAGACGCATATTTTCAATGAACTTGCTCATTTAGCTTACTTTTTAAGAAAATTATTATTTTTCAATATAATAGTAATTATGATTAAATGGGTTAAATGGGTAACTCGTTTGTTAAATAGGTCAGTTAGGGTTAAGTTTTTTAACCTGTTTATTGAATGGGTTAGGTTTTGTTGAGGGTTTTTGACCCATTTATTATCGACCCGAACACGTACCTGACTCAACCCGACATGATTGTCAGCCTTAAGTAAAAGTGACTCACTTGGGACAAACAGTTACCTCCGTCGGACATGTACTTTTTATGTAAAGGGATCACTCTTATATAAGTGATTAATTTAGGGTAAACTATTACCCTTATTATACAATAAACTATTATACAGACGTCACATACAAGGATTTGTGTTTAAAATATCAACATTCAACAGTTTTAAAATAAGGGATCAAAACTACCTTTCGTATACTCAATTGTTCAAACAATTATTGTTCAAACAATTATTGTTTGTAATTTTTCAAAATGTAAAATGACTATCTTTTAAATAGCAACATTATGATAGATTCCATTTACATATTCATTTGCATGGGTTATACTTTACTTTGGTACCAAAGTGAGTTACTTTTGGTATTTGTACCAATTTCTACGAGTTTTAAGTACCAGCTTATACTTACTTTGGTACCTCCAGACTTTGGTATACCAATGAGATGCTAAAATGAAGCTCCCAAAATCGTTCAAATTATGTTCCTTGCTTGATTGGAGATTTAGAGTGCTTCATAGAAGCAGAAGCAGCTAGGTTCTTGCAGGATTTTGCTTGTAATAATGTCAATGTCATGATCTTTGAGCAAATAAAAGGACAGTGCCACAGTGGGGCTCTTCGATAAGGACAGGGCAATAGTTGCGGTAAATATATACTTCCTCCGTTCCATAATAAGTGAAACATAGGGATTGAGTACAAGATTTAATAAACATTACTTTCAAAAGCCAAAAAGTCATAAAATACCCTTTTCATTATCAAAAGGAGGAGAGAGAAAAGCAAACCACATAAGTTTGTGATGGGTACTCTTTGTCATTTTATCACTTTCTTTTTTTCCATTTAAGGTATGTTTCACTTATTTTGAAACGTTCTAAAATAGTAAGTGTTTCACTTATTATGGAATGGAGGAAGTATAATTCAGGCTAGTGTCTCGTCGGTAACCTGACACACCACCTTAAGGTCCTGATCTTATGGGTTAAACTGAACTAAAGTAGAACTGTGAAATAAAAGTAGTTGAACCGAACTAAAGCCGACTCGAACCCAAGGCCCGAGTATGGATATTATTGGGTTGAATATAGGGTGAATTCAATAAAATCGAGACCCAATTCATATCCAAAGTTTTTGAAGTAGACCAAACTTGCTCAAAACCCTTACCTAGACGGACCCACTCAGTCTACCAGGTCTTGGGTCTAAAATAAGTCCTTAATTAAATTACTTTCAATTTGTTTATCATCTATTGATCCTTTGATATAGAAGCATAAGTTCTTTTTGCCCATTCTTTTTATGTATAAAAAGAATTAAATTTGAGCATGACAACTAATTAAATAATAAAGCAATAAATTACAACTCAAGAAAACACTATTCCAATCGTTTTTAAATAAATGCTCCATTTTTTACTTGAACACTTGCCAATGCACAATTTTGACCATAAATATCTCTAATTATCCAATACCAAAAAATTATAAAAAATTCGATATTATAAAAATATACATCGAGATATATATTCAACAATATCTTATATGCCTTTTGTTTTAAAAGTAAGAAGAAGCCCTAGCAAGTTGGGGGGAATGAAACGAAATCCAATATTGCTAGGAGTGAGACTTAATCTCAAGACCCCTAAGATCGAAGGTGATACCTACACCACTAGGCTAACACATGCTGCTCAATAATATCTTATAGACACAAAGATTTAATCGGAAATGATAGGTGTGTCGCGTACCTAACAAAGATATTTCCTAACTAACCTCCTAACTATGTAGCAGGGCAAGTCAAGGTCGAATCCACAGAGACAAACAGTATCAAACACTAGATATCTTGACTCAATTTAACTAAACAAGTGACAAACAACGGTGGAAGAGATGTTGAACTAATACTAACGCTAAACTATAACAACTACTAATAGCACACGAGGTAAAATCAATTAATTAAGGCATCTAGAATTAAGTATCCCCACTAGCACGAGTAATACATGAATAGTTCCCATCCCAAATAACATAATCAATAATCCAAAAGGAGTAATGCACCCTAAAAATACCAAAGATCTCTCCCGAGTACCTATGGCTACTCTAAACAAGCAATCATACCTATTCCCATGGAATCATGCAAGAAAGAGACATTAAACATGGCATCACAAACAAATTCCTAGTAATCCTATCTACTTATTCCCATAGAGATATTCATACTCTTGACTGAATCAACAAATCCATCTAGATTCAATTCCCATTGAAAACAAGACATAAGGAATCAATTCAAAATCAACTATCCCTAGTATGATAATGAAAATAAGCACAATTCAATCAAGCAAGGATAATTAATCACATTAAAATTGGGATTATGGGGAAATTCATGCATTAATCATTGCTAGGGTTCAACTTAACCCTAGATTATAGAACTACTCACTCATAATTGAAATAACAAAGCAATTGAGAAATAAATTAAAAGACATAACAATAAAGGAAGAGAGGAAATTAGAAAAACTTAGTCTTTACTTGAATGAATCAATCCCAAGCAACCAACTTGTAGAAATCAAGGTTCAATAATGGAGTTTACTCTCAAAAAGCTCTCTAAAAAGTAGTACTATATTCTCTAATCTCCCCAAAACTACTCAAAAGTATGTTTAATAAAACCTAATATCGTTTACAAAAACTAAAAACGGAAATAAACTCAGTTCGCGGATGTTGTGCTGGCAACAGCTTGCACGGGCAAGCGAAAAGTGGCACGGGCGTGCACTACGGTGCACGGGCAAGCGAGATCTTGCTTGGGCGTGCACGCGAGACAGAAGGTTTTGTTCTTTTCGTTCACAGATATGCACGGGCAAGCGGCCATCCGCTTGGGCGTGCGCCTTGGTGCATGGGAGCCTTGGTGCATGGGCAAGCGGAATCTTGCGTGGTCCCGCGAAGATAATATTCTTCAATATAATCATTCCTTCAATCCCAACGCATTCAAACTCATCTTCTCGCATCAACTAGACCATCTATGAGCCAACTTATCCTCTCTTGGTCACAACCGCCCATAAAACCTGAAATTCACAAATAAGAGGCAAAAGTATCTCCAAACAACACAATGGTTCAAAAGAATGCTCAAATCATGCAATTAGACCTAAGATGCACTAAAAACTACATGAAAATGAGACTTAAGACCTACTTAAATGCAACTAAAAACTGACTTATCTAACTCCCCCAAGCTAAACTATTGCTTGTCCTCAAGCAATCCAAACTAAGAAACCAGCGAAGGAGTTCAATAGCCGCCTCAAGCAAAGTATGCATGCCAATTTCCAAAACCAATTCAAACACAATTTCAAAGTTATCATGGTAGAAAACAATCAAACCTCACAGTATAACACAAGGAAAAGCAACCATCTTACCACAAGTTATCCCCTAAGCTTGACTCAATCATGAATATAGTAGCTCTCACTTTAGTTCAATTGCCTAGGCTCGTTCATGAGTTGAAAGGAAATGGAACGAGGATTTTTAGTAGTAGAACGAACGATCTCTAAGGTAGAGAGAAATTCCAATGTAATGCGTTTGTAAGAGAGGGCATGCATGTTGAGGAATTGTTGCCAACCTACAGAGTAGAACAATTGTTGGAGGTCGCCATCTATTCCTAGTTCAATTGCTATTTCAGGATCATGGAAGCGAGTGGCGCGAAGGCGACGACCACTAAGGACACGAAAGCGCTCTAGGTGAGCCTCACAAGTGAATTGAATGCCTAGGGTGTCCAAAGGAGGTGGTTCAATGGCGGGTGGAGGAGGTGGATTGGAGGGCACATTGTGGGAGAGAGTACGGGTGTTTCGGAGATGGGAAGAGGAAGTGCGGCGGGCAGGGTTCGCTCTAGAAGATGGCTTAGGAGGCATGATGACTCACGAAGGAGGCAACAAACAAGGGAAGACACAACCAATAAATTCACAATAGAAACACCCAATGACAAATTCCCAACCAAAGAGCACCAACTAACTCTTCAATGCAATGAATCCAATGTCAAGAAAAACAATAGCACTAACAATTCAACTCCACAAGTGATCAATTCACCACTAAGAACTTCGTAAATTTTCATGCACTAGCCAACACAAAAGATGTTCAAAATTGAGCAAGAAGTCAAGAAATTACATCCAACAAGCAAGTAATCAACCCACAAAGCAATTTCAACAAGTAGTGCAATGAATTTCAAATAGAAAACCAAGAACACTAAAAGATGGAAAAGAGAGTGGAAAGAGTATACCAAACTTGAGGTGGGTGTCTAATACCCGCAATTGATCCGTTCTTCACTTCCAAAAGGACAAGAAATGCTTCCTTGTTGCCCAAATTGCGTCAATTTCGAACCACAATCAAACCCCCAAATTGATTTCAAAGTTAGGGTTTTCAGAATTTTTGAATGAGAGAAGGGAGAAAGAAAGATGGAAAGACGAGGAGAAGGTGGCGTGAAAGTCGTCGGTGGCCGGAAAGTGTGGGGGCGGCGAGGATTGGTGGTTGTGGTAGGGTGATAGAGGGAGTAAGGAGAAGTGAGGATGAGAGAGAGAGAGTAGGGAGGAAGAAGGATGGAGAGAGAGTCGTGATTTTTGAAAGGGTGAGGAAAGAGAAAAACCCGTGAAGAGAGTTTAGTGACGTTAGGCGTCAGGTCGCACGGGCGTGCATGATACTGCACGGGCGTGCAGGTCTGCAGAAAATCGCTCCAACAGGTTCTGCCTCGACCGCACGGTGGAGCGATAATATGCTCGGGCGTGTGTGCTGTAGAGTGAGCGCATCCGTCTTTGTTGCACGCTCGAGCCAGAACCGGATTGGTCGTGCGGCTTGCTGCACGGTCGAGCGGACTACGGATCGGGCGTGCGGCCTGCTGTCAAACGCCAATAAATACGAAGTTTTGTTTTGTTTTTTTTTTTGTATGAGATTAAACTAGAGGATTAGCAAATAAAACTATAAAAGATATTAAATGAAGTAATAAAAATCTAGAAATTAAAAATGAACTAAAGGAAAAAGAAAAAGAAAAGAGAAGAGAAAAAGATAGAAAATTGGGTTGCCTCCCAATAAGCGCTAGTTTTTAAGGTCAGTAGCTCGACCTCTTCATTTATCAATCACATGAAGGAAGAGAGAGTATGATGTCAACTCTCTCAGCAATGGGATCTCCAGTTTGGTAATGCTTCAATCTATGGCCATTCACCTTGAAAGTTCCATCTTGACGGTTCCATAATTCCACCGAACCATAAGGAAAAACCTTAGAAACTTTGAATGGACCCGACCACCGCGAACGGAGTTTACCAGGAAATAGCTTCAAACGGAAATTAAAAAGAAGAACTAAATCCCCTTCTTTGAACTATCTTCGCACAATGCCTTTATCATGCCATCTCTTAGTTTTCTCTTTGTACAACCTAGAACTCTCATAAGCATCAAGCCGAAGTTCATCAAGCTCATTAAGTTGAAGGAGTCTCTTCTCACCCGCCGTTTGAGAATCGAAATTGAGGCTCTTAATAGCCCAAAATGCACGATGCTCTAACTCAACATGAAGATGACATGATTTCCCATAAACAAGGCGATAGGGGGTGGCACCTATAGGGGTTTTGAATGCCGTTCTGTAAGCCCATAGTGCATCATCAAATTTTGCTGCCCAATATTTCCTCGTTCTCGCAACCGTCTTCTCTAAGATGGTTTTGATCTCGCGGTTAGAAATCTCCACTTGACCACTAGTTTGTGGGTGGTATGAAAGACCCACTCTATGGTGCACATCATATTTCTTGAGCATAGCTTCAAACTTTTTCTCCAAAAAGTGTTTGCCTCCATCACTAATCAAAACCCGTGGAATGCCAAATCGAGGAAAAATAGTTTTCTTGAAGAATCTACTAACCACACGAGCATCATTAGTAGGAGAAGCAAGAGCCTCCACCCATTTGGAGACATAATCCACATCAACCAAAATGTACTTGTTCCCATAAGAAGAAGGGAACGGCCCCATGAAATCTACACCCCACACATCGAATAGCTCAACTTCAAGGATGGTGTTGAGAGGCATCTCATTCCGATGGGAATGATTTCCCGTCCTTTGACAATGATCACAAGAATGTAAAATTATGATGAACATCCTTAAACAAAGTAGGCCAATAGAAACCACATTGAAGAATTTTCGCTGCAGTTTTATTGGTACTAGCATGGCCTCCATAAGGTAAATCATGACAATGAGATATAATGAGAGATACCTCATTTCTAGGAATACACCTTCTAACCACCCCACCTGCACAAGATTTATAAAGAAAGGGATCATTGATACGCTCAAGTTATACGGTGTTTATATTATATTTTGGGTGCTTTTTGCTAAGGGTCTTGATCATAATTGTTAACGTTTGCGTTTTATTTAGCTCTTAGCGGAAGTTCGGAATTTTGTATATTAATCATAGTTAAAGTTGTAAGTTCCGAGCTCCTAGAAGCATTAGTGTTTGGAACGACTCAACATCGTTATACTTGCCAAGCGTCGCCACATGTTCCAATCAAGCATCGCCGCAAGCCGTAGCCGAGCATAGCACCAAGCCTACCGAGCAGCCAGCATCATCGCCCATCATCGCAAGCCTGCCCAGCAAGCCTCGCCCAAGCAGCAGCCAAGCCTGCCCAGCTCTTGTGCGCGCTCGAAGCCAAGCCAGCACCAAGCACCGCACGCCCAGCAAGCAGCGCTCATCGCCCAGCTCTCGCGCATTCTCAGCTGCCAAGCAAGCCCAATAGCTCGCAGCTCGCACCTCGCGAGCTAGGTCGCACCTCGCGACCTGCTTGCTCGCGACTCGCGAGGTCCTTCGCACCTCGCGACCTCCTTTGCCCAGCCAAGTGTGCGGAAGACAGAGTACTCTTCGCACGGTGCGACCATACTCGCACCTCGCGACCCCTAGGTCGGTGTAATTGTCGGCTGATTTTTGAGCTTTAGTATAAATACTAAACTCTATTTTTGGACCTAGGGGGCAGCAGCCACAAGGAGAGGGAGTCTCCAAAACTCCACTCCTCTCTTGTTGTCTTCTCTTTTTAGTTTTTATTTTCTAGTTTAGTTTTAGGAGATTTCAACTATGGGATTGGCTTATGCTATGCCGATTGTAGCTTGAACCGTTCTTGAACGAGATTAATATGGAGCTTCAAGCATTATTGTGAGATCTTTCCTCTCTATTTAGTTTCTTTGATTATGGTTTAATTTATATGCTTGCTTTCTATGATTTTTGCATAATTATGCTAGGAACGTTACTAGTTTGATTGTGTAATTAATCTAATGCTAGATTTAAGAATAGAATCGGATTGTTTTATTCTTTTATCAATTGGTAGCAAACTAGGAAGTAACTTAGATGCAGATCGTCTTGGTTATTTCTTGGGGAAATTGAATCAACTGTTGAATGTTTATCGCTTGTATGACGTTAGCAGGTCTGTTGGTTCTCTGTGTTTATTGCTGCTATTGGATTGAACTTAGACGCTATCGGACTAGGTTATCCTTTAGTTAGGGTTTTATAGTCATGCTGATCGTGCTATTCAACTAAGAATAAGGAGAATGCGAGATTAATTCTCATCAATAGATAATTATGGAGTTAATTAGAGTTGAGGTTCAAGGATCGATAATGAATTGAAGTGGATGTTAATCGGATTCAAGATCTTTCCATATTGATTTCTCATTTTATTTAATTATGCTAGTTAATTATAGTTTGTTTATAATCTACTTGAATCCCCCCTTATTATTAGGTTTCTCGGCCCTTAGCTTAATCTAGGTTTTGAATCCTGCTAAGTATTAAACTCGTCCCTGTTTCCCTGTGGATACGACCCCTACTTCCATTATACTAGCTTAGTGTAAAAGAGAGTAGGAGAAATTTTATCTTTGGCCGGGTGCGGTGCACAACGACACATCCGCGCCCCGCCAAATTTTGGCGCCGTTCGGGAAACCGTGTTACTTGTTTGTATTTAGCGTGATTTTTGGATGGTATTGCTTGTGCTCTTTGTTTTTGGTTGGCCACTCATATAAAGAATTCCCTTTTTGTTTTAGTTTCTAGTTTTCATCTTCCATTGAGCTCTATGTATTTCACTTTTGTATTTTGGACAAGAAGCATGGAACTTGTTGCTTAAACTCTCTTGGGAATGGTTGATTGAAGCTTTTGACGGTGTATTGTAAGATTTACTCTATATATTGGTTATTGTCTAGCTTTAAATATTTATATTAATGGTCATGACTTGGATTAGCTAGGAGTACTACTAGTTGATGTTTGTTGTTGACTTAATGCTAGGTTTTGGATATAATATGATGTTATATGCTCAACCATGTTGTAGTAAGCTAGATATTAACGATGCATTGCAAGAGTCCTTCTCAATCAATTTTGCAGGTACTTGAAGTGGAGATTGACATGGAACCACCATTGTCACACATGGAGCACAACCCAATGATTAAGCTTAAGGTACTAAGTCGAGCTAACGACTTTAAACAACAACGCTTCTCGGGAGGAAACCCGAGACCCCTCTTATTTTCTTTCTTTTCCTTTATTTCTCATCAAATTTCCACCACCACAATAAATTTTCTTTCACCCACCGCCCACCCACTAAAAAGATCCACAACCAATCTTAATCCACTTGGAGCCAAAATCCACAAAAGAAAACCCGTTGGGAGGAGTTCAATAGCTAGGAGTTGGTAACACTAGAGGATTGAGATTGTTAATGTATCTTTTCGATCTCTTAAGCTAGGTGCAAATCTCAAAAATTTAAAAATTTGAATTTGTCATTTGTTTGAGTAATTCGAGGGAGAGGGCTGTGAGTTGATTTATGAGATTCGAGTTGGTGTTGTTAAGAAATTTGAGTTTGACGGATTGTTTGTCATGAGTCTTGAGTTTTCGATCTTCGATTTACCCGATTTTCAAATTTCCCCCATTTTCAGTTTACTTTTTCTTTTAATTGTCGACACATTGAGGACAATGTGTAGTTTAAGTAGGGGGGAGGGTATTCTCATTCTCATGTATCTATGTTGTATTAATTACTTTCAATTTGAAAAAAATGAAAATGAAAAAAAAATGAAAAAAAGAATATTAAAAAAAAAAAGTGATGAAAAGAATCCCGCTGAGTTGAAAACCCGCAAGGGCGGGCGACTCAGGCAAAATTGGGGGCTCGGATAGGTCGAAAACCCGAAAGGGCGGCCTATGCAAAAAAGAGCTAGTTGAGCGGGTAAGATGGTGAGATGAAAAAAATGTGAGAAGCTAGGATGAAAACCCGAAAAGGCTCCTAGGCAAAATGAGAGATTAAGAGAGAATTATATACTTTGAAAACTCATTTGCCGGAGATGGTGTCATAAGGTGGAAAGCGTTTTCGGGTAAGGTTGGTGAATTCATCCTTTGTTTTGTGAAGATTTATTTTGGCTTTCACATTCTTTTGGTTGATTGTTTGTTTTTGGGAGTAAGCATGGAATTTATCCCTTTTTGTCTTTGTTCCATGGCTTGCTATTTTAAGTTAGTTGTTGTAGTAGTAGGTCATCTTTTGAGGTTTGGGAGAGCTGATAGTTTAGTGTGTCGTAAGCTGGCATTTTGATTCTTGTTGGTGTTGTTGGTTAAACTTGTTGGTGTTGCTGGTTATTATTGTTGTCGCGTCTTTATATATTTCAGGTGAGCTTGAATCTAAGTGTGGGGGAATCATCGTCCCTTACGTTTAGGTTTTGAGCGAATGTTGTTAAGATGTGATGATGATGATATAGTTGATGGAGAGTGTAGGTTGGTGTCGATGGCTTGGGTGATGATTTATTTGGTGATTCTCATTTTTGAGTTTACTCGAGGTCGAGTAAAGTTCAAGTGTGGGGGTAAAGAAAGGGATCATCCCAAAAATATCTCCCCAGCTCCTTAAAGAATTTCTTCTTTTGTTGTGATGAGTAGCCAAGAGGAATAGTGTCACTAGCCAAATAGTTGGCTATATCAGCATACCATGGGATCTCCGTAGTGGCTAGAGCTAGGAGTTGCTCATCAGGAAATGTATCATCAATTGGAAGATCCTCATCGCCTTCACTATCAAGGACAAGTCGAGAAAGGTGATCAGCAACAACATTTTCGGCTCCTTTCTTGTCCCGAATCTCCAAGTCAAATTCTTGTAGCAACAAGATCCACCGAATCAAACGGGGCTTAGCATCTTTCTTTCTCATCAAATACCTTAATGCCGCATGATCAGTGTGAATTATCACCTTCGACCCTACCAGATAAGATCGAAACTTCTCCATCGCATACACCACTGCTAACAATTCCTTCTCAGTTGTGGCATAGTTCATCTGGGATGGATTAAGAGTCTTGCTTGTATAGTAGATGGCATGAAGCTTGCCATCTTCCCTCTGACCCAGTACTGCCCCCACTGCATAGTCACTAGCATCGCACATAATCTCAAAAGGGAGATTCTAGTCAGGCGATTGAATTATAGGGGCAGAGATAAGAGCTTTCTTTAACCTGTGAAAAGCTTCAGTACAAGCATCAGTAAACACAAAAGAGACATCTTTGCCTAAAAGTTCAGTTAGAGGTCGAGCAATTTTAGAAAAATCCTTTATAAAACGGCGGTAAAATCCCGCATGACCAAGAAAACTCCTTACTCCTTTGACAGAGTTAGGAGGTGGTAAACGCTCAATGACCTCTATCTTTGCTTTGTCGACTTCGATGCCCCGATGAGAAACAACATGACCTAAAACAACTCCTTGTTGCACCATGAAATGACATTTTTCCCAATTGAGAATCAAATTAACTTCTTGATATCTATGGAGCACCTTTTGTAAATTAGCAAGGCAAACATCAAAGGATGTTCCATAGACGGAGAAGTCATCCATAAATACTTCCATAGAGTTCTCAATAAGACTTGAAAAAATTGCCATCGTGGCAGGAGCATTACATAATCCAAATGGCATCCTTCGATATGCAAAGGTGCCATAAGGACATGTAAAAGTAGTCTTTTCCTGATCACTTGGATGAATAGGAATTTGGAAAAAACCTGAATATCCATCCAACCAACAGAAAAAAGAATGTTTAGCCAACCTTTCCAACATCTGATCAATGAAAGGGAGGGGGAAATGATCTTTTAGGGCGGCCTTATTCAATCTCCTATAATCAATACACATGCGCCACCCTATCACAGTCCTAGTTGGAACTTGCTCACCCTTGTCATTCTTGACAACGGTCATGCCTCCTTTCTTTGGGACTACTTGGACAGGGCTAACCCACTTACTATCAGAGATATGGTAGATTATACCTGCATCAAGCAATTTAATTAAGAACCTCTTTCTTGACTACTTCCATCATATTTGGATTAAGTCGTCGTTGAGATTCTATAGAAGAAGCATGTTCGTCCTCAAGAATGATCTTATGCATGCAAAATGAAGGATTAATGCCCTTAATATCATCAATGGTGTACCCAATGACATTCTTATATTTTCTCAAAACAACAAGTAGCTTTTCAATTTGAATGTCATCAAGCTCAGCATTAACAATAATAGGGTAAGTATCATTGGGACCCATGAATACATATTTCAAAGTAGAAGGGAGAGGTTTCAGTTCTACCTTAAGAGGCGTAGTACTCTCCTTAGTTTTTCCCGAGCTCAACATCTCCTTGATAGGCTTTTCATATTCAACGGCTCGTGTCTCCTCTAGAAGTCTCTTGTATTCCTTGGTTTCTCAATCTTCCTCATCAGCACTACCCATCAGGACAGTTTGTAGTGAGTCATCAAGTTGCAAACTGAAAGCATTGGCTTCTATCACCTCATCAAGAGCATCCACTCTATAAACAGTTTCTCCCATTGATGGAGAATTCATGGAGTTTGTGAGAGTGTACTCCATCTTCTCATCACCTACTTCAAAGGTGATCTTACCCTTCTTCATATCAATAATGGCTCCAGCAGTGGCCAAAAAGGGTCTCCCAAGGATGATGGGAACCTGTGCATCTTCTTCCATCTCCATGACAATAAAATCACATGGAATGAAGAATTTACCAACTCTAAGAGGAACATCTTCAAGGATACCAAGTGGAAACTTGACTGTTCTATCTGCTAGTTGGAGAGAGATGCGTGTAGGTTTCAGTTCACCCATGTTGAGTTTCTTGCAGATAGACAAAGGCATGAGACTAACACTAGCCCCAAGATCACACAAAGCATTCTTGATAGCAATATCACCAAGTTTGACTGGAATAGAATAGCTGCCTGGATCTCCTAGCTTCTCTGGAAGCTTGTTATGCAAAATAGCACTACACTCAACTGTTAGTGAAACAGTGACATTCTCTTCAATTTTTCTTTTGTTAGAGAGCATGTCTTTCAAAAACATAGCATAAGAAGGCATCTCAGAAATAGCATCCAAGAAAGGGATGTTGATGTGCAACTTCTTCAAAATATCAAGGAACTTTCCGTATTTCTTCTCAAGTTTTGCATGTGCCAATCTTTGAGGGAATGGAACAGGTGGCTTGTATGGTTGAATAGGGATGACACTGGGTTCCTTTTGCTCAGTCTCCTTAGCTTCATCTTCCAAAACCTTCTCACCTTGATCTTCTTCACTCGACCTTATAACCTCTTCTGCACTTTTCTTTTGCTCAGTCACCTTCTTTGTAGCCTCTTGCAATTCCTTACCGCTAGTCGTGGCCACGGTCTGGGTTGGGCCGATTTATTGGCCGGGACGGTCCAGCGAGGGAGGAACCTGAACTGGACCGAATAGTTGACCGGTCCGGTCCGGTTCAGGGTCAGGGCTACCAAATGGCAACCCTGAACCGGTTACAAGCGGTTCACAACGGGCCAATGGGCGGTCCCGGACGGGTCGGTTCAGGGCTAGCCCACCAGTTCATTTGCATCAAGCCCCAACCCCCAATCTTCCCGAAATGAAGCTGCAACAACAAAGATTGGCGATTTTAGCAGATTTTCACAACTCTAAAAATATCATGACAAATTAATCCAATATATTCATTTACTTTTTTGCTAAATCGCAAATCGAAAATTCGGAAAAAAACCAGTCATGTAAATTTTCTAAACCTAGAATCACAAAACAATAAACACACAAAGTTCAAACACTAAAAAAAAAATTCAACAAAATCCACCATTAATAATAGAAACAAATTAAGTAGACAATTAAACATGAAAATTGAAAAAAAAGAGGCATTTGTAGAGAGAGAAAGAAACCTGGAAGAAGTCTTGAGTCTTGAGTCTTGAGTCTTGACTCTTGAGTTGTTGAAGATGGTGAACAGTTGAAGGTTCTTCCATGGCCGATCGAATTGAATCTGTTGTAGTGTTGTTGTGTTTTTTTTTTTTGACCGAATTTAATGGCTTGTGGGCTGTTGTTAATGACTCTTGAGTTGTACTGTTCACCATCTTGAACTTTGAAGAAATTGAAGATGGTGAGATTAAGTGGGGATACATTTTCATTTAGATTTATGAATTGAGGAATGGGCTTCTTCCATTTCCAACGGACCTAAAGTCATTAACAACGGCCCACAAGCCATTAAATTACCCATTTAAATTTGATCCACCTAGATGTAGACAATGAATTAGTTTATTTAATTTTTTAATATTTTTGCATAGTCTAAATATTTGGTATGTCATTAAGTATATTGAACTTATATATATATATATATATATATATATATATATATATATATATATATATATATATATATATATATATATATATATATATATATATATATATATATATATATATATATATATATATATATATATATATATATATATATATATATATATATATATATATATATAATAGTTTAAGCACGGGAAGACACATAGGGCTCCTAAGGAAATACAATTAATTATAAATTTTGAGCATAATTAAATAATAAAGAACGAGGAAAACCAACTATTGACGATAAATAAGAATATATAATTTTGGAATAAGAATATATAACAAATATTGCATTACAATAAAATTTACAATGTCGAAGTACGACCTGAGACGATAAATAAGATTATCTAATAAATATTTTCCTTATAATAAGAAGTTACAATATCCAAATATAAATATGCAATAAATAAGAATTTACAAATATGATAATTTCAGTACAATAAGAATTTATAGTATCTAATTTATTTACAATGCAAATTTAAATGCTTACACAAATATATATTTACAATATATATGATTTACAAGAACAATAAAATTTTGTATGTAATTCTTATAATCAAATTAATAAATTATTGGAAAACACCCCCCCCCCTTTTGATGGGAGGGGGGGCTTGGACTTACATTTGAAAATTACAATATAATTTGGCAATTATATTGGAATTTTCAAGGAGTAAGCTGCCTACGTATCCCGAAGGAATCAAAGCCCACGTAGTTCTCTACGTACCTTATTTTATTTGAAGTCGTGGTTGACAGTTGACAGTTGACTATTGTCCCTCATCTATATGTTCCCCTGCATTGGATGAACTAGATGATTCGGTGTCCATTAGCATCCAAGGATCATCTTCTTCTGCTTCATCTTCCCTTAATCCTTGCGTTCTTTTTTCGGCTTGATCCCAATCTTTCTTGCAAACGCAAATCTCGATGTTTTGTGGAGATAGACGAGATCTTTTTTCATCCAGCACTCTATTACGTGCACTAAAAGCAGATTCCGAAGCAATAGTTGATGCTGGAATTGCAAGTATGTCGCTTGCAATTCAAGCTAAAATGGGGAATTGATTTTCCTTAAGTTTCCACCATTTAAGAATATGGAAATCTGCACCTGTTTCAAATTGATAGGACAAATAATCGTCTACCACTGCGCAAGCGGATCCGAAAACACTAGTTTTTTGTTTCTTCAATATGTTAATAATTAAAGAATCAAAGCGAACAATATTTGCATGTCCGGAAGTCGGAACGAATTCGGGGTCATAAATCGAGACATAATGATCATGAAGTTCCTCCAAAAGATGTCTACACTTCAAAACATAACTGCCAACATCATAAGAAACACCTAAACATTGATAATAGAAATTTAGCAAGTTTGATAGGCCATTAAGTTTAAGCGTCGGATCAAGTATACAAGCAACACCATAAATGTACGGAAATTCACTAAAATATGCAAACCACTTTACCTTCATGCTATCAAGCACAACTTTGATTTCACTCACATCCAATTTCTCATTGATGGCATGTACCACCTTAATGCATTCTACGATTACCAAATGAATGTTGGGTTCATAAACCAAAGAAATTGTGTTAGTTGCATTGTGAAAAGATTTAAGAACATCCCGAACAAGCATTGCAACTGTCCAATGATAATCAGTAATCAGCATATGTTCTTTCGAAACAACTTCATTATATAAAGGAGTCATAACATCACGATACCTGATTGTATCATTCAGCAATTTATAAGTAGAGTTCCACCGTGTTGGAGTATCAAGAGACCAGACCTTCTTCGGCAAGCCGAATTCCTTACACAATGCCATGTACCTCCTCTTAACCTGGTTTTTTCTCAGGACCCTAACGATATTTCTAATGGGCTCTAATAAAGGTTGTAAACAAGCTATACCTTCTTGAACAGACAGGTTGAGTATATGAGCACAACATCTAACATGTAAGAATTGACCATCTAATATAAGCTTAAATGTACTTTCCTGCTTCAAGAAATCAATGGCCTTAGTGTTGGCCGTTGCATTATCCATAGATAATGAAAACACTTTATCAAGCAAATGGTATTTCTTACAACACTCCATTAAACGGGCTTTTATGTTGTACACTTGTACCCACTATGACTCTCTTCCATAAGCTCAAAAGCAATAATACGTTTCTGCAAAAACCACTTATCATCGATCCAATGGGAAGTAACACACATAAAGGGTTCACTAAAACATGAGGTCCACGTGTCCATTGTCAGGCTAATGCGACCGTTGAAGGTACGGAACATCTCCATCATATGACTTCTATAGAGATGAAATGCAGTTTGTGTGCGACGCTTAAGTGTGTTCCTAGGGACTTTCCTAAATGCTGGTTGCAAAGCAGTTCTATTGAAATATTCATATGCATCACTTTTCCCATGGTTGAACGGCAATTCATCAGTGATAACATATTTAGCAAATTCATCAATCATACGATCTCTATTGTAGGAGAAAGGCATACATGCGATGGGCATCTCACCAGCATACCCGTGGAGTTGTGTCTGGGTGTTTCGATCCCCGCCACTGCTAACATTCTCTGCCGTAAGGCCATGTTTGTTGGTCAAATGACGACCCAAGGTCCCCGTTCCACCACCGTTCCTCCAGTTGTAAGTCGGTGGTGGGTTGACGCCTGCATTCTTGCAAAGTTGACAAATGCACTTCCATTGTCTCGGTTCGTTGGTAGCAACTTTTTCAAAGAATGGCCACACCCATGACACTTTTTTTGTTCCTTGAGGTTGTGAGCCACCAGCTCCGTCGTCGTCGTTCCCCACGTCGGTTTCACCGGCTTCATCTACGATATTTAAGTTAACATATATTTACTCATTATCAATTAACATAATTAACATTAATTAGCTAAGTGCTAGTTTATTTACGTTCTTATTATGAATACTTATTATTGCAAAAACATTATTAATTAAACAAAATCACGATTAACTATCTTAATTTTTTCGATTAATAATCACAATTAACTAGCTAAGTGATAGTTTATTTACGTACTTATTATACATAATTATTATTGCTAAAACATTATTAATTTTAAATAATCATGATTAAGTATCTAAATTATTTAAGATTAACATAATCACGATTAACTAGCTAAGTGTTATTTGAATTACATAATTGTTATTGCTTAAATCATTTTTATGTAACATAATCATGATTAATTATCCTAATCAATATCGGTTAACATAATTACCATTACATAATTATTATTGCTAAAATATTATTAATGTATCATAATCATGATTAATTATCTACATTGACTTAATTATCTACATTGACTATTAAAATAATCACAAATAAATTGCTAAGTGATAGTTGATTTGCTAATTATTGAACACTAACCCGGTTGTTGCATGTTTGAAGCCGATGGTAAGTGGAAAAAACTGCTTTTGCTACTTATCAAATGCTCCGGTTGACTAATCAACCCGAGCATTTGTGAAAATTTTAATAAAAAAATTTCGCAAATGCTCGGGTTGACCAGTCAACCGGAGCATTTGATGTCAAATGCTCCGGTTGACTAGTCAACCCGAGCATTTGGACCCTCCCTCAATTCCGGAAACCTCACACTTTACGTACTAAAATAATTTTTGTCTCTCCTCATGTCATTCCCTGTTTATTGTTTTCTCTCACTCCCAAGTCCCTCGGCTCTCTCAATTGAAACCTCCGCCGTCCCTCCCTCCCTCCGTCATCCCTCCTTCCCAAGTCCCCCTCGCTGCAGTTCAATTGGTTGCATCATGAGATTCACAAATACTCATTGAAACCCTACTATTCTCTCTCCCCTCTTCCTATCTATCTCCCTCTCGCCATTTCTCTTCACCTAACCTCTTTCTCTCTCCTCACCTCACCTGCTTCTCACTCCTATGCTACACCTGCTAAATCACCCCACGAGGAAATCAGTCTGTCTCTCTCTCGTCATTGAGAAGAAGCCCCATCGATTTAGACAAATGGTCAATCGTTCGTAATTTTAGGGTTTTAATCTCTGAATTGAAATGAATTATTGCTCGAAAAATGCTACAGCTTTCTATAAAAGCTGTGAGCACATATGCCAAGGGAGTTTCTTTAGTTAAGGTTTAGAACACGTCGCCGGAAGGTCGTTTTCTCTCTTTATCTTGGATTTGTTTCGTTTGATTTTGCTTAATTCCGTGAATAATTGTTGATGTTTCGATCTTTTATTTGATTGATGAAACTGGCGAAATAGTATGGTTTAGGGAGATCAACTTAGGCTAATTTATTTTATTGTGTTATGTGCTGTGTATTTGATTGATCAATTTCGATGTTTTCAGATCAGATTTGGGCTTCCACTTCAAATTCTCCATATAGTTATCGCAATTAAACCTCTTCTTGCTCTTGATTATGTATGTTGAACTTCAATTGAAACCACATTGTTTTGGTTCAAGTTATGATCGCTGAGAATGATAATTTTGAAGGCCTGATTGTTTAACGATGTGGTTTTCCTTTTGGAGATCCAGAACCGATTCTCCTTAGACGAACTGAGGTGATTTTATTTGTTACAATTTACTGATTTTAATAACTTTATTGTTTATTTTTGATTTCTTAGTTGACTTAGTTGGTGCTTTGGTGAGGTTTAAATTTTAATTGTTATTTGACTTAGTGGCATCACTTGGTTGATTGAGAGTTGTGAAAGTGCAAATTGTAAAGTAGCAAAATACAGGAGAATGGAGATATGGATAGAAACCACTAGTTAATGGTTTACCATCTCGAATTAATAATCACATATACAGTTTCTCGATGTGCATATTTTCCAAACTATTAATGGAGGAGGATAATGTTGGCACAACTATCAAAAAAGGGTTCTCTTTGTAATTAACGGGGATTATGACGATGTGATAACTATTTTTAGTCGTAGGGATGTATTCGATCAAGCAATTTGAGATTAAACTCTATGCTTTTCTGGGTATGTACCTGTTCAAGTAACCTGTTGCAAATATTAGTTTATCTGTGATGCTCTTTAGTTCTATTTATACTCCTTTTTTAGCATAATTTTGGATCATTCTTGTGTTTTATGGATTGTTAGCTATTTTTGTAGTTATTGTTCTTGTGTAATTGTTACTTTTGCCAAACCTTTTTTTTAATTTCTTTATATATATTTTGCGGTGGGTGGGGTTAGGTAATACTCTGGCTCCTTCATGGAGCCTCTCTTTCTAGATCCAGCAAGGTTAGCTATCTATCTTCCCAATCCCCCATGAGAGATCTGGTAATGAGTAGTCTGAGCACTGGTTAGTTTACTGCATGTAGCTCTTTTATTGCCTAAATCAATTGGTGAACTTCAACGTTGAGGGGAGATCTAGATATCTGCAGTCTCACCCTTGCCTTTCAAATTGTTTGATTGTTTTTGAAAGCTCTGTATTTTTTCTAGAACATAGTACTAAATTGTCTGTTATCAATAAGAAATGAATATCAGAAGCATATAATTGGTGGGAACTAGTACATACATAGTACCACTTGACTTGTAACTTGTAGCTTGTTTTACTTTGTTGCCTAAATATGTTATTTTTCCAATCTATGGCATATTGTTACATTATGATTGCTCTCATCAGATTCGACCATTGTTTGAAGAGCAATGAAAGGTCTTGGAGGTTGCTTCAATAAAAGACAAGAGAAAGGGGCAGTAGCAAGGTATGCATTATGGAGCTGTTTTAAATAATTGTTGTTTATACTAGTGCTCATGCAACCGGTGCTATCACATTTATTAATCATGATCCTTAAGAATGATACTTTACGTAGGAGGGTGTTCGTCTGCTTTGAGGAGACATATCGAAGAAGCAGCACATAATCTTAATGGAGAAGCATTTTCACCCAAGGTCTTGTAAACCTGCACTATTGTTTATACTAGTATTCATGCCTCTCTTTTCTTCTTATACTTATTCTACTTTCTCTCTTATGACCTGTAAAGTGGTCACTGTTGTTTTGTTCCTAAGATCATTGTCAAACATCATTCTTTATTCTCCATTAAATGTGATTTTGTTGATTTCATTGTAGAAGATTTATTTTCCAAAGTTACATATGGCAGCAGATTTTACATTGACATGAATGAAAATTTTGATTCTTCAGTACCATTGTCATTCATGTGTTTGGTTTCTATTTCGATTTTCGTTTTGCTTTTTAGGATGCAATTTATATGATATAAGAGGGACAATTATTAAGTTATTGATAGTTCATTTGCTATTTTTGATTCCTCTCCCCTTATTGATTCATAGTTATTTTTAATGTTCTACTTGATTGGTGTAAAAAAAATTTGAATGCAACTTGTGAGTCAATAGATAATTTTTTGATAGGTATGGTTCTACTGCATATTCGGGCCTTATAATTTAGTTTCTGATTGCAGATGAATTCTATTAAAGGAGCTACCGTGTTTCTCCCGTCTTAGATGACTAAGCCCTATGAAAAGCTTCTTTTTTTTCACTCAATTTCGAGCAAATTATAGATGTGATTTTGGTAGCATTGTCGTGACTATAAGCCCTTGTTCAGAATTCTCCTTTTTTTGGATTGTGGTTTAGTGAATGTGCATGGTTTGTTTTAACGTCCTACATTCCCGTTTTCCTATCTTTTGGAATGTATATTTCCATTTTCCATTTTATCTCAAACTGTTGACAAGTGTAACATTGAATTACCTAAGAACATGAAACTTCAAGTTAATTACACCACTTAAATTGTCAGCACCAAAATCTATATACTGAGTTTATGAGAATTTTTTTTGTTTTGCTGGTTTAACCCACTTCTATCATCAGGTGACTGGAATACCAGATGTTTACATTTTTCTTTCATGCACTGCTCATTACGATAATTTCATCAGATAACAAAGCCGGACTTGGTTGTGTCCTAGTTTTGTTTTTTTTTCAAAGAAAAATTTCTTTTGTCTTGTTGTTGTGAGTCATTGCATCAATGCTGGTGATTTTTGTCTATGACTACTGGTAATAGCTTCAATGGAAGACGAAACCAATAGTCAGAATATGGATAGGCTACTGATTCTCTGTTTGAGTTCAGATGAGCTAATAAAAGCCTAAGCATGGTGTTGGTTTAGGATAGTGCATGCTAATCCTATATTTTGTCTAGCTCGGATTGTTCGACGTTCTGCAATTGAGCATCCTAAAGGTTTTATATCTTTGGTTCCAGGTTATGAGAAGAATTGCTAATCCTATATTTATCTTAGGAATTCATGAGGTTGTTTTTCTTAGTCATAGGGATCTCTTAGGAATCACGACTTAGATCTCTTGGTGCTCTAATTATTTCTGCCTTGTTTTTTTTTTTCTGTTTGCTTTTTCCTTCTGTCCATTTAGAATCACTACTCACCACAGTAGCTTGTTGGTGTATGCTTGTTGTTGTTGGCTTACACTAGCTTGTTGCTGTATGCAGCAATTTTTTAATAAAAAAAAAACAGCAAATGCTCCGGTTATTAGGAAAACCGAAGCATTTAGTTCACAAGTGCTCCGGTTTTTCCCTAAAAACCGGAGCATTTGACCCATTATGAGCACATAAATTCATCAAATGCTCCGGTTTTTAATACAATCGGAGCATTTGAGAGACTAAATGCTCCGGTTTTAAAAAAGAAGCATTTGATAAATGCTCAAATGCTCGTATGATGTCTGCTACGGGTCAAATACGGAGCATTTGTACGGTTTTTAACCGGAGCAATTGATGTTTTTTCCACTAGTGGGTTGTCGGTTGGGTGGCTGCACAAAAACTTCATTATCATCTAACAACTCATGTTCTAAATCTTGGATGAAATCGCTATTGTGGATGGACGGTGAATTAGAAGAACCACCCCTTCGGCTACTTGAACCACCGCTCTTACCTCTTCCAGTTATATTTTTGAAAAATTTTGACATTTTTTTGGAGATAGAAACTAAAGTATTAAAGTAATGTGATATTGTTAGAACTAATAAAGTAAAAAAAAAGTAAAACAATAGCTTAAAGAACTAAAACTTAGCTAAGTAGACAACAGAAAGCCAAACAAGAAATTAAGATGTTTTGCAATAAATAAAGTTGGAAAGTAGGATATTTAAGTAGTACTCAAAGAAGGTTGAGTATGCGAGATTGAAAGAATTTGAGAGTATGAGATTGAGATGCTGAGAATTGTGAAGAATGAGAATGGTCGAAGAGGGCATTTATAGGAATTTTTTGGGGGGAAAATTTTTATTTTGAATTTCAATTGGGGTGGGAAAATCATGAAGTATGTTGGGAGATAGTTGATAATTGATGAATTGACGTGAGCGGATGATAATTCATCCGTTCGGTGTTATAATTGAGGAGCAAAAGCTGCAACCTACAAGCAACCTACAAGATAGAGTAGCAAACGCGGATGATAATTTATCCGTTAGTAGATATAATTGAGGAGCAACCTGCAAATGAATAGTAGAGCTACATGATAATGATACCAGATAGACTGGTAAAGCAAAAGCCTGCATTCAGCAAATTAATTCACTAGTCATATCCAACAGTAACAAATAGGAACAACTTCTGTATATCATATGAATTCTCTTTTTTTTTTAAACAAAGAATAGTTGCCCACTTGCCCCACCTCTACCACGGTTCATCACTCCTTCCAACTTCCAATTCCACTTGTAAACTTTTCTCTCTCTCTATAATTCCAAAGATGTCTTGCGCTTTCCACCGAATTTTTTCTTTTTTCTTCTCCCTTTTAATCCTCTCCTTTCATCAACACCTAGGCTAGCTCTACTGTAGGTCATTTATTTGAAGTTTCGAACTTCAAAACAGCAGGAACCGACGAAGGCAGGAAGCCAATGAGATGGGTGGTTCAGGTTGAAAGGGCGGTTCGAACAGTGGGCTTGACGTGGTGGTTCATTGGGCGGACTGGAGATGGCGGTTCAAGGGCGGGTTAGTAACGGTCCCACGAGCGGTTCAGGTTCAGGTTTGTGGGCGGTCCAACCCACGGTTCTCAACGGTCCACGGTCCGGTTCTAAGGGTGGTCCGGTCCGGTTCTCCACCTCCACCAATTGACCCACGCCAACCCTGTCCTTTATACGGTCCTGGGCCGGTTCTGAACCGCCTTTTTGGTGGTCCGGGCCGGGCCGGTTCATCTTTGGTTCGGTCTAGGACTGGGCCCAGTTCGACCCGCCCAATGGCCACCTCTACTTACCGCTCCTCAATGAGATGGCATAAAATGCCCCTTAGGATTTGGTTCAGTTTGCCCAGGAAGTTGGCCTGGAGGTTTAGAAAGATGACTAATTTGTTGGGCAAGTTGGGTCATATGATCCTCCATCAACTTATTATGAGCATTAATTTGTTGGAGAGAGTTGTTGAAGAATTCATTTTGCTTGGCTTGATATTCAACTTGCTTTGCTTGAGAAGAAGCTAGATTCTCCATGATACTCTCAAGGTTGGATCTAGAGGATGAGGAGGAAGAGTTGAAAGGTGGTCTTTGTTGGAAGCCGGGTGGTTGGTAGTAGTTTGTGTGTGGAGGTTGAGATTGGTTATTTTTGTAGGAGAAATTTGGATGATTCTTCCAACCTTGGTTATATGTGTTTGAGTATGGGTTGTTTTGTGGTCTTGTGTTTGTGTTTAGGAGGGCATTGGCTTGCTCAGATATCATGCCCATGGTGTTGTATTGACACTCATTCAATGAGTGACCCTGCACTTCACAAATCTCACAAATAGGTACTATTGGTCCGCTACTCAATTGATCAACCTTGGCCGCCACGAGACACACTCCAGTCATTCAAATAGTTGTTGGCAGCCATATCATCCATCAATGCCTTAGCAGCTTCCGGAGTTTTGGCCATGAAAGTACCGCTAGATGCGGCATCAATAGAACTTCTAACCTCATGCTTCAGACCATTGTAGAATGTCTGAATCAATAGCCACTCAAGAATGCCATGGTGTGGGCATTGTCTTTGCAAAGCCTTGTACCTCTGCCATGCCTCATAGAGAGACTCCAATTCGTGTTGTTGAAAACCAGATATTTCATTTCTGAACTTTGAAGTTCTCATAGGAGGGAAGAATTTGTAGAGAAAGGCCTTCTTCAGTTCTGGTCATGTGGCGATCTTCCTCACTTCTTCTTCTTTTAACCATTTATTTGCTTCGTCCATGAGAGAAAAAGGGAAAGCACGATATCGAATCAGATCATCAGAAACATTTGTTAGTTTCAAAGTATTACACTTCTCTAGAAAGCTAGTCAAATGATCAGTAGGGCTCTCTTTTGGTGTTCCCGCATAAGAGTCCTGTGAAATAAACTGAATAAATTGTGGCTTACGCTCGAAGTGTGTTGCATTGGTGGTTGGCCTGGTAATGGTGGTGGTGGTCTCATCGGGCATAGCATATTCCCGTAGAGACTTTGGTGGTGTTTCATCTCCCATTGTTGATCTTTGTTGTTGTCTTCTTCGTTGACCTCCTAATCTCCTTGCTGTAGCTTCAACCTCGCGATCAAGAGTAGCTAGATCTTCTGGACCCTTGCTACGAGTGCGCATGCAACAAAGAAGACTGAAAGAAAATTGATCAAACAACAAACAGAGTAACAATAATCGAACAAAAATAAGTTTAGCTAACTAAATCAAAGATAAACTAATCTAATACCGTGAGTCCCCGACAACGGCGCCAAAATTTGATAGGTGTGTCGCGCACCTAACAAAGATAATTCCTAACTAACCTCCTAACTATGTAGCAGGGTAAGTCAAGGTCGAATCCGCAGAGACAAACAGTATCAAACTTTAGATATCTTGACTCAATTTAACTAAACAAGTGACAAACAACGGTGGAAGATATGTTGAACTAATACTAACGCTAAACTATAACAACTATTTATAGTACACGAGGTAAAATCAATTAATAAAGGCATCTAGAATTAAGTATCCCCACTAGCACGAGTAATACATGAATAGTTCCCATCCCAAATAACATAATCAATAATCCAAAAGGAGTAATGCACCCTAAAAATACCAAAGATCTCTCCCGAGTACCTATGGCTACTCTAAACAAGCAATCATACCTATTCCCATGGAATCATGCAAGAAAGAGACATTAAACATGGCATCACAAACAAATTCCTAGTAATCCTATCTACTTATTCCCATAGAGATATTCATACTCTTGATTGAATCAACAAATCCATCTAGATTCAATTCCCATTGAAAACAAGACATAAGGAATCAATTCAAAATCACCTACCCCTAGTATGATAATGAAAATAAGCACAATTCAATCAAGCAAGGATAATTAATCACATTAAAATTGGGATTATGGGGAAATTCATGCATTAATCATTGCTAGGGTTCAACTTAACCCTAGATTATAGAACTAATCACTCATAATTGAAATAACAAAGCAATTGAGAAATAAATTAAAAGACATAACAATAAAGGAAGAGAGGAAATTATAAAAACTTAGTCTTTACTTGAATGAATCAATCCCAAGCAACCAACTTGTAGAAATCAAGGTTCAATAATGGAGTTTACTCTCAAAAAGCTCTCTAAAAAGTAGTACTATATTCTCTAATCTCACCAAAACTACTCAAAAGTATGTTTAATAAAACCTAATATCGTTTACAAAAACTAAAAACGAAAATAAAGAAGTTCGCGGATGTTGTGCTGGCAACAGCTTGCACGGGCAAGCGGAAAGTGGCACGGGCGTGCACTACGGTGCACGGGCAAGCGAGATCTTGCTTGGGCGTGCACACGAGACAGAAGGTTTTGTTCTTTTCGTTCACAGATCTGCACGGGCAAGCGACCATCTGCTTGGGCGTGCCCCTTGGTGCATGGACAAGCGGAATCTTGCGTGGTCCCGCGAAGACAATATTCTTCAATATAATCATTCCTTCAATCCCAAAGCATTCAAACTCATCTTCTCGCATCAACTAGACCATCTATGAGCCAACTTATCGTCTCTTGGTCACAACCGCCCATAAAACCTGAAATTCACAAATAAGAAGCAAAAGTATCTCCAAACAACACAATGGTTCAAAAGAATGCTCAAATCATGCAATTAGACCTAAGATGCACTAAAAACTACATGAAAATGAGACTTAAGACCTACTTAAATGCAACTAAAAACTGACTTATCAGGAAATACGGACGAATTCAGACCGATAAATGTTTTTCGGAATTATTTGTATTTTTACTAACATTGAATTTTATACATATGTAGAAAAATAAGGTCAAAGTACGTACGTAGAGTCTTTAAGTAGTTCAAAGGTTAAAATGGAACATTAATTAAGAAGTGGAGAGTATAATATATCTTACTTCAATTCAAACTTTATTACACAAGAGTAAGACTATAAAAAAAATCAAAGATGCCTACATAATTGTCATATGCTACAATACATAATGAGAATTTTAACAAACTTTTATTAGCTAGTCTTACTCTATTTCATCATAAACTAGTTATTAGGCTCGAGCTATGCCCCGGTTAAGGAAAATTTTATTTATTAATATTATACATTGAAATGATAATACTAAATATCACTTAGTTTAGTGGTTAAGATTTTAGTATATAAACTTGAAGTTAAGGGATCGAACCCTACACTATGCAATTTTTATTTTTTTATTGTACATGGATTACATGTAGTAAAATCCCCTTAGAAGAGCGCCACGTGGCACCGTTCCTTGTTTAGGAACGCCTTTTAATATATTAACTAGTGTGTTGGCCCGGGCGTTGCCCCGAGTGTTACCTTTTTTCTTCTTCACAATTGATATGTATTTTTTCCACTGTTGTAAAAATTAATTTTAAAAAAATCTAACATTTAATTTACTTTATGTTTGCAATGAATATATAACATTATGTGGATTTATGAAGCACTAAAAAAAGTTGGTTGAGATGGTAAGAACAAACTTCTCTTTGCAAGAGGTCGCCTGTTCAAATCTAGTGGCAAACAATATTTATTTTGTAAGATGACGTAACAATCTACATGGCACATAAGATGATGTGGCGAAGCTACATGGCGCATATATAGTGAATAATGCCACGTGGTACCATTCCTTTGATAGGAACACCGTGCAAACTGCACGGGAACTTTTCAGTAGTTTCTTTTTTGGCTAAAATCATTGAACAAATTAATATATAACATAGACGTGATAATAATAGGATACATAAAAAGGTATCATCAATTTAGTAAGAGATTTAATAGCTATTTTATTCGAAAGAAAGTTAATAAGGTGAACCTTATATACTTAAGTGATGAATTTAAAATTAATAAATAACAATTTCCATAAATATCATTAAATAATTTACATTGACAAATTAGGCAACTATAATTAGTAATACTTAAACATTTTGAAACACTTCTTTGTACACCACGTTAGTGGTAATATTCAACTTCGCTCGATCTTTATCACAGATTAGAATCTTCAATCCTTTTTTGCTTGTAACTCTTGAAATTGCCATATAAAATTGTCCATGGCTGAAAACCGGCCTAGGAAGATATAAACCAACATGAGATAGAGATTGCCCTTGGCTTTTATTAATTGTCATTGCAAAGCAAAAAACCAAAGGAAATTGTCTCCTTTGAAACTTGATAGGAACAACCAACATGAGATAGAGATTGCCCTTGGCCTAGTTTTTTGACCCGTGCAAACTGCACGGGAAGTTTTTTATTTTATAAATTTAAGTTTTTAAGAAGTTTAACCTAAAATCATGGTAAGTTTTTAAGAAGTTTAACCTAAAATCATGGTGGTGAATATTAACTTGTGATTTAAAATTTTATAATCATGCATTGAGATCTTTTAAAACTGACTTATTACCCGTGTATTCAGTGGCTTATGTAGTTAATATTAACTTGATTATTTTACTTTTTCTACTGCTTCTTTTATTATAGGCTCAGATGAAATCATAATTCGTACCACCACTTGCACTCAGCCATACACCCGCTTTCTCTCCCACTTTTGGCAGTTCCGCTCACCCTCTATCTCTCTTGCCATCTTGCACCACTAATTTTCTTGTGCAAATCATATTTATAGTTTAGAACACAATCTATATTAAATTGTCAAATGAGATTCTCTGTAGAAAATTACTTGAGTACTTACAGCTTGTACCCACATTACCATTGGCTCCAGTCATGCCAAAAACCACGCCCATGGTTCTATAGAATTGATGATTTAGAAGTTAACCACGCCCATGGTTTTAGACCCATGCAAGTTACATTGGGTACTTTTTTGTTTTACAATTTTAAGATATTATGATATTTCCCATAAAATTATGGTGAAAATATTAACCCGTGAATCTATGAAAGTGATGATTTAAAAGTTAAGAATAAAAAATAAAAACATATATATAAGTATGAAAATGTAAATTTTAATTTTAATTTACTTTTTATCTATAAAGAAGTGAACACATACTAAATATTAAGATGATATTATATCAAATATTTCAAAATTTGACCTTGGACAAAAGAAGTGAATGCAACCTTGGAGAAGGTATAAATATTTTTTACATGTAATTATCAATGTCGCATTACCGATCGCCAGTGCTTGTAAATTTTGAGAATTCCATTTGGAAAATTCTAGATGAAACTATTTGCTTGTGATATAAAAATCTATAATATAGTAATAAGAATATGATTTAAAATTGGATAAAAGCCCTTACATAGTGCTCTTATGACTTATAATTATATTTTTTAAACAAAAAATAATGATATTTAAAGTCAAAGAACTGTAGTGGAAAACATGCACCACCAAAAAAGAAGGAAAAAAAGAAATGGAAAGAATACTTTACATAGTTTTTAAAAAATTACCTTGAATTCGCTCAAAATCATGATATAGTTAATGCTAATAGTAATTATGTATTAAAAACTTTATTTACAATATGATGCCATAGTAACCTATATTTACTTTTAAAATGTACACGAAGACATTGTAAACAAAATCTTAAGCAATTATGAAACATGCATATGATTCTAAATTTCAACTATTTTCGAAGTATTATGGTTTGGCAATTAAAAAAATCAAATTATTATAAGAAAAACTAACCACAATAATCAGAACTATGATCGTCTACTTTTAGTGATTTCCACTATGAATTATTTTAAAATATTCCAAATTATGGGACAATGAATATTCCTTCTTACATTGAATTTGGCTCGTCCCTGATCAATTATAAGACATCTTGACATTATGACTAAGAAATACAAAAATTAGTCATAGTAGTAGAAAAAAAAAACGGCTGGACTGGTGCCTGGTGGTAGCCTGTCAAACCAGGTTGTGATCAAAAGTAAAGAATATGATTCAGTTAATGTCGAAAAAGGTGCTTAGCCACTTAGGTGAAGGACATAGACTTGCCAGACTTGCCAAACTTGATGTCAGAGATTTCCTATTTTCTCTATTCTTATATTCTCCAATATGGTAGCTCCGTATATTCTCTAGAAATATTTTCTGACATTATAGTATAAATTATTATTAACTAATATGTTAAGCCTCAATCGTCATATAAAATACGACATAATTTTGACTAATATAAAATCCTAGGTACTAAAGGCAAGATTTCATGTACAATAATATAATTAAGATTACTACTTTGTGAGATTTAGTTTATAATTATATAAGTAGAAAGTCACATTCTTTTCTAATGCCTAACATAGATTAAGGCTAATTTATTGTCAATTTTGCTCCTGATCGATTTCAAAATATTGTTATACATTATTTATGAAAATATGATAAATATCTTAAAATATCTTATAGAATGTACCCATTTAATTACACTCGCTTTTTTATACGTTATTCTATCATGACTTCAAAATTATTATTATGAGTTCACTAATGTTACCCAAATTATCTCCTTATTTCTCTCCTAATTTATCTACAGTTTCTGCCAATCTCTATAATTATACGAAATATATAGAATATCGAAAAGTATTTATATTCCAACTTAATATTGATAAAATAAAACTTTCATCTTTCTATCTCATTCTTATTTATCCTTTTAAAAAATATCATGGAGATTTCAAGAAATAAATCAAGATATTTATTGCAATAATGGTGAAAAAATTTCGAAGACATCAAGTACCGTGATGCTTCTGGGTTGAAGATGATGATTGCAAATTCATCATTATAATGAAAGATCTTTTTTTATATTTCTCTTATCTTTATGATAATAATATGCCTTCTCCCATTATAGAACATACACTATTTTTTTTTCTAGATCTAAAAACTCTTACTTATGTTGAATGATTGTTTTTAAAATTCTTATTGTATGCTTCTTTTTTTTATTTTTTTATTTCTCAATTATATACTCCAAGGATTGATTGATATGATTATAACAAATAAAAAGAAGTTGCTGCTTCTGCCGGTGGGGTGCCACCCAGTCTCATGCCGCTTGAGTAACTGTGCTACTGGCGTTTCTCGGCTCTCCGATTGTCGGACCACCATCATCTCGCTGCACTGATGAATCGTCGTTGTTCTTCTCTATCCTGATGAAATCTTTATTGATCGAATAGCATATGAGCATTATATAGCAGTAAGGATTTGGTCTTTTTATTTTTACTTTTTGAATAAAAGTGAAGAATCAATCTTTGATAGCCGAAAATCAAGGGATAAATCTTCAAGTTATAGAAAGTTTTAAATGGATTTGATACAATTCCTCTAATCAAGGGATAAAAAAGGAAGAATTTTATTACAGTTGATTTGCTGCGTTAATTGATTAGCAAGGAAGAATGCACAATTTTTTAGGCGTCAATTAAGGCAATAAATCAAAGCAATGAGGAGGCTGAAAATTTGGCCACGTGGCATATTGAAAGAGAGGCTGGGAAGTTGAGGGTGAAGGAGAGTAGAGGAAGGGTAATGGCTTGCCACATAGGTCGGAAGTTTTCTTGCTTTAATATTATATATGATAAGCTAAAAATCATTTCCTTAATTGAAAACTTAAAGATCAAAAGCTTCATGGGTTGATTGGTGCAAAAATTTCCTATAAAGCAATTAAAAGAGTGTAGAAGGATACACTTCTTGTTACTGTGTTCCTAATACACTAGAATATCTCCTACATTATTGAGACTGTTATTTTGTCTCTTAGTAAATCATTGATGTTGTCTGTAATGAGGTGGCAGTACTATTCTGTCATATCAGAATCCACCTTGGTAGTGGGAGTGTACTAGAATGAGTCATCTCATTCTCTATATATGTAAGGGGTAGCTGATATGTCTATTTTATATAGAGTTTCTACCCCCGTCCCTCATTGATTATTGGTCTTAATTGCGCTCTTCGGAGCCACTTTTAGTACTAATTGTGCTCCATGTAGTGTGTTTGTAGTTTCAGGTTGTTTATTGTAGGAATTAGCATGTTTTAGTGCATTCCCTACTCATTTATATCACTACAAAAGATGATGTACTTTTGAGAGCACGAGCATTGAGTTGGAAGAGTTTTGAAGCAAAGCGAATAGTGAAAGAAGTAGAAAAATGACTCCAGTCCACTCTTTTGATTATATCGCAAGTTCAACAAATCCAAATGCAGTGATTTCAATTGGGTTAAATTCTACACTTCAAGAGATTTCAAACGAGTGGTCACTTGCCTAATTCCGATGAATAACGAAGAAGTTATGGTGTTTTGAAGACAGAGATTTTGTGCAGGCTGACGACCGCCCGGCCGGGCGGAATCCGCCCCGGCTGCCCGGACGCCCTTACTTAGCCAAATTTCATCGTTTGGAGAAGATTTGGAAGAAAAGAAAACATTTTGTTGCGGGCCCGACCGGGCGGGGCGCTATTTCATATTTTACGGGTTATGACCTGACAACCGCCCGACCGGGCGGATTCCGCCCGGGTTGGTCGGGCGGGGCTGTTTTTAAGGCTTTTAAAGCTCGTGTTGCGCCGGTTTTGGTTTTAATATAAATACTTATCCTTTTAGGGTGGAAAGACGACGTTTTTCTCATTATAATTTCAGTCTTTAGTTTTCTAAGCACAATTTTAATTACTCAAGAACCCTAGTATTACTTTTCCCAATTTACATTGAATTTTTAATAGAAGCTTTGATTTTGCAAGATTGGTTCTACAATTGGTATTTATTCTCTTCTCTTGTTATTCTTATTCAATCCTTGATTATTAATTCACCATGTTTACTTATTTCATCATAAGTATGTTTGCCCCAAATATGATTGAGTAGTTTATTTCTAGGGTTAAGGGGATCTATGATCATTTATGAAGGGATGTCTATAAAGTATTGATTTTTGATGATGTATGTTGATTCCTATTGAATGTATTATCTCTATTCAATCTGATTTGGCCAGATTTGATTGTTATAGTATTGCAATATTAGGTTATACGTCGAGAGGTATAAACTTGATATTAAGGCTAGTTTCAATAGGTAGAGTTGGTATTAATAAATTGCGAGAGTCTGTTAATATCATTCTATGGTTAATTTCGACTCGAGAGAGGAAATCAACCTGTTTAACTGCATTATTCATTATTGATTGTTGTATTTCATCACGGAATATTATTCATTGGTGAACCTACGCCCAAGACTCTTTATTATTGATATTCTTGATATAGTTATTGTCTAGTTTAGTATAATTACCAACAAACACTCATTCCCTATAATCTAGATTTGATCGACAATTAGGAAAAGAACACTGTTTCCCTGTGGATTCGACCCTACTTCCCTGACTACTATTTGTTAGAGGACTTTAGGATTACTTTTGATTAGGTGATACGACTTTAGCCTGTCAAAATTTGGCGCCGTTGTCGGGGAAACGGTTTTGTTTAATTTTTCTTTCATAGTTTTAGAATCTAGATTCTTCATTCTCGTCTCAGAGAACACTTGTTCTTTGGGACAAAATCTCTTAATTGTTTGTTCTTTAGTTCGTCTATGCGCAGGTGTTTGAGTTCAGGCGCTTTCCCATTTGATCCTGAAATTGAAAGATCCTTTCATAGACAGAAGAACTTCTTCAGACAGTTACGAGATAATTCAAGGGGAGATAAACCCTTGGATTCTGATTCTGATTATAGACGTATTGTTCCTACTATTCCAACAGAATCAGAGATGGCTCGGAGACTTACTGACTTTTCCCATCCCTCCTTGGCTGAACTTCCCAAGAGTAATCAAATGCCCGAAATCAAAGCTGTTAATTTTGAGATCAAACCTGCACTGTTGAACATGATCGAAAGGAAACAATTTGGTGGTGGACCTAATGAAGACCCTAATCTACATTATCAGGACTTCTGCCAATATTGTTCTACTATTAAGCAGCAGGGCGTAACACAAGATCAAATCCGCGAGATTCTTTTCCCATTTTCACTTCGAGACAAGGCAAAGATGTGGTACAATGGGATTAATCGTACCACTCTTGGGATCACAGACTGGAATACCTCGGCCTTAGCTTTCTACAGGAAGTACTACCCTCCAGAGAAGACTGCTAGGTTGCGTAGTCAGATCACAAATTTCACCCAAGGTAACAACGAATCTTTATATGAGGCTTGGGAAAGATTCAAGGACCTCCAGAGAGAATGTCCCCATCATGGTCCACAAGAGTGAAGATAATAAAATTCTCCTTGCTACTGTTCCATTCTTCTTTTCTCTCTAAAACTGATAAACCAATGTGGGTAGCAAATATCTTCATGGTATCAGAGCTGAGTGCTCATCGGTCTGAGAAATCGAAAGAACAGTGATTAGCAAAATTTCTTCATCTCTTCTGTTTATCTCTTAAAATTCCCCTGTAAATTAACCTTTCATTTTTCCTGTTTTTCCTTTGAATCCACCTTCAATATGGGAGATAAGAATGGAAAAGTTTCTCTATCAGACATCCAAAATCCATTGTATCTTCATCCTTCGGATGGACCTCACACTGTGAGTATTGAAAAACTCACTGAAGTTGCAAACTACAGATCATGGCGTCGCTATATGGAGATTGCTCTTGCTTCCAAACGCAAGTTAGGGTTTGTGACTGGTACAATGAAGAGAGATGCAACTGAAAAAGAGAAGCAAGATCAATAGGACACCTGTAATAGTATGGTGATAGCCTGGATCACTTCGTCTCTCACAAATACTATCAGAGATTCAGTTTTGTATCTGGGAACAACAAGGAAAATATGGAGACAACTTGAACTCGGGTTTTCATTAACTAATGGAACCAGAAAGTACAAACTCAACAAAGATGTGTTTGAACACAAACAAATGGGAAGATCAATGAGTGAATATTATACCTCAATGAGGGCAATGTGGGAAGAGATTGATGTCTTGAATCATCTTCCTCCAATCACCACCATGACAGAAGAATTTAATGAGTTTGTAAGTGTGATGAATGTTCAAAAGGAAGAATTGAGGTTGTTCCAGTTCTTAAATGGACTTGATGAAGATTATACTGCTTAGAGGAGCCAACTGCTCATGGCTCCAACCTTACCTACTGTTGAGATGGCTTGTGCAGCCATACAACAGGATGAAGCTCAGAGAGAAGTATTAAATGTGGTGAAATCTGAACCGGATGCTTCAGCTCTGTATAGTAAGGGCAATGAGGAGTCATGCTCAGCCTGTGGTGGCAAAATCACACCAAGGAGAAGTGTTGGTTTGTGGTAGGCCATCCCAAGTGGCATCCAAAATACAAGAGAGAGCAGAAGGCCAAGGAGGGAACAATCTTAAGTTTAAGCTCAACTCATAATCAGAATGGTAAATGGAACAAGGGCAAAGGTCCACAAAGATGGGCTAGTAATGTAAGCACAACTGAGAATGTGAACATTACAGCACAACAATTGGAGCAGCTGCTGAAACTCATACCATCTAACAGCAAAGGTGGCTCTGAGACTGAGGATGAACTAGACACAAGTTTTGCAGGTATGGTCTCATGTTACTCTGCATCTACTGTGTTGAATGACTGGATAATTGACTCAGGAGCTAGTGATCACATGACTGATGCATTTGATAACTTGAGTGATGGTGTGGTGACACAAAGTAAGCCTAAAATAAACTTGCCTGATGGCAAAACTGCAAGTATCTCTCATAAGGGAACAGTGAAGCTGAAAAATGGTTTACAACTTGAAAATATGTTGTGTGTGCCTGATTTCAAATATAACCTGCTGTCTGTGAACAAACTTGCTCAGGATAGTAAATGCCAAGTAAAATTTTACCCTACATTTTTTTTTGGTAAGTAAGTAAGATATGTATTGAGCTCAAAACAATATACAACCTATAGTCTTGGCATCACCAAGAACCAAACTTCATCTATACAAATTCATAAATTTGCTATCCATTGCTTATCAACATTTCTCATCTTTTTGGGTAATCTAGACAGTATTCTACTTTTTACATGAAACTGAATATCATCCACACTCTTCTTTACAGAATGCACTTGCTTATTCCATAGTGCATTATTTATTTCCTGCCAAATTGTATAAATTGTAGCAGCAATACCAGAAATAAGGAATTATTTTCTGAATTTACTTCCTCTGGATCTTTTACTAATCGATCTGATGAGCTGTGTGTAATTACAAGTAACAGCACGAATACCAAGCCAATCTTCGATCTTTTGCAAGCATTGTTTGCTAAATTGGCATTCAAAAAACAAATGCTCATGTGTTTCAGTTTTCCTTTCACATAGCAGGCATGTGTCTGTAGGACTAACTCTAATCCTATGTAATTTGCCTCTAGTTTGTAACCTTTTCAGAACTGCAAGCCAGCTTATGAAGCTGTGCTTAGGAATGTTATAATGATTCCAAAATGCAGTACAACATTCATTCTTCTCTCCCTGATCACAAATACTTTGATACATCTTAGCAGTATTATACTGTTGTTGATGTAACCATTGCACCCTAATTTTGCTTGTGATTTCTTTCTTGGCCTTGCATATATATTTCAGAGCTCAGCCTGCATTGCTGGGAGCCTCATAAGTGCTCCAACTTTGATCTTTGATGTACTGAGTGTGCACCCACTTCACCCATAGATTATCAGCCTTCATAGCTATGCTCCAGGCTTGTTTACCCTACATTCTGTATTATACAGGATTGTGCTTCTCACAGAATTAGAGGGTTTGGGCAAGCCAAGCATGGATTGTATTACTTGGTGGATGAACCAGTGAGGGTGATGAAGGACATGTTGAGAATCAAAGCAATGCAGCAAGGCAGCAAGAAGCACTAGTAGAATAATTGCTTATTGCTGCGGTCATTAAGTGGCCTATTGCGGCGGTTTTCGCCGCGCAGCAATAGGTAATCACCTATTGCTGCGGTTTTTAACCGCAGCAATAGAGCAATCTATTGCTGCGGTTCCTACCCAAAACCGCAGCAATATGTATGTTTTTTAATATAAAAAATAATTTAAAAGCAATCTATTGCTGCTGTTGTTTGGTAAAAACCGCAGCAATAGGTTAGTCTATTGCTGTTGTTTTTACCAAACAATAGTAGCAATAGGTTACTTTTTTTATAAAAAAAAATTCATTTATTTCTCGTCAAAAAACTCGCTGGTCATAAAGCTCGAGTCATCAAACGCCTAGTCTGTCAAATACGTTGATTTTGAAGGTACCGTTTCCACTTCAACGTCCCCAGATAACATTGCCAACACCCGAGACATTGTTGGACGATGTGCCGGTGATGTTTGAGTGCACAAAAATCCTATTGTAATCACTCTTTTTACCTCATCCTCGTTGAAATCAACCAATCTCTTATCCACAAATTTCACATCTAGACTATTCTCATATAGACTCCATGCCTACATTAGCAAGGTAGACAAAAAAAATATTATCGGAGCTGCACCGACTAGAATTAAGAACCGAGTAACATAGGATCAAAAAAATAACAACAAAAATAAAATAATTAAGAACCGACTAGAATTAGTACTAAATAAACAAATAATAATATCAAACAAAAAAATCAGGAAAACCAAAAAATAACAACAAAAATGAAAATAAAATGTAAAAATCCAAAAACTAAAATACCATCAAGTAACCTCATATCTGAAAAAAAACAAAAAACAAACGAAAAGATTCATATTGCTAAAACTTCCATCTGACTTAAGAGCACCACCAATAACAATATCACAACCACCAGATCTGTCAAATACGATGGTTTTGAAGGTAACCTCAGATGTGAAAAAAAAAAACAACAAAAATGAAAATAAAATGCAAAAAATCCATCAAGTAATTTCAGATCTGAAAAAAAAACAAAAAAAAACGAAAAGAACTTACAAAGAACTGGAACTTACCGGCGCCTGAGAGAGGCGAGTATGGAGTCGAGCGGTGCAGCGGTGTTGTTCGACGGAGAGCAGCGACGAAGGACGACGAGATGATTTCGGTTGCGAGGATTTCTGGCCGACGAGATGATGAAGACCGACGAGATGATGAAAACCGGCGAGATGATGAGAGAAGACCGGCGAGACGATGAAGACAAACGAGATGAGAGATGAGAGATGAGAAATGAGAGGATGAGAGGAGAGTGAGAGGAGGAGAGAGAAGCGGCTGTGAGTTGGTCGGCGAAGGAGGTCGAAGAGGAGTTTCAAGGAGGAGAGAGAAAGGAGAAAAATGAGGAAAGAGGAGCGTAGAAGATTTGAAGGAGGAAAACGGCTCAAGTCCAAGACTCCAAACCCTAGCGGCTTTTGTTAAGTTCAAATGATATATTGCTGTGGTTCCCACAAAGAACCGCAGCAATATATTAAATATTAATTTTTTAATATTATTTTAATATATTGCTGCGGTTCTTGAAAGAAACCGCATCAATATGTCTGGTCAAAAAGTCAACTTTTTTTCAAAAATTTTCCGTTGAAACCATATTGCTGCGGTTTTTGGCCGAAACCGCAAGCAATATCTTTATTTTATATTTTACCTTTTCTTTTTAAGTGATATATTCTTTGCGTATGGGTAAAACCGCAGCAATACCACCGCAACAATAAGTAATTATTCTACTAGTGAAGGAAGAATGTGTTAGTCTGAATTGTAGATCACATCATGTTAGTCTAAGTGTGTCTACTAATCAATGTGTGTTGTGGCACAATAGATTAGGACATGCTCCATTTGAAAAACTAAAACAAATTGGTTGTATTGATAATACTATTGATATTCAAGGTGTGTGTTTGACTTTTCCTATGGCTAAGTTTTGCAAATTGCCATTCAATGTTAGCAAATCTTGTCCTACTTCGCTTTTTGAATTGATTCACCTAGATGTATGGGGACCATACAGGGTGAGTACCAGGTACAAACACATGTATTTTTTGACAATAGTGGATGACTATTCCAGAGCCACATGGGTACATCTCATGAAAAACAAGTCTGGATCATTTGATGTGATTGAAATGTTTGTCAATTTTGATGATAATCAGTTTCAGAAAAGAGTAAAGCATATCAGAAGTGATGATGCCTTGGAGTTTGATGATGTGAAGTGTAGGAAGTTTTTTGCAAAATTGGGCATAGCACACCAAACCTCTTGTGTTGACGGACCCCAACAAAATGGGAGGGTAGAAAGAAAACACATAAACATATTGGAGATGGCTAGAGCTCTAAGGTTTCGGTTTGGTTTACCTCCCTAGTTACTTGGGGATTGTGTCCTTACAGCTCCCTACACCCGTTCTTCACAACAAAACACCCTATGAAATGCTCTTTAAACACAAACCTGATTACTCCACTTTGAAGTCTTTTGGATGTCTTATCCTGGCTTATAATCCAACTGTAACCACAGACAAACTGGCACCCAGAGGAATACCATGCTTGTTCCTAGGTTATCCTCAAAGTCAAAAGGGTTACAGACTGCTCAATTTGCTCACTCAGCAAGTGTTCACTTCAAGGGATGTTAAATTCCATGAACACATCTTCCCATGTAATCAGCACAACAAAACACATCCTTATTTCCAACCTCAACCTGTCACCATTCCTACTCTCAACCCAACACCTCTCCCTCCAATTGATACAACTTTGGATGAAATCATATCACCACAAACTGAAACCACCCCAGTTGCACCACACGCTCCGTAACCCGACACAACTGCGACTCCTAAACCACCTCTCGCAACTTCGCTCATGCTGCTATCTTACCTAGAAGATCAACTAGACAAACCAAAATCCCTGGCTGGCTAACTGACTATGTTCATCAAGCATCAAATGAAACCGAGCCTGCACCTGTTGCCAACTTAGTCGTCACCTCTACAGTGAGTCGTGAGTTCTGTGCATTTGTGGCTCAGTTACACCAGCATCATGATCCTGTTAGCTTCAAAGAAGCTGTGAAACAGGCACACTAGGTGAAATCAATGAATGAAGAATTATCAGCTCTAGAGTCCAACAAGACCTGGGAAATTACTCAATTGTCCCCAGGTAAGTAAGCCATAGGCTGCAAATGGATTTATAAAACAAAGCTTCACCCTGATGGCTCTGTTGACAGATATAAATCTAGATTGGTTGTTCTGGGATGCAGACAGAAGTATGGAATAGATTATGGTGAAACATTTGCCCCTGTGGCAAAGCTCACCACTGTGAGATCTTTATTAGCAGTGGCAGTAATGGAGGGGTAGTCTCTCTATCAAATGGATGTTAAGAATGCAATTCTGCATGGTGAACTTCAAGAAGATGTCTATATGAAGTTTCCTACTGGGTATTCAGATGAAGGATCTAGAATTCAACTTGATCAGGGAGAGCCATCTAAATCCCCTAAGGTGTGCAAGTTGTTGAAATCACTCTATGGCTTGAAACAAGCCCCCTAGGCGATGGTTTGCCAAACTCTCCAATGCCCCGAAACAATTTGGTTTTACCCAATCCAAATCAGATTACTCCTTGTTCACTCAAACACAAGGCACATCTTTCATAGCTCTTCTTGTGTATGTTGATGACCTCATTCTAGCCTCTAATTCTGACCTTCTTCTCACCCAAGCTAAACAGTTTCTCACCTCATCATTTCATATGAAAGATTTAGGTGACCTGAACTACTTTCTAGGGATTGAAGTCTCTAGGTCTTCTCAAGGCATCTTCATTTCACAACACAAATACACTACAGATCTTATCCAATCCTATGGCCTCACCCATGCCAGAAAACTCCAACTTCTTATGGAACCACATCTTAAACTCACACCTGAGTTAGGAGATCCTCTCCCAGATCCTCTTGTCTACCAAAGATTAATAGGTAAACTCCTATATCTAACCCATAACAGATCAAATATTACCTATCCTGTGCACATTCTCAGTCAATTCATGCAAAAGCCAACCACTGTCCACCTTCAAGCAGCCAAAAGAATCCTTAGATACCTTCTCACTAGCCCAGGTCAAGGTCTTCTCCTTGCTTCTAAGTCTGCAGCCATTCTCATTGCTTACTGTGACAGTGATTGGTCAGGTTGTCCCATGGCCAGGAAGTCTACTACAGGGTATTGTGTACTCCTAGGCTCCTATCCCGTGTCTTGGAAAGCAAAAAAAAAGCAAGTGGTGGCTAGATCCACAGCTGAAGCAGAGTATAGAGCTATGGCTCTTACTATATGTGAGCTTACCTGGCTCACTCAATTGCTCAAGGAGCTGGGTCTCAAAGATCTTCCTACCGCAGTCCTCAAATGTGACAACAAAGCTGCTTTGTCCATAGCAGTTAATCCAGTGCAACATGAACGCACTAAACATGTTGAAATCGATTGTCACTATGTTAGGGATAAAGTCCAAGATGGCAGCATTCACACTGAGTACGTCCCTACTCAAGACCAAGTTGCAGACATGTTTACTAAACCAGTCTCTGTGGCACATCATCAACATCTTATGAGCAAGCTGGGAGTGCTGGCTGAGCCCCCACTACCAACTTGAGGGGGAGTGTAGACGGATACACTTCTTGTTACTGTGTTCCTAATACACTATAATATCTCCTACATAATTGTTACTGTTATTTTGTCTCTTAGTAAATCATTGTTGTTGTCTGTAATGAGGTGGCAATACTATTCTGTCATATCAGAATCCACCTTGGTAGTGGGAGTGTACTAGAATGATTCATCTCATTCTCTATATATGTAAGAGAAAGTGTGGGCACATATCCGGTATGGGCAGACCGTTGTCCATACCAGGGTACTTTCGTAATTTTTTACTCATTTGAGCTTAAATGAAACCACAACTTCCAATCTCGTATATTCCAATTCCTTCACCTCAAAATTGCGTTTCTCAGGTAATTCCCATAGCAATTTACCCTTCTTCTTGAAATTGCTCATTTCGAATCTTGTGTTCTAGCATTATCTATGCAATTGATTTGTTTAAGTTTCACGAAACCTTGAAGAACTGTCAGAAATTTTGAAATAGGTTGTTGCTTCTCTCATGCGATTTAACATTTGAAGCTGAATTTGAAAAGGTAAGGAAGGATATTTAGATCTCGCCCTCTCTTGAATGAAATGTCGAAATTTATGGTTTAATAAATCAGTGTGCAGTTTCATTATTGAACTTATTTGATTGAGTTGCCTGCCATTTGTCGATTTGGTTGAATTTCTTTCATCACCATCTGTTAGCTGGTTGATTTGGTTGTTGTTATTGAATTTGGTTGATTGCATGAAATTTCCCTACCCCCTAGTTGCTGTTTGGAACATTTAAATTCGGATAGTAATATTTTGAATTTGGTTGAATTAGGTTATGGCCAAGAATGATGAAGTGTCGAGTGATAATGGTTATGAGAAGGAATCTGAGTGTCTGGAGGTAACATAATTATGTAATTGTCGTTTATAATGTATATCTTTAATTGGAGTTCTTCTAGATTTGTCAATGGCATGTGGAATGTGTTTGCATGAATTAGTTAGGAAAATTTAATTTCTGATGCTTAGGGCTACACAGCTTCCTTCCTAAGAACCCTATAAGAATCGAGCTAACTGCAGAAATTTTAACGTGTGGTCTGCTAAGTGTATTAAAAAGGGTGCCTAGGCGCTGAGGCGCAAGGCAATACATCTCTGATTCTTGTTTTTCTTATATGCTTCAGAAATTGTTGTAGGCCAACTGAAGTTGAGCATTCTATCCTGGAAGACCTCTGGAATCGCGTGCAGTTAAGTAGCGTGGCCCTGCCATCAGTAAGCTTCTACACGTTTATCAATACACACAATGGGTAAAATGTTTGCCCTTATACCCTTCTTGATCTGTTGACCACTAGCTTCTGACCACTTTGCTATTTCAACTTTGTTTTAGTTTGAACTGTGCATCAATATCGCATGATGGATCTTTGGTTGATGGTGGTTTTTCGGACTCTTCATTAAAGGTCTTATGATTTGTCCATAGAGATTCTCCCTTCTTTTAGTGTAGCAAATCACTTGTGCTTATATGAAGAGTTTATCTTATATAGGTTTGGGACATGTCAAAACTTGGGCAACAAACGGGCAATTGTGAGTAATTTATGAAGAAACTTGTTTTTTCTTTCTTCTTGTCATTTAGGTAATGTCATCATGCTTTTTTTCATGTGTTGGTTGTAGCTGCTCTACAGGGTGAAAAAGATCCCGCTGGCAATGAACATATTTCTGGTGCAAATGGTGGGAAGAGACCCTATACTTTGTTTCAGGGTCATTCTGGGCCTGTTTATTCAGCCTCATTCAGCCCCCTTGGGGACTTTATCCTCTCTTCTTCAGCAGACTCAACAGGTGTTTGGGATCATATCCTTGATTTGTCTTTGTGCCAATCTTCCTTCAAATCAGATAGATGTTTCCTCCTTTCTCCATTTCTTACACTTTTATGAAATGCAGTGCGGCTTTGGAGCACGAAACTGAATGCCAATCTTGTGTGCTACAAATATCATAATTATCCTGTATGGGATGTGCAGGTAGATATCAATGCTGTTGACTGATGTATTTATAAATTGCTAGGCTTCAGCATCTGGATTGTTTCTCAGCATACCCATTTCTTTGTTCTTGCTCCACTTCCATTTGTTGCAGACTTCATTGATAAGCACTGATAACTCCTTGTTGTTCATTGATGCAGTTCAGTCCCTATGGACATTATTTTGCCAGTTGTTCTCATGATAGAACAGCGAGAATCTGGTCCATCTACAGAATACAATCATGGCCGGACATTTGTCAGATGTTGACGTGAGTTCTTAGATCTTATTCACTCTTCTATGGCGTATTTCATATGGTATGCATCCATATCTAGTACTCTTTTGATTTATTCAGGAGGGGTTTGTCTTGTTGAAAAGCATCAGTTATTCAGTTGTTCTTTACTGTGAAATTCAGGCGTGCTTGTTTCCATTTTTTAATATGCTTGTATAGTTGTATCTCCTATCATGTTTCTACTTTTCCTGTTTGTGAAATTGATGTTGCATATACTTTTCTTTTAGTGTGTCACTGGATCTAGTGATAGACTGTCTCTATTTTTTGTCTAATTGTCTCACTTTCCTAATTGTCTCACTTTCTTTGTGCTTGAGTGAGCTCTTTATTTTGCATGAGATTGGTAATTCCTATTTGGGATTTTTATCTAAGTTGTAATCTATGTTTGACACAGATTGGGATATATACCTATACCTGAGTTGTAATTGTTGTCAAACAAACCAGCCTCACATTTGAGTTGTAGTTCATAATGTATACACTGATTATGATTCAAGTAGTGATTGAGATTTATGTGAATTTGAAATTTGTTGTAATTATTTGTGATTTTGGTATTTCTGGGCTATCTTGTGAAGCTTCTGGATATGTTTATGCACAAAATGTGATTAATGTGTGCACAGGTGAGTTATAGTTGGAGGTGGTGTGTTGGTGCACCTTGAGTTTATGTTGGATATCGGGTGATCGTTTTTTAGTGGTACATCATTATTTAAATGTTTATATCTGTGTTTATTTTTGTGCTTAATTGTGAGATTGTTGGTCATTTGATTGGTTGAAAACCTTGCAAATATTTGTCCTAGTTTTGGAGAATAGACATTGGCGGTTGCCTTTTGCGTGAACATGGAGGAGATTTGGGTCATTGACTCCGACTCTTGCACGTACACCTGTTGAAGATCTTTTATGTGATGAGAACGAGAAGGACACAGTGAAGGCCCATATTGGGTTATATGAAGGAGGAGAGGGGATGCTTGAGCGTGATTGAACTGTAAATGTCCCATATTGGGTTGTGATGTGCGTTTTCTTTCAGGTGTATTATAGGCTGAAACATATGGGTAGTCCTTTTTTGAGGCTCTTATATTATGCACTGGGAGTCTGGGATACAATGTATTATGGGCCGGCCCCTGTATATTTTGGTCTCTTTGTTTTAAACTTTAAAGTAAAGGCCCTAGTTTGCCTTAGGTTTTATATTACTGTGACCATTTCAGGTTATAGGCTTATAGCCTCTGATTTTTTGCTTAAAAGGCCCATGTTTGAACTCCCTTATTTTTGGGTTGGGCTAACAGGCCTTTGTATGAACCCCTTGATTTTTGGTTATGAGACTTATTTGGTTTGTTGCAGTATTGGCCTTGTAGTATTTAAAGGCCCAATATTTTGTTTATAGGGCCCTATATTGTTGGGTGAAATAAAGGCCTGATATTTTGTTTGATGTAGTAGGTGTTTTAAGTGATAACTAGTTGTTGTCCGGGTTATCTTTCGGATTATTTACTAATGTGAATTTGAAGTCTTAAATCAATGACTTTAGAGAAGTGGGAAAAAAGAGTTATAAATTTTCTACATAATAAATTATGATATGAATTATTCATCAATATATAGATAACTAGTTTTGGGACCCGTGCAAAAATGCACGGGAAGTTTTATTTTGAAATAGTTTGCTACATCAAATAAAATATCTGTATATATTTTGTTATATATTGTAAAACATTGAAATTATGCATCCAAGATAAGTTGAAGATGAATCTCTTAACAAAAAATAGCGTATCTTAACAGAGTGGATGAACATCACAAATACTTCTTTGGTAATAATAAGACTATATATAAGAGTATTTAACAAACATTCTCAAATACTTCTTTTGACACTACATTTGTGGTAACATTTAAGTCCCACGTTCTTTATCAACTATTAAAATTTTCACCCTTTTTTTGGTATAGCTCTTGATATGGCCACATAGAATTGTTAATAAACCATATCTCGATATATCATGCAAAACATGTAGAATTGTTAATCTTCTGGTTCCAAAATAAGTGAAACACTTGCTCAAAAAGCTCTCACATAAATGAGAGAAGTGTTTCACTTATTTTGGAACTTAGGAAGATATCGTTAATAAACATTATCTCCTCATTTACGCCTAAAATGGCCACAACCTCGATGATTCAATTTCCTAGATACTTGATTACCAACCTAGTACATTGCACAAATGAGACGTCTAATCAATATTCCTTAGTGGCATAACTAGAGTACCAATTTTTGATTTTATATATTGTGATTTGGTAGGCCGGAACTCCTAATAGTACTTAGAAATTATGTGGAGTAGAGTTCATGCACTCCTAATTAAGTTGCCCTTTTTCTTGCATATTGCATACGAACTTTAATATAGTTTTCTTCCCTGAATAATTCGTACAACACATTGATCATTCACCATCTCCACTATCTCATGAGTTGGTGCATGAATAACTCTCTCTTAAAAAAAAATAGGTTCCTATATAAATGATCCTCCGGAAATGGATATGCAATTTCAACAATTGTGATATCGATCATTTGCCCCATCTATGAGGTTATCATCAGAATTCTTTATATCAGCCTTACCGTCTCCAACATCTATAATCCATTTGGAAAATGCTTTTATTTCCATCACGGCATCACGTCTACCTTATTATTAGGCTCTGATTGGAAGCACATATTTCTTGTCAATTTAAGGACTTTGCATATTCATATTTAAGTAACTAATTATCGTTATATAAATAATACAATACTCAAACTAATTTATTGTAACAAACTATTTGGAACCGTGTACATAGTATAATATCTCTTTGGCAATTTTAAGCCCTTTTATGTTGTTGAATTTCTATGTTTTTATCTCTTTGGCAATTTTAAGCCCTTTTAGAAGAAAAGGTAGTTTAATAACCGGATTTTTATTTTTTTATTTTATTTTCAAATTTTAATATTCGTGTAACACTTAATTACTCTTTAAAAGTTGAGTTAATCTTGCATAGACACGGTCCACAATAATATTATTGTGGACCAAAATCACTTATTTAACATAAGTGACCCTTATTTTCAATATAGTAATCTTTTAAAATCTTAAAATAACACTGTACATTTACTATCTACTATAGTAACCGTTTTTTTAATATAGTTACTCTTTCTTACATTAGTTTATCATGATGAAATTTTCACTTTATGACATATGAATCTTTTTTTTCACATAGTCAAACTTCTGATCTATATCTACTCATATTTTATATCTATTTTTTTTATATAGTGACTTTTTTTTCCATAAATCACATGAATTAGCATTAGATCCACACTAATTTAATGTAGACCAGGTCCATATAAGTTTTTTTACTTAAAAGTTTAATCACATACAACTTACAATAAGGTAGCACGCAAATAAAAAAAGCAAAAAGAACTTGTTATTTACCTCTTTTTGTAATCCGTTATCTAAAGAATATCAACAATAATAAATAAACGTGTTGCGTGACACGAATTTGAAACACGTACTTCGCCTATTAATCAAGTCAAATAATAAGTCAATTAATATGCTTAATTACTTATAATACAAATCACTAAATATGATGAAAACTATAACTATCAATACATTTCATCACAAAATACAATAATTTAAATACCTTTGCAACTATTCCCTTTTCCAAACTGTAAGATGAGAATAATGGGACCATTTTTAGCTTCTTTGGCTACATAATCCATTAACTCGTCAACCAAACTTCCCCATAGAAACATAGGTTTAATCAAAATTAATGATGATATATGAATGGAAAACTTTTGAAATCCATATAATGAATGAGATGACTTTTTAAATGAGTTTGAGATGACTTATTTAACTACTACTAAATTGTAGCAAGTAGAAACCCCAGGCGTCGCCCGGGCTAAATACTAGTTATTAATTTATGATAGGAAGTAATTCAAATTTGATCAAATAATACCGCGCACCCACTTGTACTTGGTTCTAAGTGATTCTATAGGATATAAATTATCTAGTTGTAAATATGATTCAGCTGCATTATGATATGATTTCATTAATGCAAGTTTAATCAAATAATTCGACAACTGATTCTGAGTAAATTTATTGTATATTTGTAGGATATGAATAATCCAGTCATAGATATTATTCAACTGCATGATATGAATAATTCATTTCCAAATGTGATTCAATTGCAGTATGATATATTTCATTAATTTAAGATCTGAAATATTGTAATCACTTGTACTTGGTTATGAGTGAATTTTCTTGTATTTTCATAGGATATTAATAATCCAATTATAGATATAATTAAACTACAATATGATATGAATAATTAATTTTAGATATCATTCAACTGCAGTATGATATGATTTCAATTGCAAGTTTGATCAAATAATACCCCTAATCATTAAGTGTGATGGTATTAATTAGCAAAAGTAAATGATGAAAGACTACTACAATTGTATCGTGAACGAGCCATGAGAGTGAATAATTATATAAGGAGAAGAGTATGAGTAATTAAGGAGAATTATAATACTTTGCCGACGACGATTCGAGATAGTTTTATATAAGACAGAGTAGCTAGGAGACTTCCGATCAAGTTTCGAGAACCAATTGTAGTAGTATCCTCTCATTCGGAAAAGTGGAATGGAGAATTCTAATCAAGTGTCGTAAACCAGTCGTAATAGTATGGAGTAACTAGACTTCTGAAATTAATTTTAATGGCATCATTTGTACGTAGAACAATAAAGACGAAGATGAAGCTTTGGATGTTTGTTTGTGAGATCTCAATGGTCTTTGTAATTTATGTAAAAAATGAAGTAGTAACTTATTGTAGAGGAAATGACATGGAGGGTTGGTATAATGTGATAATGTAGTTGGGAGTACTATTAGGCTTTTGTTGGGAGTTCAGATCATGTGAAAGTAAAATCAGATCATATTGGTATAAATTCATATCATGTGGGATTGTATTCAGATCATGTACTATAATGTAGTTGGTACTTGGGAGTATTGTAATCCTTTAGTTGGGAGTATAGATCATGTAGAAGTGTAATCGATAAGATTGGTATAATTTCGGATCATTTGGGTTAGTAAGTTGATCATGGAGAATTGTCTCAACCCTTTCCTAGTCAACTTACTAGATCGTACTCAATTGTTTGAACGTTCATATTACTATATCGTACTCGATCATAATTTATGATGTTGAATAATCAATTAGATCCAATGAACATAGTACTCAATTGTTTGAATGTTCATAATCGATCATGATTTATGATGTTGAATAATCGACTAGATCCAATGATCATAATACTCAATTGTTTGAACGTTCATAATCGATCATGATGTTAAATTGAATAATCGATTAAATCCAATTAACATAATACCAAATTGTTTGAATGTTCATAATCGATCATGAATAATCGATTAAATCCAATTAACATAATACCAAATATTTTGAACGTTCTAAATCGATCATGATTTATGATGTTGAATTGAATATTCTATTAAATCCAATGGAGAGAGTTTTGAATTGTTTGAATGTTCATAATCGATCATGAATTATCGATTAAATCCAATTAACATAGTACCAAATTCTTGGAACACTCATAATCGATCATGATTAATCGATAAGATACAATGAACATAGTACCAAATTGTTTGAATGTTCAAAATCGATCATGATTTATGATGTTAAATTGAATAATCGATTAAATTCTATTAACATAGTACTCAATTGTTTGAACGTTCATAATCGATCATGATTAATCGATTAGATAAAATGAACATAGTACTCAATTGTTTGCACGTTCAAAATCGATCATGATTTATGATGTTGAATTGAATTATTCATTAAATCCAATTAACATAGTACCAAATTGTTTGAACTTTAATAATCGATCATGAATTATTACTCAAAAATTATACAAATATGAAAACATAAAATCATATCATGTTGAAGTAGAATTCGATCACATTTGTAAAACCTCTTATCACATTTGTAATAACTCGGATTAGTTGGGATATACAACCCATATACTTGCATGAGTATAATCCTTTAGTAACAAGTCCATATCATGTAGTAGTGGAATTGAATCATATGATATTGGTATATAGTAAGATCACTTTGGATAGTAATCGATCATGTAGAACCCATTCGAACCGGATCATATTGGTATAATGTGATAATGTAGTTGGGAGTTCAATTAGCCTTTTGTTGGGAGTACAATTAGCCTTTTGTTGGGAGTTCGAGATCATGTAAAAGTAAAATCAGATCATATTGGTCTAAAATCATATCACGTGGGATTGTATTCAGATCATGTAGATAATGTAGTTGGTACTGGGAGTACTATAATCCTTTAGTTAGGAGTAGAGATCATGTAGAAGTGTAATTAGATGTACTCGATTATTCATGTCCTATGTTTATTGTAATTAGATGTACTCGGGTATAATCGATTACTATGTTATTTGGATTTAATCGATAATTCATGATCGATTATGAACGTTCAAACAATTTGGTATTGTGTTCCTTGGATTTAATCGATTATTTAATTCAACATCATATATCATGATCGATTTTGAACGTTGAAACAATTTGGTACTATGTTAATTGGATTTAATCGATAATTCTTGATCGATTATGAACATTCAAACAATTGAAAACTCTGTCCATTGGATTTAATAGATTATTCAATTCAACATCATAAATCATGATCGATTTAGAACGTTCAAAGATCTAATCGATTAATCATGATCGATTATGAACGTTCAAAGAATTTGGTACTATGTTAATTGGATTTAATCGATTATTCATGATCGATTGTGAACATTCAAACAATTTGGTACTATGTTAATTGGATTTAATCGATTATTTAATTCAACATCATGACCGATTATGAACATTCAAACAATTGAGTACTATGTTCATTGGATCTAATTGATTATTCAACATCATAAATTATGATCGAATACGATATAGTAATATGAACGTTCAAACAATTGAGTACGATCTAGTAAGTTGACTAGGAAAGGGTTCAGACAATTCTCCATGATCAACTTACTAACCCAAATGATATGAAATTATACCAATCTTATCTGATTGCACTTCTACATGATTTATATTCCCAACTAAAGGATTACAATACTCCCAAGTACCAACTACATTATAGTACATGATCTGAATACAATCCCACATGATATGAATTTATACCAATATGATCTGATTTTACTTTCACATGATCTGAACTTCCAACAAAAGCCTAATAGTACTCCCAACAAAAGCCTAATAGTACTCCCAACTACATTATCACATTATACCAACCCTCCATGTCATTTCCTCTACAATCAGTTACTACTTCATTTTTTACATAAATTACAAAGACCATTGAGATCTCACAAACAAACACCCAAAGCTTCATCTTCGTCTTTATTGTTCTACGTACAAATGATGCCATTAAAATTAATTTCAGAAGTCTAGTTACTCCATACTATTACGACTCGTTTACGACACTTGATTAGAATTCTCCATTCCACTTTTCCGAATTGGAGGATACTACTACAAGTCGTTCTCGAAACTTGATCGTGATCGATTATGAGTGTTCCAAGAATTTGGTACTATGTTAATTGGATTTAATTGATTATTGATTATCGATTTTGAAAGTTCAAACAATTTGGTACTATGTTAATTGGATTTAATCGGTTATTCAATTCAACATCATAAATCGTGATCGATTATGAACGTTCAAACAATTGAGTACTATGTTCATTGGATCTAATCGATTATGAGCGTTCACGTAAGACAACATCTACTTATTACTTAGTATTACTTAAAGCACCTACTACATACTTCACCAAACAAAATATTGGGCCTTTACTTCACCCAACAATATGGGGCCCTATAAACAAAATGTTGGGCCTTTGAATACTACAAGGCCAATACTACAATAAACCAAATACTTCAAACATGGGCCTCTTAACCAAAAATCAGGGGGTTTGTACAAGGGCCTCTTAACCCAAAAATGAGGGACTTCAAACATGGGCCTTTTAACTAAAAAAACAGAGGCTATAAGCCTCTATAACTTGAAATGTTCATGGTAATATAAAACCTAAGGCAAACTATATAGGGCCTTTACTTTAAAACAAAGAGGCCAAAAGATACAGGGGCCAACCTATAACCTGAAATGTTCACGGTAATATAATACATTGTATTTCATCGCATAATATATGAGCCTCAAAAAAGGACTTTGACAATGTTTCTTTAACATATTTCTTCCCGTCGTTTGTCTGGACAATAATGAGCGGCACCTTGTCTTCTTTAAGTCCAAAATACTGCACGTAAACATTGAACAACAATGCCTGATCCAAATCACAACAATCTTTTGTGAGCCAAAGAAGAAAGACAAGAATTCCACCAGGACATCACTCTTAATTCTAAGGTGAGAACATGATAATTACAGGATAAGAATCAGTCAAGGGAAGACAAAATCAAACAAAGTTGGCACAGCAGAAAAATCAGCAAAACGAATCCGACAGGGAAACCATTTTGTCCAACGCAAGTGAGCACAAATCAAATGCACTTATACCACTGACCGATGAGACGTTGAGTGGGCATGTGGTAAAGATACCAGATAGAGTAAAGTTCTTGATGAAAGAATCATAAGCAAACTATGAACTTGTAGAAAAACCAGAATGTCATCGAGCATACATTTAAATCATAAGTTCAAAACACAACAATGACAAAAGCACTAATGCCACTTTTTGATCAACCCCATGCACATCCCCACAGAATAAGTACTGAAAGGCAAGATACACTCATTTATTCTGGTAATAAATAGAAACTAAACAAAACTTTGCATAAATTGCATAGTAAAATGGATGATGGCCATAGATGTAAGACCACAAAAAAAGGTAGCATGTCAAAGAATCCTTAGGACAAATAACAATCTAATACTTCAGTTAACAACAATTCTGAACAGAGCAGACATCGCCTAACAACAAATATGTCCTGCATACTTAAACGAATGAAATTGATGCAATCATTGACCCTACAACAGTCTGTCAGCTTCCAAAGTCTTCGCTCAATTCTAAGCCTGTGTAAGAATTAACTACAGAAAAACTTAGAAGAAATCCAAATGTGCATACTAAGGGAAACACGAAAGCAGAATAGCAAATTGACGGTTTCCAAAGCATGAAACTCAGTCAGTTAAATTGGCAATTAGGACTTAGGAGCATGATAATTGTGCTAAATTGCAACTACAAGACCATCATGAACCATTTAGTGAAATCTTTGAGACACCTTGCTTCAAACATAAGGGATCAAATTCATTTCAAGGTCAATATTTTACGTGCTACTCTAAAATGTTGACAGGCATGAAACTTTAGTTATAGAAATCCTAATAACACGTGATGTACATGACCTGGTATCATCGGAGAACTAGTGGAGGACATTCTCAACCCAGTTTTACAAAAGAAAATCATATACCTTGGCATTTGGAGAGTTAAAAGATGGTGTGATGGTTCCTTGCTGAAAAGAGTTAGAGTAGGGACACTGGATTCTTCAATGAACTTCTCCACAGCATCTACTTGGAAATCCTAAAATATTTACGAAGTTTTATCAGCTAATGGAGAAGCCAAAGCAAACTAGTTTGGCAAGAAATTTTCAACAAATAACTTGCTATACCTGGAAGTCAACCACGAGCTCATCAAATGGCTTCAATAGCCTAATAGTGGGCTTCTTCACATATGATTCACACAGGCTTAGAAGGAGCTTTGCATCAGTAGTATGACCAAACTCATAGTCGGAGCGCAACTTCTCAGCCACAGCCAAGAAGTTTTTGTACTCTTCTCCAGAGAATTCTGGGAATATCCCAACCTGAAAACACAGAAAACAGTGACTTGTTAAACACAAAAATCACAAATATTCACAAGTTAGCCCAGGAATACCAAAATCACAAATAATTACAACAAATTTCAAAATCATATAAATCTCAATCAGTACTTGAATCCTAATCAGCGCATACATTGTGAACTACAACTCAAATGTCAGGCTGGTTTGTTTGACAACAATTACAACTCAGGTATAGGTATGTATCCCAATCCGTGTCAAACAAAGATTACAACTTAGATACAACTACCAAAGGAGAATTACCAACTTAATTCTACACAATAGCAGAATTACCAATCTCATGCAAAATAAAAAGCTCATTCAAGCTCAAAGAAAGTGAGAAAATTAGGACTCACTTTGAAATTTCTGCAGTTAGCTCGATTCTTCTACTGTTCTTAGGAAGCAGTGTAGCGTTAAGCATCAGAAATTAAGATTTCCTAACTAATTCATGCAAACACATTCCACATGCCATTGACAAATCTAGAAGAACTCCAATAATAGATACATTATAAACCACAATTACATAATTACGTTACCTCCACACAGCTTCCTTCTCACGCAACCACATTAGCTCATTATCATTATCACTCGACACTTCATGAATCCTGGCCATAACCTATAATTCAACCAAGTTCAATAACTTACTCAATTTTCTCATCAAATTCCTGGCCATTATCTAATTCAATAACAACAACCAAAGAAATTCAACCAAATCAACAAATGTAAGGCAACAAATACAACAAATATAATAACCCAAACCATAAATTTCGAAATTTCATTCAAGAGAGGGCGAGATCTAAAAAACAAATACAACAAATATAATAACCCAAACCAACGAATTAGTACACATTTAATAACTAAAATCAAACATTGCATATTTAATTACATTAATTTGCTAAAATCCAATTGCTTACCTTATTCAATGGCCCAGAACGATTTTCAACGTTTAGAGACATCTTCTACATTTTACAATCACTTCACATGCTTTATTTGATGCTGAAAACCAAGGATTCCAATTTCTATTACAAATTTGCAACATAGATTGCCTTGGAATTGTGCTGAGAGAATCAGATTTTTGAGAGAAACGGGTTTTTGCATTAAAGTGCTTAAAATGCATGCGTAGAACGTAACGAAGTGTCAACACGGTAGAGGAAACCTGATACTATAATAGTCTCCGTTTAAACGTCGCCAACAGTACATATATATATCATGCAATTATAATAGTCTCTGTTTAAATGTCGCCAACAGTACATATATATATCATGCAATTATAATAAAGTTACGTGTAAGACCTTCTTAATTAGCAAATTTGTATATTATCAGATTTTACTAATTTATCAATATACGAAACTTTATTTTGTACTGCCTCTGCACTATATTATTATGCTTAATTTGACGGTATGCATTTACCAATGCGTTTCATTGAGATTAAATATCTTATATAATGATTGAATATAAATAAAGTATTCATCAAAACGAATTATACAAGACCACACTTTGCTAAATTTCCTCTTATCGATAAAAAATTATAAGATTATTTCTAATTGTGAATGGTGTCAAGATTGCAAGGAAAGATAACAAAAGTAATATAATACAAATTCTTAGATGCTCATGGATCTCCTAGAATTATGTGCTCCCGAACACATTCTCTTACACATGTTTTGCTCAAATGAGCAAAATGTAAAATATGCATATAAAATTGTGCAAAAAATGTAAGGAGGAGCACCTAGTTTTAAGTGCTCTAGGGAGCACCAAGGAGGCTTTGAGAATAATGAAAGAGGACTTCTCTAATACAATTAATTAATTTACATATATGCATGCAGCCCATGCATGGTTTGAGTTTAGCCCATATTTGCTTGAACCATTCCATTGGTCGCCCTACATGGTACCATCACTTATTATATACTTCTCCGTCCCGAAATTAAATGTAACATTTTTCTACTTTATGTGAGAGATTTTCGAGGAAGTGTTACATTTATTTTGGAATGCGGGAAGTATGTTAAAACTAATTCAAGTCTTATACAATGCTCCATGATGGTGCTTGAAAACCTATGAAGTAATAAATGAATCAAGCTGTTAAGATCTTGCTCATCTCTTATATCTCTATTATATAAGGGAAGGGGGAGGAAGATGGTGTCCCCCTTTGAAAATACTAAATCACCCCTTAATGATTTAATGAAATAAAAAAAATTACAAAAGAAATCAATTTAAAGATGGTGTCCCCCTTTGAAAATACTAAATCACCCTTAATGATTTAATGAAATAAAAAAAATTACAAAAGAAACCAATTTAAGAACCCTTTCTCATTTCAACTTGCCATTCTAAATAAGGTAAAAATGGTATATGCATCAGATATTTCAATCAAAAAATTAAATGGACAAAATATGTTGACCTTTTTTTTATAAGAGAAGATGGTATACACTCACTACCTTTGATACTCTTTAATTCAGTCAAACCAACTCATTATGTCTATCTTTTTGTGCAAAATTCATCCACAAAAAAATAATATTAAAATTCACTCACAACCTTTGTTAGTTTTTTACATTAGCGAATTAATATATCTAAATTCATCTAACTATTAATCTTCACATTTTAGTGTAATCACAACTATAGTACGGATGGAGTATATAATAGAATAACAAGTTTTGAAATTAACGCACGCATAGCGTGCATATAATTCTAGTATTTGTATAGGTGATCTAGTTATCTAGTACTTCCTCTACTTTTTTTGCTTGCTACATTATTTTTGCATTGTTTTTAAGACATTTTTTAACTCCTCTATTATATAAGGGAAGGGGGGAGGAAGATGGTGTCCCCCTTTGAAAATACTAAATCACCCTTAATGATTTAATGAAATAAAAAAAATTACAAAAGAAACCAATTTAAGAACCCTTTCTCATTTCAACTTGTCATTCTAAATAAGGTTAAAATGGTATATGCATCAAATATTTCAATCAAAAAATTAAATGGACAAAATATGTTGACCTTTTTTTTATAAGAGAAGATGGTATACACTCACTACCTTTGATACTCTTTAATTCAGTCAAACCAACTCATTATGTCTATCTTTTTGTGCAAAATTCATCCACAAAAAAATAATATTAAAATTCACTCACAACCTTTGTTAGTTTTTTACATTAGCGAATTAATATATCTAAATTTATCTAACTATTAATCTTCACATTTTAGTGTAATCACAACTATAGTACGGATGGAGTATATAATAGAATAACAAGTTTTGAAATTAAAGCACGCATAGCGTGCATACAATTCTAGTATTTGTATAGGTGATCTAGTTATCTAGTACTTCCTCTACTTTTTTTGCTTGCTATATTATTTTTGCATTGTTTTTAAGACATTTTTTTAACTCTTAATATCTCTTATTCCTTTCAAGTAAAAATTATAAAATTATGATATTATGAATCTAAACGTCGAGACGAATCTAATAAGACCACATATATACGACTATTAAAGCGGTTAAAGTTGGTAGTTTAATTTTCCAAAATAGAAATGTAACAAGTAAAAAAAAGCGGAGGGAGTACAAGGCGAGGTCGTCTACAAGATGGTCATCCTCGGTCAATAACTTATATCGTGTCGTGAATGTTTGATTGGCTGGTTCCCTTCATGTTGAAACTGGTGTATATAAATATTTTTCACTTTTATTTTCTTCAATTTTAATTCTAATAACTCACATATTGGATGTTTTTGCTATTAAAAGAAAAGGCATGTGAAAGAGAGTAACATAACCCTACTTATTTATTCAACGAAAATGTAATTTTACTTTCCGATGTAGCATTAGAAATTTTCACAAAGAAAGCGTACATGTATAAATTTTGACCGATCAATAATTGTCGATTCCACCGCTGTTGAGTTGTTATTCGAGATTCCCGAGGCAACCTCATTGTCGCTCAAAGTTATCGTTTTGGTCAAATCTCTGCTCTTACTGCTGAAGCCTGGGGTCTAAGGAATGGACTCCTCTTGGCTGACCATCACAATATTGCAATCTGTATATTGAAGGTGACTACAACCAAGTGATTTATCCACATTTTACAAGGAAAATACTCATGCCCTTGGTTGATTGAAACCATCATTGCTGATATCTGGCTTCTCCTTCGACGTTTCAAATATTTATTCTATCAGTCATATCTTCTGGGAACTTAACATGGCAACAAATTATCTCTGAAAAAAGGTCATTGTATTACTGATGCCTTGTTAGATATTGCCATCAGTGTCGAGCCTATGCTGGATCAATTTATCCTTCTTGATTCATTAGGTGTCTCCCTTAAAAAAGGGTGCCCTAAGCGTACATGTCTTTTAACATTAACTAACTTTTATTGAGAGTGATATATGATATGATACCATAAACTCACCATAAGTATGAATTTGAACCATCTTCCAAGATAGTATAATTAGCAACATCTAAGCAGTCGTCGACTCGTTGTAAATTATGGATTTATGGTTCAAAAAAAGGTACTTATTATTCTTTGAATTGTAGACACTACGACCATTTAGCAAAATGTAAGAGTCCAATGAATGTCTAGTATTAAAGTCACTATGTTGAATAAAGTAGCAGCAGGAAAATTGTCGTTCACATTATTTGTTGGAAAAAAAAGCTCCAGCAAAGAATGAGTTACAATCTGCTTTCTGCTTAAATCTAGTCGCTATATTCCTAAATGAACTACTTTGAGATATGAGGAAGAGGTATACCTCAGTAGAACTAGAGGTTGGATATATAGGCGTCTCATTGTGAGAAGAGTTACTTTGGTTAATTTGGTATCACTGGTACAAAAGCTTAAGAGGCCAAATTTTTGGTATTTGGAGATACCAAAAGTAAGAGTTACTTTGGTACTCTAACCAAAGCTCAAAGTTGATATCAAAGTAAGTATAACCTGCACAAAGCTCAAAGTTGATACCAAAGTTCACTTACACTTGGGTACCAAAGTAAGAGTTATTCCGGTATTGGTACCAATTATACCGAGCTTTGGTATAAGCTTGGCACAAAGTTCGGGTCGTCATCATTTGTCTTTTAAGTGCAAAATGACGAAAACGCCCCCGTGAGAGGCCATTTTAGCCTCTCACGATGAGACGCCAACACTTTCTCGTAGAACTCATCCCAAATTTAGGACATTGTCTTGGGTTTTGAATTATCCAGACAGCATGAAGTTTTTCCCGTTTGGAAGGTAGGGGTATTAAGAAAGTGTTTAATATTTGGATCTTGGGTTGGGCACCTAGATGGCTAGATAGAGAAGGGCCAAGGGTTTTCTAGTATAAAAAAAATAGTTTGAGATATGGTTTAATGTATGAAATGTTATTTTAAATAAAATTAAGTTTTTTTTTAATAAATCCATCCTTAAGTGGGACTGAGGCCCCGTTCTTTTAGACTGAGAGAAACTGAACTGAACTGAGAGAAACTGAAAAATGTTGTAAACCATATATCCGGATCTAACAACCTTGAAAGAAACCACCCGTAACTTTCAATTGTCTTCACACAATCATCATTCAATAATTTTTTTTCTAAATGCCCATCATCTTGAATGGTTAATTACTTCCGTTTGGGAACCGAAATTAGGTTGGGATTTTCCACTCTAATGCAATAATAAATGTTACACAGTCTTTCACTTTACGAGAATATGGCCATGTACAAGCTCAGCGAGGTCGCAAATAACGCTAGGACAAACGATCTCACGAGCTACATCATAGGTGGCCAATTGATTTTATGATGAATTATTGCTAAGCTTGTACATGGTTAAACACTCCTCCAACAAAGGCCTACATACAGGCCATTTACCACATGTTCCCCAAATTCTATCCTTATATATATATATGTTTGTCCCTGTCAAAATTATTTTGCCCTTATATGGTGTTGAGCCACCATGAGTTTTGATGATGACAAACTAAAGTAATAACTAACAAAGTTTATAAGTTTTATGTGTGTAAGGTTCATGAATTAATAATGGTGCTTTATAAAGATAATAAGTGAAGATCCTGAGATGGAACTCTAAGAGAAGAACAAAGTGTTCTTGAATTGGAACTATGAAACTGTTCCTTTGAATAAAGGAATTGTTCCTATGGAACTACGTTAGTGGAACTGGTATAGGAAACAAGTTGTCTAAACGAGTTCCAGAGGTGGAGTAATGGATAGCATGGAGCAAATGTTCAAGGCAAATCAATACACCCTCAACAACAGTTCCTAAGTGATGATTTATGATTATAGTTCCTAATTAACAGTTCGTCAAGGAACTGTCTGTTGTTCCTGAGTTGGGACGCATTATTGTTTAACAGTTCCTCAAGGAACTGTCTGCTGTTCCTGAGCTGGGACGCATGGATCTTCAGAGTTGAAGATTTAAAGAGAAGACATAAAGACTAAGTTCAAGAGTCTGTACTTAAGATTTATGTAAGTATTTTATATTGCTTAAGTTTAGGGAACTAAATGGAACTTATTAAATGCAACAAGTGGTTTTGAAAAATATTTAATTGAGAGTTTTTAGGAAATATTGTAAATAAATAAAATGGTTTTTATTTTCTAAATAAAAATCTCTTTTAATTACTGAGCAAGTAAAAATAAATTTCCTAAGTTAACTCCTTGTTTTTCTCAACTACTAAACCACTTACTGTTAGTTTGTTTGAACATGTCTTTGCTTGTTCCTCAAGAAGTGTGAACGTGGGAAAATAATTCTACGTGGGTTACTGCTTCACACTTAGTGGAGGAATAAGTGGAACTAATATGAGAAGACTTCACTATAAAAGGATAAGACTTTCTCATTACAAACGACCAACTGAAAACATATTTCTATTGCTAAATCTTAAGTGTTTTCTAAAAGGTATGTTGCATTATTAAGTGAGTTCCTAAGTTCCTTAAATATCTAAGTTCAATATATATACTAGTGTGTTTCTCAAATTGAGTTGTAATTTGGGGTTCAAGGGTTGAGTGACTCTTGTAAGACTTAGAGCTAAGTCAGTGAGTGTAGGCTTCGGAGTAGAAGCAAGAGAGAGAAGAGTTCCAAGAATCAAAGGGATTATTGTGGGGAACTTGAGTTCGAGAGGAACTCAAGTTGTAGAAAGTGATTGTAATAGAGCTTATTGTAATAATATAGTTTTTGAGGTTTTCCCTTCTGATAAGGTTCAAGAAGTTTCCTCAATTTTATATTTCTCGTCTCTCGAAGATCGCTCTTCCTTTGTTGTTTTAAAATTCCGCAAGAAACTTTGCTAAAAGTTCCACACTACAATTCACCCCCTCTCTTGTACGTGTTCCTATTGAAGTATCATATGGGCTAAGTCCATCAATTATAATAGTATTTCCCTTAAAAACAAAAAAGTGATTCACATTCTCTCTCATTAATCGCAAATTCAAGAATTATTCACTAGCTTACTTTTTAATTTAGAATTTAAACACGCACCATAGGTCCAAGTGTCCAACTCAACCCTTATCCTTCTGTACCTAAAGGAAATGGGAAGACTTCAAGGGATAAATAATCATAATTTTTTCAAAGAACAAATTATCCCTAATTCTCGGCAAAAAAAACCTAACTAATCCCTACTACGTACCACACTACCACCAGTCGACCACCCTACCCACTCCTCAGTCATCAGCACAACTGCACATGCATCAAGTATTCCTATAACTTAAACAACAATATGTGCCAACTATATATTCCCGCTTTCTTCATGTTAGGTTATAACCTTTTGAATAATTCTTCCTTTCAAGTTCTTTTCCTTTGATCAATTCCTTTTTCAACTCTTCCATATTTTTTCAATTAAAGTAAAATATAAAAATACTATAGTTTTACGGCCTGAAGAACTTGACATGTTGCATTTAGGTCACTCTCCTTTTATGTGCATCCATGAAGTATTAAGAAACTAAATAGAACTGAAAAAATGAATAAAACTAAGAAAAAAAAAGTCCAAATCAAAAGAACGGGGCCTTAGGCCTAAGTAAACAAGTTATAGCAACCAATGTTTAACTGATTTTTTTTGTAATAAGAACATGTTGATCGTGTAAAAAATGTTTATTTAATGCTTAATATTTTTTCTTTTAAATTTTTATACTAAGCCTATAAAGATATATATAGTACTTTTCTCTAATTAATTATATACTCCATCCATTCCAGAATGATCTAAATACTTGTGGAGACACGTAGTTTAAGGTAATAAGTTGTATTGTGCTTTCAAATGTTATGTTATTAAAAAAAATAGACGTGATAGAAGTTAGTAGGCTATATTGAAAGAGAGAAAAAGTTGGGTAAGTATGGGCCAAAGGGGTTTTAAAAAAGTAATTTTTTTTTTTGAGGGGAAATTTAAAAAAGTAATATAATAGTAGTGGAATCATGCCAAAAAAAGAAAGTTATTGTAAACCAATTTAGTGACAAACAATAAAAGAAATGCGACTACTACTAATAATAATTATCTTTTTGAACTTGGAACCTAAATTCTATATATGATCTTCCTAAAGTGTAAAGTGCTCCTTACTGTAGTGACTACAAAAGTAGTATATATATGATCAAAATATATTGTGGCATTTTTCGATTATTGTGGTCCAAATATATTTTCTTAGGGAAAAGATTTTACTATAAAGAATGATCTTGATGCAATTCAATCATCTCATGGATTTATCTTAAAACTTAGGAATACAGACTATACAGTATTTAAGACGAAATATGATAAATCAAATGATAATCCCAATTTTTTTGATTGACTACCGTCTACATTAGTACATTATAACTCTTAGCGGCTATCTTTAAAAAAATGGACATGAAGCTATATTTGGACGGAGGGAGCTAGAGGAGGGCCATAACCATAAGGCTTTCACCGTTAAAGAGTAAGTTTAAGGTTGTTTAGAAGTCACATGTGACTATGTGAGGGCCACTCGTGTAAGCTAAAGCGACAACATCAATCTAAATTATACTCCACTGCACAATTCACATTTTACATGGTTTAAGACTTTTAGGTCATGTTTTCTGGCCTAAATGACGGCTAAATGCCTAAACCTGTCACAAAGAGAAACCACTACGAATCTTATAACACGACATTCCGTCCAAAGGAGTATGATAATAGGGTTTAGTCGTTTCGAAACCCAAATATGATTTATGTAAGAATTAGATTATATTTAATTCACCTTATTTTTACTTATCTGAACTTATTTGATTTGATCAGATCTGAACTTATTTTTTCTGATCATTAAGATTTTCCCACCAAAAAAGTTTTCTTCCCTTATTTGCCATGTAATATTTCAATTGCACTGCTCACTTCTCACCTCTTCCATGGCAGACTCACGTTCTTTATCTTCTTAACGAAGACTTGTCGTTGTTGAAATCTTCAAGTGTAGTCTTAAGAGTTTTTTTTTTTGAATTGTGATACTCATCTAAAGCAGTGGAATGAATCTCTTAATTCTACTCAACCAAAATTTGTGGCTTCTACTTGTCACCGTGGTTAATAAAATTTAACCTAAAATCATATATATTAATTAATGGATATTATTTTAATCATAAAATATCATCAATGTAGAATATAAGAAAGTTCATATATACTTTGTTAGAAAAACTCTCTCTAGGAAATGGAGTCTCCTTCATTTCCCCCCATTCCCCCAGAAAAAGAAGACCAAATTTCTCGCTCCAATAAGAAACCAAAACGAAAGATCACGCATCTCATCTTCAATCGAGAATCCCCAAGCCAAGAGCTTCCAATGGATCTCGACAACAACTCTAATGGACAGGTAATTCGGCACCAAAGTCAAACACCGCTGGAATCAAGGGGTATTTACCCTCCGCAATCTCAAGGACCTCAAATCTCTTTTAGGGATCTGGTAAGGAATTCTAAAAACTCTAATGGAACTAGTCCGTTTACCCAGTTTGATTTTGGTGATGATGATGACGGCTTCGGATGATGACATTGCGCCCGATGATGTTGAAAATACTGTAAAATGTCCCGTGATTCTTCTCACTAAAGAGGAGAAGAAAATGATTCGTCGCCCTCGGGAAGAGTACCTCGATAATCAGGATGTTTGATGGAAGTCTAGGATATATGGGTTTAATGAAAAGATTGAAAAAAAAATGGCAACTAAAGGGGGAGTTGGCTCTCACCGACATAGGTTGCAAGTATTTTATTGCTCGTTTTAGTAATTTAGATGATTTCCACCATGTCCTCACTCAGGGTCCTTGGTTAATTGATGATTCTTACCTTACAATTAGGAAATGGACGCCTAATTTTATTCCAGAGGAAGCTTCAATTAATGTGCTCACCACTTGGGTGAGAATCCCCAACCTTTGGTTGAGTATTTTGACAAAACCTTTCTTGAGAAAGTTGGCGCTAAAATTGGAAAAGTGCTCCGTATTGATAAATCCACTGCAAATGCAGAGAGGGGACAATTCACAAGGTTAAGTGTTGAAATAGACTTATCTAAACCCCTTCTCTCTAAGTTCTGGCTCAAGGGCAAGGTGTGGCGAATTCAATACGAAGGTATAAAGATGATCTGTTATAGATGTGGCAAGTTAGGGCATACGGAGGATCAATGTATACAGAGTTCATGACAAGGATGAGATGCTTGTGGATAATATCAATGATCAACTTTCTCGCCCCGAGTCATCAATGAGGTCCGTAAGCAAGCTAATCCCGGAAATGGAGCGAGACTTTGGCGCCCGGATGTTGGTGAAGAAACCAACCAGAAAAGAAACCCAAGGCCAGACAAATTACCCCAACAACTCAATGCAGAGGAGCCGGGGAAAAATAAAACGTTTCAAAAGAATCCCGCCAAAAATTTGATCCTTACCAACTTCACCAAAAGATAGGATTGACACAGGATCCAGATTTGAAGCTATATCAAATCATGAGGAAGCTAGAAATTCGGAGAATATAATAGGTAATGTGGTGGATTTAGAACACCAAATCTCACGCAATTTTGGAAAGGATTTGGCTGAGGATTTACATCCTTCTACAGATACCCCCTTTGATACGGTAAATCTTGGAACTCCTACTCCTATACCAACTCAAACTCCTCAATGCAATTCTATCTTCAACCCCGGTCACCAATACGTGACTAAAAAAGGCTCTACCCTTGTGAAATCAAAAAACAAAAATCCGGATCATAATGTAAAAAAAAAAGGCCACTTCCAAAATTCCCTTAAATGATAATTCAAACTCCTTAATGCCTAGTGCAAACAATTCCTCCGACCAAGTTAACCCTAATCCCGGAAAAGAAAACGAGCAAATTACCTTTCAAGCCACAAAAATTCTAACCAACAAGTTACCCTAAACACCTCTGTTACTCAAAACTCACCCCAACTTCCTGTTCCAATCGATCAACAGGATCCTCATCATGAGTCCTCAAAGGCAATCTCCCATGTTCCCCCCTCCTATGAATGTGATCACCCTAATGATCCCCCGGAGAAAACCCTTTGTGTAGGGACAACCGATGGATGTCCCATACTTAGCCATAGCCGACCCCCGACCCATGTTTTGGAAGTGAGGATAGAGACTTGGTTCGAGCCGACTCCAGAACCACCGGAACTAGAGATAACCTTACTAATTCCAAACAATGTTAATCGATTATATCGATTGTTAATTGATGCATATTTGAGTTCACTTCCTTCTATACCGTTAATTATGGAAGACAGAATACCAAACTTGGCTCCTAACTCTCTACCTATCTCCTGTATGGTCTGGAATGTCCAAGGAGCTGGTAGTCGCGCCTTCATGGTGGCTCTCAAAGAAGTGGTTCGAGCAAACAAACCCAATGTCATTGCATTGGTTGAAACGCATATGGGTGGCGCTCAGCTGAGAAAGTGGCTAAGTTTCTCAACTATTCGGGGCATACTCGTGTCGATGCCCAAGGATTTAGTGGTGGTATCTGGATCTATTGGAAACCTGAGTTAGTGACAGTTGAACCAATCATCAAACATGAGCAATATATTACCATGGACATCAAAAGAATTGATGGAGAACCTTGGTACTTCACAGCTATCTATGCAAGCCCGGATCCTACTAAAAAGGCTGAGCTTTGGAGGGAATTAAAAGACTTCGCTGCTACGAATAACAAACCTTGGTTATTAGCGGGTGACTTTAACGATACCCGATTCTCTTGGGAGCGTAGTTCAAGTTGCAATGAAACCTCCAGACGAACTGTTCGCTTTAACGAATGGGTTGAAGATATGAGCCTCCTTGAGGTTGAATTTTCCGGGGCTACCCACACGTGGTCTAGGGGTAACTCTATTGAAACGTGGAAGAGTGCTAGACTTGATCGGGCTCTCTGTAATGGGGAATGGAGCCTGAGATTTGCAAACGCAGCTGCCAAAGTTTTACCCGCCATTCAATCGGACCACTGTCCCCTCTTGATTTCTCCTAATGGTTTCGCCCCTATTTCTAGTATAAATAAACCTTTCCGCTTTCAACGCTTGGTTAACCCACCGAAAAGTTTAGTGATTTTGTTGCTGAAAATTGGGACAAAAATGCTCCTTTAGTCCCGCAACTTAAAACGTTGGCACAAAATTTGCAGGACTGGAACCAGAACACTTTTCATAATATCTTTAAACAGAAACGTAGCTATATGGCTCGGATAGCAGGTGTTCAACGTTGTCTCGCAGTTTCCAAATCCAGAGACCTTATAAAATTGGAAGCGAAACTAAGGAAAGAACTTGATGAAGTCCTTGCTCAAGAAGAAATTTTATGGTATCAAAAATCCAGAGTGGACTGGATTCGTGATGGAGACCGTAATACTACTTTCTTCCACCTTAGCACAATTGCAAGGCGTTGGCGAAATAAAATCACCTCCATCAAAGACCCACAGAATGATGTCGGCTTCATGATAAGGATGATGTTAAGAAAAATATTCTTAGCTATTTCAAAAATCTTTTCACGGATGAACCAACCACTGAAATTACTAACCTACCAAAGTGGATATTTTCCCCGAATTTTCTCATGCAAGATTGGCTAAGTCTTACACGCCCTTACACAAGAGGTGAAATAGAAGTCGTAGTGGAAAATATGGGGGCCTTGAAGGCTCCTGGGCCGGATGGTTTCCAGGCTTTATTCTTCCAGAAACACTGGAATTTGGTGGCTGACAATGTTTGCAAGTTGGTGACTGATGTCCTTGAGGGTAAAGGTATGCCACAAAACTTGAACCAAACTTTCCTTGTGCTAATCCCAAAAATTGATACCCCTGAATTAGCCTCCCAATTTCGTCCCATAGGCCTATGCAATGTTGCTTATAAAATAATCACCAAATGCATAGTGAATCGCATAAAACCTATGATGCCGCATCTAACTTCCTGCACACAAACTAGTTTTGTTCCTGAGGAGCGGTGCGACAATATTGTCATTGTGCAAGAGGTAATACACACTATGAGAACTAAACGAGGGAAAAACGGGATACATGGCAATTAAGATAGATTTTGAAAAAGCTTATGACATTAAAATGGAGTTTTATCCAAGAGACCCTCTCGGAGATCCGTTTTCCTCAGCTCCTCATCTCTGTGATTATGGATTGTATTTCAACAGCTTTTATGCAAGTCTTATGGAATAGGGAACCTACAGATAATTTTATCCCAAGTAGGGGGATAAGACAAGGGGATCCTTTATCACCCTACATTTTTGTGTTATGTATGGAAAGATTCAATCAAATCATAGAGGAATCAATCATTGCAAATAAGTGGAAACCAATACGCGCAAGCAGGAATGGTCCACAACTTTCCAAGTTATGCTTTGCCGACGACGTCATTCTTTTTGCGGAAGTAAATGTTGAACAAGCTATGATTCTAAAACACTGTCTCCAACGATTTTGTGATGCTTCTGGGTCTAAAATCAGTTACCCAAAGTCCCGAGTGTACTTTTCTTGCAACATGGATCATGATCATCAAAATCTGGTTAGTCGAGCTTTGGGCATTGAAGCTACAGAAGATCTTGGAATGTACCTTGGTATGCCCACTATTACTAGCCGAGTTACCAGAGATACTTTTGGTTACTTATGTGAGAAGATTGACAGAAGGTTGTCGGGATGGAAATCCAAATACTTGTCCATGGCAGGTCGAATAACCCTTGCAAAATCCACCATATCCTCTATTGCTTCTTATGCTATGCAAACAGCAAAAATTCCGAAATCAATTTGTGAAGACATTGATAAGAAAACTCGAAGATTTATATGGGGTGGTGATGAGGACAAACGTAAAATTCACCTCCTCTCCTGGGAATGTGTTCAACGTCCTATTGATAAAGGAGGTTTAGGGCTTCGTTCGGCTAATCAATCTAATGCGGCTTTCCTCACTAAGTTAGGTTGGAGGGTTCTAACTGAACCTAATGCTCTTTGGTCTCGTGTTCTTAGAAGCAACATCCGTAAAGGAAGATGTGATATTGATATGTTTGCCCCAAAAGCAAATATGTCAAACGTCTGGAGGGGAATAACGGAAAATGCAAAAATCCTTTGTGAGGGTGCTAGAGTGGCGACTAGTAATGGTACTTCAACTTTGTTTTGGGATCACAAATGGGCGACTGACAAGTCTCTTCGTGATCTTGCAACTAGTGAAATCCCAGATGAGATTGGAGGAGCTATTGTAGCCGAGTTATGGGATAAAGAATCGGGATGGAAATGGCATGTTTTTGCTAATTACCTCGCTCTCCGGATGTCATACAACAAATTGACTCTCATGAATTAAAGGAGGACCCCCGAAAATGCAGATTTGTTATATTGGGGTGGTACCCCTCGAGGTAAATTTTCTATTCGCCCGCTCTTAATATTATTCGAAGAGTCAAGTTGAGCCCAATGATGGTAGTTGGAAATTGGTGTGGAAGCTTCGTGTTCAACAACGGATACGGGTTTTTATTTGGTTAGCATTGCATGATCTTCTCATGTGTAATGTGAATAGGGCGAAAAGAAAGCTTACTAATAATCCTAGATGCGGTTTGTGTGATGACACGGATGAAACTTTGCTCCATGTCTTACGAGATTGTAAGGCTGCACGAGATGTATGGAGGCAAGTGGGAGGCCCAAATAATTCCGAACACTTTTCGAACCGGGTACCCTCCAAAGTGGCTTGTGAGGAATATCCAAGATCAAACTAGGAGTGATCACAATCCCGAAACTTGGCTCCGTATTTTTGCCGTGGTGATTTGGTGGTCGTGGAGGTGGCGCAACCGCGTTACTTTCAGTAATACCAATGAGATTCCAGTTGATGTTCTAAGCTTCCTTATATCTCGCTTTGAGGAAGCATGGAGAACCTTGAGTGATGCAATTGTCGATCAAGAGGCTCCACCTACCATCAGACATGAAGCCTATATTAGATGGAAAGCCCCTCCCTCGAGTTGGATGGTGCTAAACACTAGGGGTGTGCATAATCGGATATCGGATCCGATCCGATCCGAAATTTCGGATATCCGAAATGTCGGATCGGAAAAATCCGATCCGAATCCGATCCGGATATTTCGGATATCCGAAGATTTCGGATCGGATCGAATCCGATATCCGATCCGAAGATCCGAAAAATAATCCGAAACTTCAAATTTCGATTGATTCGAAAAATTACCCCCGCTACTTGCTAGAGGCTTCGGGAAGCCCATATATGGCCCTTTGCTATATAGCCTTAAGCCTATATTACATATTTACATACAAAATGATCAATTGATAATATTATATAGTAGCTTGCTAGCTACTGCCACATGAGTTGTAAGTGTGATTAAGTGGCCAACAATTGAACAAAATACAACATACAAATGACAAACCCATAAGACATTCGAGTATTCAACCATTTCAAATCGAACACAAATTCCCTTAATTCCAAATACTCTTCTACCGCAACCCCTTTGGTCTTTCTTCTACTACTTTCTCTCTCCTAATTTCATTTTCTGGCCATAATGAAATCATGGAGTTTCAACCATCATCATCATTTTATTCTCTTCCTCATCTTCATTATTTCTCGCTTCTATCTTCCACTCAACTTCCGAATCTTAAGGTAAATTACAATGATTCTTATTTAATTTCATCACCTAATTACGTGTTCGAAAGACAGCGATTGTGACGCCGGACTCCGATGCGAGACTTGTAAAGCCAATGGTAATACTCCGTTCCATTTCGGCCTGCTCCAAGCACCGGCAGCTCGTGAAGTGAAGAGAGAGGACTGCGTGAGTGAGAGTGTGAGAGAGTGAAGAGAGAGGACCGAGGACTATGATTAGGGTTTTGCGATTTGCGTTAGAGTCTAAGACTCTAAGTTACTATTGAGTATTGACTAATGGACTGTGAACTCATCACTCATCGACTTTCAACACTCAACTGTGAAGTGTGGACTCTGGTGTTCTTAGCTCATTTGGATATTTTGTGTAAAAAAAGATTTCGGGTTTTCGGATATCCGAATTACAAAAAAATCCGATCCGTATCCGATCCGAAAATCCGAATTTTTTTCCGGATACCCGATCCGAAATATCCGAAAATCAAAAACCGGATCGGATATCCGAAATTTCGGATCGGATCACCGGATCACCGGATCGGATCATTCGGATCGGATCTTTTTGCACACCCCTACTAAACACGGATGGTGCAGCTAAAGGCACGCCAGGACCAGCAGGAGGTGGGGGACTCATTCGAGACTGCACAGGTAAACTACACATTGCCTATTCTCTCAACTTTGGATCATGCCGCTCTTTTGTAGCTGAAGTTAGAGCAGTAGATTATGGGTTGGAGCTTGCAAAAAGGATGGACATTAGTAAGTTGCAGATTCAAATGGACAACCAAGCAGCAGTTTTGGCGCTTAAAGGCTCAGAAGATTATGGGGGTGAATGTGCTCATATTATACAATAGTGTAGGAAAATAATTGCGGAGCAAAGTTGGGAAGTGGAAGTCATTCATTGTTATCGAGAAGGTAATAGAGCGGCAGATTGGTTGGCCAATCAAGGCGTAAATCAGAACAACCGAGTTGAGTTGATTCAAGTCCCCCCTTTAAATTTAGGTAGAATTTTATTTGAGGACGTTGTAGGCGTGGCTATGCCACGTTTTGTCCCCCCCTAGTTTTTGCTTTGCTATGTTTTATTGTCTTTGTTTTCTGAGGTTCTCCTCTCGTTCTACATCAAAAAAAAAATATATCATCAATGTCACTTTTAGGAAACAACATGAGTACAACTGTACAAGTTATCAAGTTTACCATTGTTTTTTTTTCCTAGTTACCAAATTAAAACGACCAAATATAGGACTACCAATGAAAATTTCTTCAGTTTCTTTTAATTTGTCAAGAATATATACTTCATCTAATTGAGCATGATTCTAGAAGTAACCTGAAGGTTGCTCCAAATTCCAATGTCTACATGTTTGAAACCGAGATTTTTTTTTGACGGGATGTTTGAAACCAAGATGGCCTCATTAATTTGCAAACCATCTCAAAAACTGATGTAGAATAGCCTGGTGGAGGTCTCAATTCTCAAATGGAAAGTTCCTCATCTATGTAACATGTATGCAGCTTATGTTAGGTTGTAAGCCAATTTATACATCGTTGGAACAAAATAATTATTTACCTAGGCAACCTAGCATATAAAGAGGGTTCCCCTTACCATAATCATGAGCAATATCGCGCCTTGTTGGACGATTGGTCTACCTACTATTAGAGCTTGTTTTGGAGGAGTTCCAAAAAGACTACCAAAATAATTTGATACACGTGCCTCTTCCAATTGATACCATTTGGTACCTATGCTTCTTGTAATTGGTATTAAAATAGTACTAAGTGTTAACTAGTTAATAATGAAATGGTGTTCCTGAGTATCAATTGAAAGAGACATGAGTATGAAAATATCATAATTACTCATGTGGAGTCTTCTGGAGACTGCAACAGTTGTTTACTAATACTTTCTCTACCATTATACGTTACCTTATTCATACTCTTGCGTAATTTTTTAGTGTCCACAGGTTGAGCATTTAAATGCGGCAGTTCGTGAGTTGTACTATTTGAAAGGAAACCTAAACAAGGTATTTTGTTACACAATACGAGTAAAAGAGACTTCTTTATACTTTCGCCGTTTCCTTTTACTTGCAACGATTTGACTTTTGCACTATTTACAAACTCTATACTACTTAGTTTACATTTGGTGACTTATATAGTTTAGGAAAAACATATTCCTGTGGAAATCTCGTTAGATTTGTCTCAATGTATACTTTTCGAATATCTACTTTTATAAATTTTAATTATCAGTAATTAAAGATATTAATGGTTGAAGTTATGCATTGACAACCGTGAAAATCAAATTGTTGCAAGTAAAAAGAAACAAAGGAAGTACATTTATATTGTAGTAGTGATCGGGCAGCATGCTCTTTGACTCGACGTTATTTGACAAGTTACTTTATTTACGTTTCTTGATTTGTTTCCCATGTCATGGGAAACTAAGAAAAACCAAATGTCTCTCCTTTGTCTGCCAAAGTTGAATATCGAAATACATGCATTTGCTACATCAATTAACTAAAATGGTTGAAGATCTCATAGCGCTCTTCATTAAAGTTATATCAGGTCTATCTTCTACAACACGACATACAACCCAACACTACCTCTCATCGCTCGCGACAAGCGTAAGTTTTTTTTTTATAATTTGGGTTTAGTTTTATTGGGCTCACTAGAGGAAAAAAAGCCATTTGCTGTTGTAAAAGGGCTGCGGTTGTATGGAAAACCGCAGCCCTTCTCCATTAAGGGCTGCGGTCGGGCCCAAAACCGCACCCTTCGTGCAATAAAGGGCAGCGGTTTTGGGCCCGACCGCACCCTTAATGGAAGGGTCCGGTTTTCCATACAACCGTGACCCTTTGTTTTTCGCTCTCATTTAATTCCCTCGCTCCACCCAATTTATCACTCGCGAAAATTTATCTCACCACGCACGACAGCCGAACCACCCCTAGAGCCCAACCCTTGCGAATTGAACCACCCCCGAGCCCTAGCTTTCGAATTCAACCACCCCCGAGCTCCGGGTCCACCGTCCCGTGCGCGCCACGCAGCCCTTCTACGCGCCATCCCCAGGCGCACCACGCACCCACGCCACCGGATTGCGCACCCTGCCACCTGAGCGCCTGCCACTGGTGCGCGCCACCCACCGTACCTGGGCGCCACCCACCTGCGCGCCACCCACCTGCGCGCCACCCACCTGCGCGCCGCCCACCCTCTCTCACGCATTTGTTCAAGAAATTCAAGGTTGCCTTTTTAATTATTTTGATTTTTATTTTCTAATATGTTTATATATTCGTTTGGGAGAGAAATTAAAGGTTGCATTTGAGTGGGACTGAAATTGCAAAAAAGTTATACAAAAGGGTCGTGCTTCGGAACCCGAAAATATGTTAATTGAATTATTTGATTAGCTACATTAGCTATTAACTTAGTTTAATGCAAACAAATTTCATTTATAATTTGTTAATAGTTTAAATGAGAAAAGTTAGTTGTAATGTGTTTCAATGTGGGTAAGATATGATAATTTATATATATGAATGTATTTCTTATAATTTTTGCATTTACTATATGCTAACAATTTTTTCGGTTTTATGTGTCCTAGATATTAGCATATTGGAAGCGGCAAATCAACTAGGAGATAGTGCAGAGTATATATAGAGATCGATCTCCATATTAGTTGTTATTGGTATGTATTTATGATAAAGACAATTCATTATATATCTTCATTTATTGTGTATATGTAGATTCAATCTATATATGTGTATGTATATTTCTTGATATGAGATTGGATGAAAACAATTTAATTAAGCTATGAAATGTATAAGTTATATGAATCATCATATCATCAATCATATGCCTAGATACCCGCTCAAGACTTACTCACTAGGAGTAAGTCTTGAATAGTCCCCTGTTTGGGATCGTCCTTGGACGTTTGATCTCACTTAGGTGGTGAATGTATGTCTTCTTTTCAATTCTAAGGAAAGTCTTGGCTTGTCGTTTCTCTACATTGTTCTCTCGTGTACATATGTAGATAATCAATTATCTACATTGTGTACTTGGAGAATCGTAGGGAAATGCCGGATTTTCCTTAGAATTGAAGAGTTGGCATATATTCACTAGTGAGATTAAACGTCCAAAGATGGGTTAGGTTGGAGTGATAAGGACCTTCGGATGCATGCATACATTTGCACATGTGACTCTCTTAGCCTCCATTTGTATGTGCGTGTTTTCAATATGTGATTGTCTTGCATGTGAATGTGCTTAAATGATTGATACTTATAATTGGTTGTGTTTAATTAGAGGTTTTCATGAATGAGATGGATCGTACTTGGATGTATGGTAGCCGTGAATCGATTGAGTTTGTGAATGGGGTCTCGGAATTTTGTAAATCCGCATTAGAATATCAAGCATCTTCCGGAGCAATCGACTTTTATTGTCCTTGTTTAGATTGTGGAAATGTGAGCAAGGTTAGTAGTATTCATTTGCTTAGGGAGCATGTCTTTCGTCGTGGGTTTAGGCCTCAATACCACGTATGGGTTTGGCATGGTGAGGAGGGGAGATATGCAAGAAGTTGTAGGATAATGAACGATGTATGTGAAGAGGAGAAGGATAAATTAGGTGATGATTTCGAGGATGGTGAGTATGGTGATGATGAATATGGGGATGATGATAGAGATCGGGTAAACGAGATGATACAAGAGGTTGAAGATCGGTCTTGCAAACGACCTCGTATGTTTGAGTCTATGTCCGAGGCCGCCGAAAGGCCATTGTATCCGGGTTGTACGAAGTACACCAAACTTTCCATTGTGATAACACTCTTCAATATTAAGTCGAAAGCGAAGTTGGACGGATTGCGGTTTCACGTCGTTGTTGGAAGTTTTAGCCGATATGCTCCCCGATGGAAATGATCTCGCCAAAGTCGAACTATTATGCTAAGAAACTCATGTGTCCTTTCGGTTTAGAGTACCGGAGGATACATGCTTGTCCAAACGATTGTGTGCTTTATCGTAATGAGTATGAGCATTTAGATGAGTGTCCACGTTGTGGATTATCAAGGTACAAGCGTGAAAGGGGCCGGGGGTAGTGAAGGACCACCGCCTAAGGTGTTGTGGTATCTTCCCATAATACCTAGATTTAAGCGCATGTTCTCAATAAAAAAAAGATGCGAAGAATATGCGGTGGCATGCGGATCGTAGGAAGAAAGACGGTTGCTTTGAAGCATCCAGCTGATTCCCCCGAGTGGAAAAGTATCAATAGGGTGCATAAGCCGTTTGGTAACGAGGATAGGAATTTGAGGCTTGGATTATGTACGGATGGCATGAATCCCTTTGGCAATCTTAGTTCTCGGCATAGTACATGGCCGGTAGTTTTAGTGATTTATAACTTGCCTCCTTGGTTGTGCATGAAACGCAAGTACATCATGTTGTCGCTTCTCATATCCGGGGCCGAAACAACCTCGGAAATGACATAGATGTATACCTTCAACCACTTATTGAAGATTTACGGAAGATGTGGAACGAAGGAGTGTCGGTATTTGATGCGTATGCTAATGAGATGTTCACTCGCGTGCCATGCTTTTCTCGTACAATGAACGACTTTCCAGCTTATGGGAACTTATCCGGGTCTAAGACCAAAGGAAAAAACCGTGCCCGATTTGTATAGATGACATGAAGTCTACACACATTAAGGGCCGCAAACATGTCTATATGCGCACACGAAGGCTCCTTAGACGCGACCATCCCTATCGATTTAAGAAAAAAGGCCTTCGATGGGACGGTTGAAGAGGAAGTTGCTCGTAGACCATTAACTGGTCTTGAAGTTTATAATCGGGTTAAGGGCATTGAAACGATCTATGGTAAACCCGCGAATGACGTTGATGGAACTACGGGATTATGGAAAAAGGAGTCTATTTTTTGGAAACTCCCATATTGGGAAGATTTAAAAGTCGACATTGTTTGGATGTCATGCACATTGAGAAGAATGTTTGTGATGCAATTCTTGCGACACTTATGAATATTAGGGTAAGACAAAGGATGTTAAAGCGTCACGTCTTCACTTGGAAAAAAATAAGCTTCGACCGGAGTTGTGGGCTCAAAAAAGGGCGGGAAGGAAAAAGAAAGTAGTGGAGGAAGGGCTTGATGAGGAAATTGGGAAAAGAAAAAAGGTGGATGATTCGGAGAAGAATTATTTGCCCCCTGACTTGCTACACGCCGTCGAAAGCCGAGAAACGGATTTTTTGCGAGTCATTGTATGGTATTAAGGTTCCAACTGGGTACTCATCGAATATGAAGCGATTTGTTACCTTAAATGGTGAGTTGAAGTTATCGAGTATGAAATCTCACGATTGTCATGTCATGATGCAAGTATTCTTACCGATTGCAATTACGTAGGATACTTCCGAAGCATGTGAGGCACACCATTACCGAACTTTGTTCATTTTTCCATACAATATGCAGCAAAGTCCTAGAACCGTCGACCCTCGATTCTTTGCGAGCCGAGTAGTTGAAACTCTATGCAAATTTGAGATGTTTTTTCCCCGCATTCTTTGACATTATGGTCCATCTCATTGTCCATCTAGTTCGAGAAATTAAGCTGTGTGGTCCAGTGTTTTTGAGGTGGTGCTATCCTTTTGAGAGATATATGGGTACTTTGAAGGATAAAGTTCGAAATCTTGCAGAACCAGAAGGTAGCATTATTCAAGGGATTGTGGCTGAAGAGGTCAGTAATTTTGTGGCAGAGTATGTTGCTGGTGTTGATCCTACAAATTCTATCTTGCACTACATATGGATGAGATGACGACTAGTGAACACACAACCGAGGATGAATCTTATGATGTGAGGAAGGACCCAGATAAAGGTGATCTCGAAGATCGAGATCTTCAAGAACTTCATCCAAAAAGTGGTACAATTGTGAAAGCACAACAAGTTTGTAGGAAAGAAGGTCAACAACGGGAGTTACAAACAAATCAACAACAAAGAAAATCGAAAGTGATGAAAAAGAGAAAGGGAAGAGGACCTACAAAGTCAATAAGTGCTACTCACTTGCATATGACTTTAGAGTACGATAACTTGGGTCAACCTTGTGGTGTGTGGCGTTCTAAGTATGCCAAACATATTGGCCTTTGTGTCCGGAGGCTCTCCATTTTGCATTCATGGCAAGAGGTGCCCGAGGGGATGAAGAAATTACTATGGAATGACACTATGGTAAGTTTCATACTACCAATTAGTTTCTTATTTTAAAAAATGTATGTGTATGTAGTACTAATGATAGAATTTTATCTATTACAACAAATGTGGAAACTAATATTTTTGTTCGGTTTTTTTGTAGAATCTCTTCAATATCGAAGATGATGAAGCCAAGAAGAATCTATTTTTATCCGCGCTTGCTCAGAGATTTCGAGATTTCAAGGCTAAGTTAGTGTCCAGGTTGGATTACTAAGCGGAGGAAAAGAACGGGTACAAAGAAGAAGAAAATTTATGGGGGAGAAAAGCAAATCGAAGCTGAGGCTGCATTGGAAAATTCAGAGGAACCCACCACATTACCATATCAAATATGGAGAAATATCAAACCCGAAGAGTGGGAAGCATTTGTTGCCAAAAATACTACCCGGAAGTCGTTGTAAGCAAAGGATTTTAATTATATTTACCACACTTAATTAGCTCGAGTATGATTTTATATAACACCTAATCTTTTGTTTGTAATTATGTGTTTTTTCGGGCAAGACGTGAGAAAAAAAGCACGAGTGCAAAAGCAAGGAAATATTATCATCATTTGGGTGCCCATTCCTACGATGAGGCGAGAAAAAAGTGGATGTTTTCCCATTACCCCACACGGGGATTCGACAACGACAACTACCTCTACAACCACATCAGTTACACCGGCTCGTCAACCAGACAGGGTCCTTGATTGGTGGTGTTCGATGCATGGGGTTGATGCAAAGGGAAACAGAGTGTTACCTGATCCCGTTACAGAAAAGATAGCCAATGCAATTGTAAGTACATATCATTTTAGGCCTATTTCGGTCATTTCATGTCATTTTCGAATAGTTTGAGTCACTTGGCTCCAATTTCTTGTGAAACATGATAATATAACCTAAAATATTGCTATTAAGTAGATTTATAGGTTCTACTTTGTTATTGGTCGGATTTCGGGAACGTAAATATCATTTTAGGCCTATTTCGGCCATTTCATGTCATTTTCGAATAGTTTGAGTCACTTGGCTCCAATTTCTTGTGAAACATGATAATATAACCTAAAATATTGCTATTAAGTAGATTTATAGGTTCTACTTTGTTATTGGTCGGATTTCGGGAACGTAAATATCATTTTAGGCCTATTTCGGCCATTTCATGTCATTTTCGAATAGTTTGAGTCACTTGGCTCCAATTTCTTGTGAAACATGATAATATAACCTAAAATATTGCTATTAAGTAGATTTATAGGTTCTACTTTGTTATTGGTCGGATTTCGGGAACGTAAATATCATTTTAGGCCTATTTCGGCCATTTCATGTCATTTTCGAATACTTTGAGTCACTTGGCTCCAATTTCTTGTGAAACATGATAATATGACCTAAAATATTGCTATTAAGTAGATTTATAGGTTCTACTTTGTTATTGGTCGGATTTCGGGAACGTAAATATCATTTTAGGCCTATTTCGGCCATTTCATGTCATTTTCGAATAGTTTGAGTCACTTGGCTCCAATTTCTTGTGAAACATGATAATATAACCTAAAATATTGCTATTAAGTAGATTTATAGGTTCTACTTTGTTATTGGTCGGATTTCGGGAACGTAAATATCATTTTAGGGCCTATTTCGGCCATTTCATGTCATTTTCGAATAGTTTGAGTCACTTGGCTCCAATTTCTTGTGAAACATGATAATATAACCTAAAATATTGCTATTAAGTAGATTTATAGGTTCTACTTTGTTATTGGTCGGATTTCGGGAACGTAAATATCATTTTAGGCCTATTTCGGCCATTTCATGTCATTTTCGAATACTTTGAGTCACTTGGGCTCCAATTTCTTGTGAAACATGATAATATAACCTAAAATATTGCTATTAAGTAGATTTATAGGTTCTACTTTGTTATGGGTCGGATTTCGGGAACGTAAATATCATTTTAGGCCTATTTCGGCCATTTCATGTCATTTTCGAATAGTTTGAGTCACTTGGCTCCAATTTCTTGTGAAACATGATAATATAACCTAAAATATTGCTATTAAGTAGATTTATAGGTGCTACTTTGTTGTTGGTCGGATTTCGGGAAAATAAAGAACATTTTAGGCGTATTTTGCTAATTTGATATGTTTTTCGTTTATTTCCATTATTCAAGTAACCCCACCCCCCACACACCGCACCCGCACTTCCCCCCCCCACAGTCCCCCCATGCCCCCGCTTGCACGGCCCCGCTGCCATGCGGCCAGCTGACGGCCAGCCGGCCAGCAGCAGCGGCACAGGCCAGAGCCAGACGGGCACGGCAAACCGGGCGGCCGCCACCGCCTCGCGCCGCTGGCGCCGGGCTCCCGGGTCGCCTGGCTGCAGCTGGCCGGCTGGCGCATTCTTTGCCGCGGCTTGTTTTTCGCTGCAATTGGCCTGCCGGCACCTTATTCGGTAGTACGTTTTGTTTTTTGCAAAATTTTAACGTCCAATTTTCCGTTGTTTTATTTTGTAGATCGGATTAAAGGAAAAGGAGGCAACAGGTGATTTCACTCCTACCGCACACATGGATGCTTTGCACGAAACTCTAGGAAAGGACCACGGTGGTCGTGTGAGGGGCGTGGGAGGTGTCCGCCTCGGCGTGCGAAAGGTATATGGTGAACAATACACTACAACGTCAAAATCAAGTGCAAGTAGTGTGAATTCGGCGTCGGTAGATGTGGAGGCTATCAAATCGCAATTCGGGAGGAGCTTAGAGAGGAGATGACACATAACTTCAATGCTATGATGGAGCAAATGGGTTTACCGACCTTCCCATTGAAGAAAGGTAGTGATGTTCCATCTAACCAGCCGATCGGTGTTCCACAAACATCGGATAATCAAACGATACCGCACTTTGATCCACCAATACCCGAGTTGAAGGTAATCACCGTATTTGGTTTAATTTATCACGCTTAATCACTCGTGCTTTTATTAATTAACTATGTATTGTCCCTAAGTGCATGCAATTCTAAATATGTTGTTTCATCGCAATTAACTATTAATGACTTGTTTTGATTCAAAGGAGGAGACCCTATGCCGAGCTATTAGTTCGAGAAAATGATTCGATAGTCCGATTGTGGTAGCTAGTGGCCATGCACGGCCTCCCGGTGATCGAGTACGAGTGCATCACCGGATAGTGAACAATGATCACTATGTGGTGAGCATCGACTACATTGAGCCCGGTTTTGAAGACTTAGGTCTTCCGATGCCAAAACAGGAGGTTAGTCTACATACACCGAGTGACGCCCATGGTAGTTATGTTACGTGGCCGCGTGCATGGGTGCGATTTTCAGATGAGGTACACCGATAAACATACATATATATATGCGTTAGTTTATGTAATAATCAACTCCGATTATATTACTTTTCTATGTCATATATATAATAATTAGTAATATTCTTATTATTACTTTTTAATAGGTTTCAAGGAAAGGTTGGTTCACATGACAAGAAGGCTAAAAAGGTCGGTTCACAAAACAAGATGGCTAAGGAGGCAATTGGACGTGCTGAAATTGAACCAAATGTGTTCGATGACCAAGTTAGTATGTCAAACAATCCACTTCTCGAGCCGTTGGTGGTGCAAGGCCTTACTAAGGCATGTTATTGGTTGCATGAGTGTGTTAGTGATTTGCTCGATGATACTGCAATACATGTTCCTTTGGGGAAGGAACAATTCAACTACGCTGATGAGTCATCTACATGGATTTCCAAAGACGATGTTAAAGAATTCTTACGTGGAGAAATGTTGAGTGGAACAATGATACAAGCTTTCATGAGGTGATACATACATATCTTACTTTACAAGTTTATAATAGTTTTCAACTTCCATACATGATAAGTATGTTTACTTTTTATTATATGCTTTAATTTCTCAGGTTATTGTGTACTGAATTGAATGAAAAAATGAGTGAGACAAAGATTGGTTGGTTATGTCCAAGTACGATGCGAGATGACAATTGTTTAAAAAACAAAACCGATGTGAAAGAATATCTCGATACTAGTTTCAAACAATCACATCGGTTAGAAGAGAAGTTCATCCTTGTTCCATATATTGAAGCGTAAGCTTGTTATACCAAACTTGATGCTTTACTTTATTTTCTATAACTTTATTTCCTTGTTTAGATAACTTGCCTTCTTGTTCCATATATATCGATAACAAAATTCACCGAATCGTTGAATAAGTAACTTTATATTATTTTCTTATATAGTCTCCATTGGACGCTCATTGTGATATGTTTGTCAAATAATCACGTTTACCACTTTGATTCTCTTCGTCGACAACCACCACGGAGCTTACTAGTCAAGTCACTATTGAATAGGTAACTTAACTAGAACAATATGTGTACCTAATATTACACATTTATATATATATATATATATATATATATATATATATATATATATATATATATATATATATATATATATATATATATATATATATATATATATATATAATAAACATCTTATATATAATGTATTGATGTAGTGTGATGAAGCACCATTATGGACTTGGACTTCGATTAGGAAAAGCTCCTCTTTGGATATCGATTGAGGTAACTACTTTGGTGAATCTTATGTCTAACCATTTATTTTCATATACTTTAAATTTAACATGAATGTTTTTGGATGTTTAAATTTGGTGAATTTCGATGTCCGCAACAAAAGAATGGGGTTGATTGTGGCTATTACGTCTTTGCGGTACATGTTTGATATAGTCAACCGTTGTCTTGACATCGATTATCTTCAAAAGGTATGTAACTAATTAGTTTATTTAATTTAGATTAAATTGATAGATAAGAATTAGTTTATTTTGGAAATTGTAGCATAAATTAACTATAATCATATCGACCCGAAACGAACCTAAAAATTGAACTTCTAATCTTTTGCACCAAAATATGACATTAACACTTCAACTATGCATAAAGTAAGTGGTGTGTGTTAGTTTTGCTCCTATATGTAACATGATTTATAGTTTTGGGAAGTGAAATAGCTCAAATTCACAAAAAGCGACCCCGAAACGAACCTAAAAATTGAACTTCTAATCTTTTGCACCTAAATATGACTTATATACTTCAACTATACATAAAGTAAGTGGTGTGTGTTAGTTTTGCTCCTATATGTAACATGTAGGTAGTTTTGGGAAGTGAAATAGCTCAAATTCACAAAAAACGACCCCGAAACGAACCTAAAAATTGAACTTCTAATCTTTTGCACCAAAATATGACATTAACACTTCAACTATGCATAAAGTAAGTGGTGTGTGTTAGTTTTGCTCCTATATGTAACATGTAGGTAGTTTTGGGAAGTGAAATAGCTCCAATTCACAAAAAAACGACCCCGAAAAGAACCTAAAAATTGATCTTCTAATCTTTTGCACCAAAATATGACATTAACACTTCAACTATGCATAAAGTAAGTGGTGTGTGTTAGTTTTGCTCATATATATAACATGTAGGTAGTTTTGGGAAGTGAATATAGCTCAAACTCGCAAAAAACGACCCAGAAACGAACCTAAAAATTGAACTTCTAATCTTTTGCACCTAAATATGACATTAACACTTCAACTATGCATAAAGTAAGTGGTGTGTGTTAGTTTTGCTCCTATATGTAACATGTAGGTAGTTTTGGGAAGTGAAATAGCTCCAATTCACAAAAAACGACCCCGGAAACGAACCTAAAAATTGATCTTCTAATCTTTTGCACCAAAATATGACATTAACACTTCAACTATGCATAAAGTAAGTGGTGTGTGTTAGTTTTGCTCATATATATAACATGTAGGTAGTTTTGGGAAGTGAATATAGCTCAAACTCGCAAAAACGACCCCGAAACGAACCTAAAAAATTGAACTTCTAATCTTTTGCACCTAAATATGACATTAACACTTCAACTATACATAAAGTAAGTGGTGTGTGTTAGTTTTGCTCCTATATGTAACATGTAGGTAGTTTTGGGAAGTGAAATAGCTCAAATTCACAAAAAACGACCCCGAAACGAACCTAAAAATTGAACTTCTAATCTTTTGCACCAAAATATGACATTAACACTTCAACTATGCATAAAGTAAGTGGTGTGTGTTAGTTTTGCTCCTATATGTAACATGTAGGTAGTTTTGGGAAGTGAAATAGCTCCAATTCACAAAAACGACCCCGAAAAGAACCTAAAAATTGATCTTCTAATCTTTTGCACCAAAATATGACATTAACACTTCAACTATGCATAAAGTAAGTGGTGTGTGTTAGTTTTGCTCCTATATATAACATGTAGGTAGTTTTGGGAAGTGAATATAGCTCAAATTCGCAAAAACGACCCCGAAACGAACCTCAAAATTGAACTTCTAATCTTTTGCACCTAAATATGACATTAACACTTCAACTATGCATAAAGTTAGTGGTGTGTGTTAGTTTTGCTCCTATATGTAACATGTAGGTAGTTTTGGGAAGTAAAATAGCTCCAATTCACAAAAAACGACCCCGAAACGAACCTAAAAATTGATCTTCTAATCTTTTGCACCAAAATATGACATTAACACTTCAACTATGCATAAAGTAAGTGGTGTGTGTTAGTTTTGCTCCTATATGTAACATGATTTATAGTTTTGGGAAGTGAAATAGCTCAAATTCACAAAAAGCGACCCCCGAAACGAACCTAAAAATTGAACTTCTAATCTTTTGCACCTAAATATGACTTATATACTTCAACTATACATAAAGTAAGTGGTGTGTGTTAGTTTTGCTCCTATATGTAACATGTAGGTAGTTTTGGGAAGTGAAATAGCTCAAATTCACAAAAAACGACCCCGAAACGAACCTAAAAATTGAACTTCTAATCTTTTGCACCAAAATATGACATTAACACTTCAACTATGCATAAAGTAAGTGGTGTGTGTTAGTTTTGCTCCTATATATAACATGTAGGTAGTTTTGGGAAGTGAATATAGCTCAAATTCACAAAAATCGACAAAATCAACTCAAAAATTGGTTGTTTAATTAGCTAATTAATTGCAAGAGTTAGTTGTTATTATATATTGTAAATGTTTGACTTGATCTTATTAATTTATTATATTCATATTATTGCAAGGTTTACATGGATAACGACGCACCAAGGTTGGATGAATTCACAATTGAAGAATTGGATGAAGTTCGAAACAAGTTGGCAACCTACATTTGTGAAGATTGTCAATGATACATTGGTTAGGATTTTGCAAGAACTAGCTAGAAGTTCGAAACAAGTTGGCAAGCTATTCGGTTGTTGCGTTAATGTAGCTTTTTGTATTAGAATTAATATTTGCCTTAATATGTACTCTTTAACATTATTATTATTATTATATATATATAATTATTACATATATAATTGGGAACTCTATATATATATATAAGCAAAGCAGCAAGGAAACAGGGAACAAGCGTAGCGTATCATAATATTATATAGCTGAATTTTAAAAAAAAAAAAAAATTACAAAAGGGTTTGCGGTTAATAGATAAAACCAGGCCCTTGGCCACATAAAGGGCTGCGGTTAAGTGAGAAAACCGCGGCCCTTAATTAATCAAGGGGCTGCGGTTTTCTCAATTAACCGCAGCCCTTATGTGGCCAAGGGCTGCGGTTTTCTTCGGCCATGACCCTTAAATATGGAAGGCTTGCGGTTCATAACCGCGGCCCCTTCATATATATTAAGGGTTGCTACTCTAATTGCTGCGGTCAAAAAACGCAGCCCTTAGGCCACTTTTGACCGCAGCCCTTAGGCTTTTTTCCACTAGTGGCTATAGCCATTAAACTTTGTTTTACAATTCTGTTACAAGCAATAACTATAAAAAGAGATCCAAAGGGGATACAACCCAATACAAAACATCAAGATAGGCACTTGAGAGAGTATTAGATCAATTAATCCATGCCAAGAATTCAGCATCACGAGATAAACCCTGTCTAGCAAGGTCATTAGCGACTATATTGGTGGCCCTCCCTGTATGAATGATTGAATTCGATCCAGGATGAGGCTAGGAGATGCCCGATGAAGTTGAGTTGAAAGGTGATGTTCCATGGACCACCATTAGACGAATTGCACCAATTCACCGCATTTTTTGAGTCGGATTCAATTACTAAGCTTACGTTGTTGAATCTATCACTTGCCATGGAGATCTTGAGGGCACGAAAAATAGCAAAAACCTCAGCACTGCTGATTTCAATGTGAGGAATAGGGGAGGAGAAAAGGCAGATGAAGTTGCCTGAGGAATCACGAAGGACGCCACCAATTGCTGAGGAACATTCATTGGGATTTACTGAGGCATCCACGTTCCATTTGAAGACTTGAAGAGGAGGTGGAGACCATGATGTGAGGGCAAGGGAGGGGAGGTTGAGAGAGGAAGGTGCAGCGGGGGACCATTGAAGACATGATGGGGATCGAAGAATATCATTTGTTGAGTAGGGGAAAGGATCGGGCCAAGCTTTTAACCACCAACTTAAACGGAGAAGAATAAGGTCTTGAAGTTGGAGATGAGAACTGGAGGAATTTGCAAAAATTCTGGTGTTACGCTCTTTCCAAATCGTCAAAGATATGACAAATTAAAGAAGTTGGCGAGCCAATTTTTTTTGAAGAATGGGCCTTTCCAACTAGATGACAATTGCTCAAAAGCCTCTTTTAAGGAGATTGGAGGATGCCAATAAAAATTCCAAGTCTTGAGCCACCAAGACCATAGTTTCCAAGCAAAGTCACAGTGTAAGAGTAGATGATCACATGTTTCAGGATAACCCGAGCAAAAGATGCACATTGCCTCTGAGGATGGAATGACTCCAATGGACGCAAGCTTGGATCTAGTGTTAAGCCTTCCCAATAGTGCTAGCCATTCAAATAATTCAATTCTTGGAGGGACGAGACCCCGCCATAAGCCTTTGATAATGTCTGGAGGAACACAGGGGGATGATTTAGCAAGCTCATAATGCGATGATTTGACAGAGAAAACCCCATTTTTGCTCGGGCCCCAAATCGAGCTATCTTCGGCTTTTGGGTTATTAGAGACCCTTTGGAGGAGATTAAGGAGACTTTCACACTCGGCCAATTGACGTGGGCGGAGGGGTCGGGACCAAGAGAGCTGTCATAGCCAATCATAGCCATCCCAAACACCCATTGAGGAGATTGTAGCCCGAGAAGATGAAGCAACTAGGAAGAGCCTTAAGAAGAGTTTATTGAGGGGGGTGGAACCTACCCATAAATCGAACCAGAATAATGTTTTAGATCCATTGCCCACTTACATTCGGATATTTGAGAGAGTCCAGGTGCGCGCCAGTGATGACGGAATCTTGCAGAGCGGATTTGCTTCCAAGGGCCACCAGTGAGGGGTGGGAGTGAATTGGTGATGGATAGTGAGGGAGGGTAGTTGTATTTTTGCTGAATGACCTTGCGCCAAAGGGAGTGTGGGTCATCAAAGTACCTCCGAGATCCATTTAAGAAGAAGCGCAATGTTGCGCAATAGAAGATTGCCCCACGAAGCCCACCAAGGATCTTAGGAAGCTCGATCCTAGCCCATGATACAAGGGCCATTGAGATTTTACCCTCTTTGTCGTTCCATAGAAAATTTCACTCGGAGACGGTTAATTTTGTCGACAACCCCAAGCGGGATCGGGAAAAGGGACATGTAGAACAAGGGGAGGCTCGATAGGGCAGACTTTATGAGTGTTAATCGACCTCCCATGGAGAGGAGATTACATTGCCAAGATGCAAGTTTCTTGTTAAACTTTTGGATGATCGGATCCCAGGCATTTATACGAGATGTGATGCCTCAAATGGGCAAATCGAGATATGTAAAAGGGAAAGATTCGGTCTTACATTGAAGGGGGGACGCACAATCAGCGAGCCAATCGCCCCGAACATTCAAACCATGAATTGCACTTTTATGGTAATTCACCTTTAAACCTGAGGTAAGGTGAAACATAATCAGAGTTTCTTGATGTTTTGGAGCATATCAAGATTTAGAGGACATAGGATGATCGTGTAATCCGCATATTGAAGGTGTGTGATCTTCATTCCCCCGGTGATATGCTTATACCATCCTTAAGACCTTCGCTTGTTGCCTTTAGAATGAGGAGGTTCAAAACCTCGACAACTAGGTTGAAAAGGAAGGGGGAGAGGGGATCCCCTTGGCGAAGCCCTCGTTGAAGCTTGAAGAGCGGAGTTGGGGAGCCATTTATAAGTATTGATGCAGTTGCCGACATAACACACGAAGAAATCCATTGCCTCCATAACACAGGGAAGCTCATTTGATCAAGGACCCAGTCAAGAAAGCTCCAAGAGACGCTATCAAATGCCTTGTGGAAGTCCAACTTTAGAAGGATTGCTTCAATTTTTTTCCTTCTACAAGTATCTATAATTTCCCCCGCAATTAGAGCCCCGTCTAGAATCTGCCGCCCCTTGATGGAGGAGGTTTGAAAGGGGCTAATAATGGTGTCCATAACTGACTGTAGCCTCAAAGCAAGCAATTTTGTGATAATCTTGTAAATACACCCGACCATGCTGATGGCTCTATAGTCTTTGAAACCATGAGGGTTGACTGATTTGGCGATGAGAGCAATAAAAGCCGAGTTACATCCCTTTGGAAGGGTAGAGCCGTAGAGGATCTCCAAAACTCATCAACAAATCGGTATATATCCGATTTGATTATGTCCCATGAACTTTTAATGAACTTGAAGGTGAAACCGTCGGGCAGGGGCCTTCGGCCATCACAAGAATTCACGGCCCCGTCAATTTCCTCACGGGAGAAAGGCGCGATTAAGAAGGAGGCTTGTGTTGGTGAGAGGCGTTTGAAATTCAGCCCAGTAAAGGTGGGCCTTAGAGGATATTCTTCTTTGAAAATAGCTTTAAAATATCTGACCGCTTCCTTTTTTATACCTGCAACATCATTCACAATAGTACCGTTAATAGAAACAGAATCAATATTGTTCTTTCTCTTCCGGATTGAGGCAACACAGTGGAAGTATTTTGAGTTTCGATCTCCCTCTTTGAGCCATTTAGACCTGGAGAGTTGAGCCTAAAAAGACTCATTTTGCTTCAACCAAATCCAAAGATCATGTTGTAATGATGATCTTTGTTTGATTTCATCTCAATTAGGTGCCTGATATTTGCTGCATTATCAAGATCATCAATCTGTGACTCAATGGACAATATGTTAGAATCAATATGCCCAAAAACTGTTTTGTTCCAATCTTTAAGTTCGCATTTGAGATGTTTCATCTTATCCACCATGTGACTATGATGAGCATTGGACCATGAGGTTTTAATAAGTTGAAGACACCTAGGGTGGGAGAGCCAGCAATTCAAGAAGCGGAAAGGACGGGGTCCCCAATTCTAGGAAGAGGAAAAGGATAGGATGGGACGATGGTCAGAGACTGATCTGTTTAGGAGTTTGGATTTTAGGTCAGGGAAGGTGCAACCCATTCAAGGTTAATGAGAATGCGATCAATTTTGCTTTTTGAGGATCCTCTATACCAAGTAAAAAAGCCATTCGAGGGGGAGAGATCAAGGAGTTGGGTATTTTGAATGAAGTCATTTAGATTGATACACCTCGAATTGGTAAAGTGTTGGCTGCCTCGATCAGAGGCGCTCAGGATATCATTGAAATCACCAGCTATGAGGAGGGGGAGGTTTATAGAACTCCATTCCCGAGTGATTTGGTGGTAGACCTCGGCTCGGGCATTCGCCTCACATGGGTTGTGAACATTTATGAGGATGGATCTGAAATTTTTTTGATGAAAGGATCCTATTAGAGCGCTCCAATTTCTTTCAATTCGAGAGGATTCAAGGTTGAAAAGTTCGGAGTTCCAGAGAGAAATTAAACCTCCCGAGTTTCCTATTGAAGGACTGACTAGCAGTGATATCTTGGGGTCTTTCCAGAAGGAGTTTTGAAGTTTTTTGTGAATGTGTTCAAGTTTCGACTCTTGGATGAAAACAAAATCAGGATCGTGCTTTGAGATAAGGCCTCTAAGAATGCTTCTCTTGGGCCTTCCACCAAGACCGCGGCAGTTCCATGATAAAATCTTTGTCATTATGAACTTTTGGGGAGGCAGAGGATTTGCTTAGGACTGGAGCAAAATTTCCTAGTGTTCATCATTTTGGCGCAAAATTTGATCCACCCGATCATGGAGCTCGGAGGCTGGTCCATCAAAATTTAAGCCAATTTTGCTTGCAATTTGGAGAACTGCATCATCTGTAAGATTGAAAGATGGTGGTGGTTTATGTGCTTGGGATTTTTTTTGCTCAATGAAGCGGATCGATTTTTTCTTTTTTGGATTTTTTTCAATCTTTTACGTGCCAAGGCTTCTTTTAAGACATTTGAGTCACTGGGCTCGAAACCAGGAGGGAAGGGAGGTCCGCTTGATGAGGATGATGGAAAGCAGAGCTTTTTACAAGGATTATTCCTGGGCTGAAGGCCCAAATGAGATTGGGAGGGAATAAGAGAGGTTGGGCTTGGGATATTTGAGGGATTGGGCATTGAGGCATGAGAGGTTGGAGATTTCGTTTTTCTTTTTTTCTTGGATGACGGAATGGGCTTCGGATTTTTATTTAGTGAGGCTGGGCTTTGGTTTACCCTTTGGTTAATTGTGAGGGAATGATGAGGTGTGATTTGGTTTAAAGGGGTGATGAGTAGGTTAGGGTCAGATAAGTGAAGATAGGAAGCTTGGTTTGGAGTTTCAAGATTTTCGTTGAAAGAGGAGCCAAGGTTGGCTTCCCTAGGTGAGTTAATGATTGGAAGTTCATGGGATTTTTTTGGACTTGGTGAGGTATGAGGAGAAGGATCTTGCTGCACGTGCATGGGAGCTAGGTTGCCATTTCCAAGGCCAACCGCCTTAGCATCACCGAGTATGGCCACATAATCATCGGACTTTGAGCCCAAGGGCGGCGATGAATTGCTATCAGCTTCAAAGGAGCAAATTTTGTGTTTTTTTTCCATCAACATCAAGGATCATAGTGCAATTGATTTTGAATAGGCAGTCCGTAATCAAATAGACTTTTGCACAATCAAAATTCTTTTGGATTACTGAGAGGACTCTACCAAAGACGCATCCTATCTTATAGAGATTTTCATAGCACCATGCTTTTAATGGTACTCCATAGATGCTTATGCATGCGTGACGCCACAGGGGTGTACAATTCTCATCTATTTCTCTGACCTCCATGAAATGGTTGAGGAGCCATCCACATTTAATCATCTCATTTTTGTCTTCTACAGTTTCAGATGTTATTAGATGAAGAAGACCTCCAAGGGGTTGAATACTCAAGCAGACCACACCTTCAATAAGAATTCTGTCGAGGATTTCATTGGAGGATAAGGAGGAATCAGAAACCCCAATTACGCTCCGAGAGAATAACTCATCATTTACATCGCTCGAAATTCCTTTAATTTCACCGGTAATGTCCCCATCTAGATCGCCAGCGATAATCTCCTTTCTTGTTCTCTCCACTTCTTCATGACCTAGAACTCTCGAACTCATTAGTCTTCTACCTCTCAGGTCGTGAGTAAAAAAATCTGGTTGGGGTTCATAATTCTGGTTTGGGATGGAGGGGGAATGAAGGGAGGGGGAAGGAGCATGTTTGGGGAGTATTTTCTGGGTAGGTTGGTGGTGAGGTTCGATCGGATTAGGAGGATTCTTTTTTTGGTTGGGTGACCTCCTTGTATGATATGTGGTCACGAAGATTGAGGTGGTGCGATTTTGTGGAGGTTTTTGGGGAATGGGTGTATGAGTATGGTTGATTGGGTTTTTTTGGTGATTGTATGATGAGGTTCGTCATATTTAGCTTGGAAGAGTTTCGGACGGAATTTGTCAAAACGACGACCTAATTCGACCCAGGACTGCCATATGCATGGATTGTGGTGTGAGGAATTAGATAAAGGCATATCTAGTGGTGCGATACTTACGGATGGGTTGAGGTATGAAGATATCAGTGATAGGGTCGTAGGGGTTGAAAAGGTTTTCAAGTTCTTTGGTTTTGATGTCTAGGGGTAGGTTATCTATGAAGCAAGTTTTAATGGCTGAATTGTGATGTTTCGGCGGGGTGCCTTCTTCCTTGTTACTGGAGTCCAATGGTCATTCTCATACACATGGTTTTCACACCGGTGTCCCTCTCTCACTCTAGGCACCATTCTCTCTATCTTCTTGTACTTTTTTGGGAAAAAAAAGGAAGGTTTCGCGACAAGCTTAAGTTTGAATTTGGACGTGTAATAGTTTTGTTTTTGTTTCATATAGGATGTAAGAGCAAATGAAGCTCCTTTAGTTTTGTTTGCTTTGTTTTATGTTTGGTTGTATTAGCATTAGGTTGTATTTTATTTTTTAATTAATGCGAAGTTTTACGTTGTCGAAAAATACTACTCCTTACTAAATAAAATGCGACAATAATGAGTTTATATACTTTTATATATTGTCCCATCGGTCCACATGAAAAGCCCTAAAAGTCTAAGTCTTCAGCACATAAACATCATAGATAGTGTAGTGTTTTTTGCTAATTCCGACCATTCATTTCGGCTTGAATCGTCTACATTACCGTGTTTCAATTTCAGAGCCGTGTCTCACGTTTTCCACTCTATAGCACTATATAATAGTAATACTATCATATTCTTCTTGATGATTCTTCAACAAATAATGATGATAGCTCTCTCACACACTCTCGGGTGTATAAGTTAATGATTACGTATTATTTGACTAATTTATTACTCCAATTAAGTTAAAGATCAGTGTTAATCTAAAGTCAACTATGTCCCACACCACTCTGTTTTTTTGGATTCAATAAACTACTACTACTATTTTATGTTACAAAAAAAGATCCACTGAATCAAGAATCTTAGATTAATAATCATTTTCTGTACTTTTTTGTTTATTTTAAAAAAAAATAGGCTAAGGAAGTGGGCGGAGAAGTGTATCTTACTATAAATATCCAAAAGTATAGCAAAATCTCATTTTCCCATCTTGGCATGTGTTGATGCTCCGGCCAAATATTTTGTTGATAGTATAGTAGACACTATAGTTTATCACTATTGCATGTGATACACTAGCTAGTATAGTAGACTATGGATTAGAGTCGTGCTCAAAATATATCTTCTTAGTATAGTAGACACTATAGTTCAATGCTCGGCTCGTGCTCGCTAAGGCCTCGATTAGAGTCGAGTTACTCACGTGCTGCTTGTTTAAAGTTTCGGTCTCTCTTGAATGCTAAGTCTCTATTTGAAGTATATTTTTTTCTTTATATATAAGCTTTTTTATTATATAGTATTAACTTACTTTTATTAGTTAAGTGACAAGGTAACTTTTTTTATTTCTAACTAAATTAATAGAAAATTTATTGGGTTGGTCACAAAATTATTGAGTTTCGAGTCGAGTTGAGCCAACTCAGAGTTAACCCGAGTCGAATTTTGACTGAACTTTAACCAAGTCGAGTTCGAGTGCTCAACTCGCTTATCACCACTAGTCCCAACCAATATTCAGATCAAATTAAATGGCTAATTAATAGAGAAAAAGATCCTCTAAAGAAATATATAAATTATTAAGAAAAAGCTATTTAGTTAGCTCAAAGCTTTTGCAATTGGTGTGACAACATCACTTTACTACAGTGGATGCTCCCTCATCCCCTCCCCCTTTTCATTGACTATATTGTGGCCGGCGGTTGCTCAATTTCTGTACGTATCTGATTATTTAGGCGTCCCTTTGCTTTTGTATTTCTTTTGGTTGAGTATTTTACCATTGCCCCATCTATTCAAGGAACATCTCTAGCCATCTTTATAATCATAAATAAGTTAGATAAGTACCTATTTTTATGTACAAAGTTGTTAGAGTATAAAACTATTCCCTTGGACTCCAACCATCGGCTTAAATTGTTAGTTGAGTTGGTCCTTTGACATGGTACTAGATAGGGGTGATAATGGCGCCTGTCTTGTTTGCGAACAGTTCGGGCTCGGCTCGGTCAAAGCTCGGCTCGTGGTGGCTCGACTTGGATTCGAACTCGACTCGGGAATTTAACGAGTGAGCTAGGCAAAGCTCGGCTCGAGAACTCGTGAACGGGCTCGATTATACTTTTATATAGAAAAAGCCCGATTATACTTTTTATATAGAAAAATAATATATTTTATATATATACATAAATATATTAACCTAGATATCACACAATAATAAGCTAATAGTTCCTTTGTATAAAAGAAAACTTATAAAAATCAAATATTAAAAAGGAAAAACAAATTAAACATGTAAAAAACAAGGGGTGATAAAGAGTCAGTTGCGTTCGTGAGCAGGTTCGAGCTCGGCTCGTTTAACATTTGTAAAAGCTCGGCTCGAACAAAGTTCGGCTCGTTAAGCTTCAAGCTCGGCTCGAGCTCGAATAAACTTAAACGAACACAAGCTGAGTATACCACAGTTCGGGCTCGGCTCGACCGATAAGCAGCCCTAGTACCAGAGTCAGCGTGACATAAAGGTCACAGGTGCAAATCTCATCCACCCCTCCTTTCTAAGTGGGATATTTAGCGTCAGGTATGAGGGAGGCATGTACTGCATCCACACTTCAAGCCCAATGGGCTCTCGCGTGAGGGGGCGTGTTAGAGTATAAAACTATTCTTGGGACTCCAACCATCAGCTTAAACTTTTGGTTGAGTTGGTCCTTTGACAAAAGTCTTATATGAGACAATTGTACAGTAAAATATTGTACAATACAGAGATAATTTTATACGCTAAATGGATTACTTACTTAAGCGACACTAATATAAGTGACCTTTCTAAGGTAAGAAGTTATTTGTCACATGGGGGTAACTATATGTCCTAAATGGATCATTTTTACTTATATAGAAGTGACTCGTTAAGGTTATCTTTTGTTTTAAAGTGACATCTCTTGACTTGAAAAACGATTCATTTTGACTTAAAATGACCAATTTGGGCTTAAAGTGAACTGGTATGGCAATAAATTTGATGTACGCCCAGTGCGCACAATAGCATATGACAAAACATATATAATACTTTTCCTAAAAAAAAAGAAAAACATATATAATAATTTAATAATCATAGTTAACCCACACTCTCTTACTTCCTCTGTTTCTTAATAAATGCATCATATTGAGTGGGCACATCTACTGATGCACAACTTTGACCATTAATATATTTGATTATATATTATTAAAAAAAATTAAAATATTTTGAAAATATACATTGAGATTAACCCAACAACAATTAAGATAATAACATTAATTACTACCTTAATTTATTCAATAGTAATTAAATATGGTCAAACTTAAATTCCAAAGACAGTTAAAAAGTCATTTTAGGCTTAACCAAGTTCGAATGATAATTAAGCCTAAAATGAGAACGTAGAACCAATCTAGGCCCTTAAATTATCAAAATTGAATGGTGTAAATGCTTCCCGTGTCATTGATGACATTTTTTCGTATTTTGTAACTTCACAAATTAGTTCCCTGTTTTTTTACTTTTCGATCAATTTCCCTACTGTTACTAATTTTTGCTTTACTTTTACAAAAGTTGAGAACCAATTTTGTAAGTTTCGAATTAACTACAAAAATGTAACTAATGACACGGGAAGCATCTTGAGCATCCATTTATGATGATCTAAGAGCCTAGATTGGTTTTATGTTCTCATTTTAGGTTGTGATTCTCACCGAATCTTAATTATATATGATGATCTGAATTTTAGGTTGGATCCACTGAAAACAAGGCTTAAGCTGAAAACCGAACTTTTTGTTCATTTTAAGAACTTTTGCTCATTTTACAATTTTTTTCCATTTTATGTTTTTGCTTATTTTATATTTTTGCTCATTTTAAGAAAATTTTGCTCATTTTACAAAAATTTGCTCTTTTAAATATTTTATTCATTTTATGTGATTTGCTCATTTTACAAATTTTTCCTCATTTTATATTTTTTTACTTATTTTATAATTTTGCTCATTTTAAGAAACTTTTTGATCATTTTATGTTTCTATTTCAAGTTTTTCAGCATTAAAAATGGTTTTCACGTGATCCTATTCATAAGGTGAGAATGTGAGATGAGAAGATTCTTAAATGAGAAGAATGTGAAGGATATTTTTAAGCTAATGTGCATATTTTATTATACTAAATGTGCATCTTTTTTCTCAAGATATATTTACAGTTTGAAGATTATGCACATCAAACCTTCTCATTTTGAAAAAAAAAAATTATTGGACCCTTCTCCTATATTATATATATTCATGTGGAATATTGTTAAATTTATCTCGACATATAGTTTTAATTTATCGATTTTTTTAAGTTTTTTACTTTTAAAAAATTAAAGATGTTAATAATTAAAGTTATTCGTTGGCAGCATGTTTGAAAAAATGTTTCAAATAAATTAAAGTGGAGGAAGTATATTGATATGTACTCTGATCATTTCTAGAAAATTTCTTCCCCATATGTGGGTTCGTTCTTTTTTTTTTTTTTTTTTTTGGCACCGCTTTCGTAAACCCGTGGTAAGATGAATTTCTGATTCACGGCCACATGCATCACCTGAGCTTAACAAGCCCCAACCCTCCCCCAACAATATTGAAATTTTCTTCCACCAAAGATTTGAACATTGGTCTCAAGTATGGGAGATAGGCTGCATACTCTGGTGAGCCGAGTCGCATTGGTTGTGGGTTCGTTCATATAGCATAACTTAAATCACATGATTAAACTAGTACCGTATTTGATTCGAAGGATTACATATAATGTTTGTTCTAGGTCCACGTTAACATACATTACATAAGTACTTTTCTTCTAATTATTGTCCCCTAATTGTGGAGACACTTATAAGCATGTATCATATTTAAAATATTTAAACAGTATAGCTATGCTAAAAGCCAAAGTGCCATGCCATTTAAAAAAGATGGCACGAGTAAAGTCCCGAATATAATTACTAGTAGCGAAGACCAACGACTCTTTTAACTATTCTCTACAAAACGCGGCCACACAGGAAGAGAAGTGGAATACTCATAGTGCACGCTTGAGTAGCAAAAAAACGAGTGCATGACTTTTTTTGGGTACTAGTTAGTTCAACAAACAACTAGCTTATTTAAAGTGATTTGGGGTCAATTACGTGAATCGTCAATCAAACCGTCATCGAAAGGAGATGGCGTCGCAAAGTGATAAAAAGGTTTTTTTTTTTTTTTTTTTTTTTAAAGCGAGGTTTACACCAACAAGTTTTAAAAGAGGTTTTAACAAAGGTTTTATACCTGCACACGGTGATTGAGAAAAACAAACGTAAATCACAACCCTTCCTCCACATGGATCTGCCCCTCCACTCACTTCTATCCAACGTCATGCTCTCCTCAATCCCAAAGAACCTCATATCACTTTCAATTACCTTCATCCAAGTCATCTTAGGTCTTCCCTACCCTCACAACTTGGTTACTCCTCCACTCTTCAATTCTTCTCACGGTGCATCACCCGATCTCCTTTTCACATGACCAAACCATCTTAACCGATTCTCCCTCATCTTTTCTTCAATGGATGCAACTCCACTTTTTAGGATCACTTCATTTCTTAATCGGTCTTTCCTTGTGTGGCCACATCCACCGCAACATACGCATCTCCGCCACGTTCATCTTATGGACGTGGCATTGTTTCACCGCCCAACATTCGGTGCCATATAACAAACGGGGCCTAATTGCCGTGCGGTAGAACTTTCCCTTCAAGCTTTGGGGAATACCGGAATCACAAAGGAATCCAGTGGCGCTTTTCCACTTTAACCAACCCGCGTTAATTCTATGAGCCACGTCTCCATCCGGTTCTCCATCCTTTTGGAGAATGGATCCTAGGTAACGGGAAGACGTTCGATCCTTGAACCACTTTGCTATCCAAAGTGACCGCCCTCGCCTCGTTGCTTGTAACCCTAGCGAACTTGCACTCCATATACTCAGTCTTACTTACCTTTCAATCTAAAACCGGGAGCTTCTAATGTATGTCTCCCACAATTCCAACTTTCTCTCAATACCTTCCTTTGTTTCATCAATCAACACAATATCATCCGCAAACATCATACACTATGGTATATCATCTTGAATTGACCTCGTTAGTTCGTCCATGACTAAGGGCAAGAAAGGGACTAAGTGCGGAACCTTGATGCACTCCGATCGTAATAGGAAACTCTTCCGTCCTCCCCACCGTAGTCCGCACACTCGTAGTTGCCCCCTCATACATATCCTTGATGATATCTATATATTTTTGTGGAGCACCTTTCCTCGCTAACGCCCACCAAAGTATTTCTCTAGATACTCTATCATATGCCTTCTCCAAATCAATGAAAACCATATGTAGATCCTTCTTCCTATCACGGTAATGTTCCATTGTTTTGTCTTAAGAGGTGGATGGCCTCTATAGTCGATCTTCCGAGTAAACATAAATTACAAGAGTAATTAACAGTGAAAACTAATTCTGGGAGATGTGTTCTTCTTAATTATCTTAACCATCCAATTAGTAGCTCCAAAATCCAATGAAATTTTAAAAAACAACTAAAGTAAAACCTATGTGTTGTAAGTCAGATTCTACACAATCAATTGATTTTCTTTAAAAGTACTCCGTCCGTCCCATAATATAAGTTCTGATTCTATTTTTACATTGGAATTAAGGTAAGTAGAATCTTGTTAAATTGAATTAATAGATTCAATTGTATTTCTTTTGTTTTTTTCAAAAAAAAAAATATTATTAATGGGAGTGTTGACCTCATAATACACGGATATTATTAAGCAGGATGGTGAAGAGCTTGTTGTTTTGGTGCTGACCCCAAGAAATAGTATGGGATTTTCCTCCAAAAAAAAAGAAATATTAGTGGACGGAAATTGAATTGTTGTTTTGGTGCTGACCCCATTGTTTTGCTATTTTGCTGTTTTTAGTGTTTTGTCCAAGATTAATAAATGTGGGTTAACTTGTCAAAAGATTCTATATTTGCATTAATTAGGGTGCAGTTTCTGAAAAATTTATGAGTTTATAGTGGGGATTAAATTAACACAATGAGGGTATTTTAGGTTAAAAAAATTGGATTTTATTAGAACCTAGGATTTATATTTTTGGGACAACTTTAAAAGAAAAACAAAGAAACATATTATGGGACGGAGGGAGTAGTTATTTTTCTCTTTATATTGTAGCTTGTCAAAACTTATTCTAGTTCTCGAGGGTTTGTACCAGGACTAATTAACACGTAGTGAATGATTATGTAATACTTTTCGTGATTTTTTTTTTCTAATGTAATAGTTGCGTCACAAATTGATGTAAGCCTATTTTAGACCCTAAAATAGGAGGTTGATTGAATTGTATATAAGAAAATGTATTTATATATTTTAAATTGGTTAAAAATGGATTTTTTTTTTGTTCATTGTACCATCGCACACTACAACTTTAGATACTTTATTAGTCCATGACTTTGGTGAAATGTTACAAGTATATAGAAGTGTTATTCTTATTTTGGGTCGTGACCTTCAAAAGGTGTGCACATGTTTATATCTGTGTATGGAAAAAGAAAAAGAAAAGGAGCATAACTATTGCTTTGTTAGTGACTTTTGTGGTAGTTTTGGCCTTATTAGTGTTAGTTTGTAGTTGGATTAAAGAACATACCTTTCTTTGATATATACATACGTACACTATTTAGTTGTCCTTTTCTTTTGAGACTTTGTTAGCCTCCTAAATTAAAGTATCAGAGCTTCTGGCCGGTGATCATAAGGAGGAGATCATACATGAATCTTCTGAAGGTAAAAATGAAAAAATGGGATATGTATCATGATTCTGATTTGGACTTAGGTTTGTAAATTTCAACTTCTGAGGAGATGTAAAAAAACATGAACATATTTCAAAAAAAAAAAAAAGTGAACCATACACGTAGTGCTTGTCACAAAAAACACGGTCATCTTGATCGACCACCAAAATCTGATTGTGTCACAACCGAAAGCATTAATCACATGAATTGATGATAATCGAACTTTTCCAACTTTAACGTTGTACGGTTCAAAGTCATAATACACTAGTACATATCCTTTTCTAATTGAAAATTTTCTTACATTTATAGGATTTGTTCTATTCACCTTATTTTCAGTCCTTATAAGAAAAAAAAAAAAGTTTAGATACGTTCGGTTAAAAGCGAAAATAAGGTTTACTGCATTCAGAAAATAAGTTGAATAAGTTAAAATGGAACGGACCCATATTCTTATTTTGTTTGAACCACAAAAATATTCTTAATTTATTTAATTTGCTTGAACTATAGAATTAAATAATTTACTGTTCGAATCTTGTAGATTGTACAAGGCCACATAGGTGTACGCTTCAGTTAAAAAAAATAGTTTGAAAAGTTTTGAGCCGATTTTAGAGATTACTTGTAGAAGATTTTCATATAAATAAGTTGGTAGTGTATGTGTATGTATGTATGTGAGCTTATTTAATTCATCAAAATCTATAATTCTTCCAATCAAACTGCATGTTCTATTTCAAATTGAAGTAGTCACATCGATCACTCGCAACTCGATTTCTTTTTTTTAGTTACTTACATTTTTTTAAATGGTTGTTTTTTTGGGTTTTTCTACATTATACCTCATGTTTTTTCGGTTTACTACATTTGTGTTCCAATCTTTCTAAAGTTCCACACGGTGACGTTAATTTAACTTGTACATAGTTTGACTCTTACATGCAGTATTTATAATGTTAAATTTGTTCCACTAAATAACAAAAATTAAATGAAACTAATTACGCATAGTTAGCGATGGAGGCATTATGCATTAAAAGAGCTAAGTTTAGGGGCAATGTGTGTAATTTTAAAAAGGTTAGGGTAAGGTAAAAATCGAAGAAACACGGAGGTAAAGCATAGAAAAACTCTTGTTTTTTTGAATTGATACATTGTTTAAACTTTCCTTATTTAAAGTACTTGACCCCCTAAAAAGTAATAATATTTTTATTTTTCACTTTTCCCTCTTATTTGACATTAAATAAGTCAAAAGGTACTCTCCAAAAAGCTTAAAAGTGATATTGCCTAAATTTTTGTGCAAAACACAATCAATATACCAATTTTAAAAAAAAAACGGAGGGAATAGAATATTGTTACATCTGCAACTAAATTTATATTTGTCAGGAGGAATTTCAATCTTAGGATATCTCGAGTGGCATCATAATCGTAGGGCATATTCTCCCCACTTTATTTTGATTCAATTCGGTTGGTTCGATTGCAATCGGTTCATTTCGGTTCGATTCCAATCGGTTTAGTTCGGTTCCTAAATTATTATTTTTACTATTAGTTATAATTTAATTGATTCGATTCAGTTTGCAATCGGTTCGATTCGGTTCGGTTGTTTTATGGCGAAAAAATCCCTGCTTAATCTGTACATTTCAGTAACTTAATTTACTTAGCCTAGCTACTTATAAACACAAAACCATTTTTACATCGGAAGGAAATTTTGAGAGTTCAGAGATGGGATGAGAAGTCGAAATAGAAAAGTGGGAATATTTAGATAAATTATTTTCTTCTTGGTATTAGAGAACGACTAAACACTATTAAAAAAAGGAATTTGATCCCTTGTCTTAGGCCAACTGTACAAACGCTTATATTATTGAAGTTAAGGTTTATTAGTTGAGACTGTGAGGTGGATATTTTAACAGAAGTAATTTAGTGTGTACCATATAGCTCTATTTTTGTAAATATATAATTAGATTTCTTTATAAGATAATTAAAATTTATTTTGTATAATATAGGGCATGTATGGAAATTAGAGGGCTGCACCATGTCAAAATATTGTCGTCAATTATTGTGCAAGGAGTATTAATGTATTATGTTTTGAAGGAAGTCTTACTAAAGAAAGTTTTGTTTTTATTTAAAAGAAATTAAAGCACCCAAATAAATTTAGAATAATAGCAAAAATGGCCATCTTAATTTTTAACAATGGTCCATCCTATTAGATATAGATTTTATACTTCTTTGGTCGTAATATTACATCAGAAGGTAAAGTCTTGTACTTTCAAATATACAATTGCATTTCCATTATAGAAAGTCTAAAAAGTTTTACTGCTGAGGCCAATCTTGAAGGTAGGTGGAAAATACTTCAAATTAAGAAGAATGAGGAATTAATAGGAGAAAGATTTAGTTTGACCAAATTAACCCTTACCAAGACAAATAAGCGTTTTTCAGATCATATGTTAAGAATCTTTCACACACAAAATGAAGCTAAACATGCATACTAGTATTACTACTAATTTGTGTCGGATTGACATGGTCGATGACGAGATTACCTCGGTTATTTAAAGTATCAACTAAGTCAAAAAAAAATTACGTATAAGATTAATCAAGTTTTTGATTTTCCTTTAAGATTTCAACCAAGTTCATTTTTGTAGAAAATATATGTCAACTGATTGTCAGACAGCTAGGTTAAACTTAAAACTTATCGAATATATTTGACTTGAATAATATACTTGAATCTGATACTTGTACCATGAACCCATTCAAAATTCAAAGTTTTTACTCATATTCCAACAACGTAGTTTCAAAAAAAAAAGTAAAACTTTTATCCCCACGCACACATACATATAAAAAATATAGCCCCATAATACCAGTTCTCAGTGTTTCTAACTGCCTTAAATATTTTCAGGTAATTTTATATCTGAGACTTGCATGGAATGTCCAATGACTTCAGATTTATGAATTTACGTTGATACCTAATATTGCGAAATTCACATGCATGTAAGTTGTCTTACATAAGAAAAGAGCGCATAATTTTACAAATTTAAGGAGTATTATTTAGCTTAAGAATTAATCCTAGTAAGATTTTTTTTTAAGCAAGAAGAAATCCTTTTGCAGCTTTCTGAGCAAGGCTCCACCCAAAGGCCTATTATTACCATACACCCCAATCCCTCCCCCTCCTTAAATCTCAAAAGAATCTTTGGGGTAGGAATTAATTCCACTTCGCTGCAAAGACAGATGGAAAAGGCTCATTCCTTGCCCAACCCCAATTCCTAGTAAGATGACTTATTCTTTTTAATACAAGACCGTACCATGTGGCTTTACTTATTGTGAGCATTTGGCGAACTTAAATATTTTAAGTTTTTCTTCTTAATTGTAACATTTTAAATCTTATACTATCTCAATTCGACCTTTATAATTTTTATAAATACACTGTTTATACTATATGTTTATACGTAAGATAATTTCCAATTCATCACAATATATATTTTTAAAATATTAAATATTTATAATATTTTATTTACAATTAAATAAAGGATTTTTTATGGGGAAGGATCAATTAAAATAAGGTTTTTGTGGGGAAACACCACTTAAAATTTTTTTTGGAGGGAAGGACCAATTAAAATATTTTCGTTGGCAACTTAACACCACATTACGATTTCCGGCCAAATTGTCAACTTTCCGGCGTTGACAATTTATTTCCCTCCAAAACCTCGGTTTTTTTTGTTTCTCCTCCTCCCCCACCCCTACGCCCTACCCATCGGAAACCCCTCCTTAGTCCCCTACCCCGAAATCCTCTCACTCTCCTTCTCTCTCCTTTTTCTAGCTTCATCCTTCTTCTTCACCTCCCGATCCCAAATCCTCCAACCTCTTTTGTGCTGGTTGCCCCTCTCTCTCTCCTCGTGGGTCCCCTGCTCTCGTGGTTCACCTATCGTAGGGCGCAGGGAGGAGGATTCCAATGGGGTTTCCGGTGGGTAGGGCGTAGGGCGTAGGGGGTGGGGGAGGAGGATTCGGTGGGTAGGGCGTAGGGGGTGGGGGGAGAAGGAGAAAAAAAAATCGATGTTTTGGACGGAAAAATAAGTCAACGCCGGAAAGTTGACAATTTGACCAGAAAATCGTAATGTGGCGTTAAGTTGCCAACGGAAGTATTTTAATTGGTCCTTCCCTCCAAACAAAATTTTAAGTGGTGTTTCCCTACAAAAACCCTATTTTAATTGATCCTTCCCCCATAAAAAACCCTTAAATAAATATATAAATAGTCAATCTTGTGCATGAGAGAATGCAAATTATATGTTGCTATTGAGAGAATAAGCCGTGGGAATGGATAGGTGATATTAATGAAAGTATTAAAAAAAAAAACTTGACCAACCTTGAAAAGATGATTTTAAATTTATATAATTGGTTTGTGGTCAAAAATAAAGTCATAAACCTTAAACTTCAGCAGAGGATAAATCCGTCAATATATATTATAATCAACTCGATATTTCTGGTCAATTGGTGAACCGGATGGTTTTAAACTAGCAGACTTTCAAGTTCAACTTTCATTAGCTACTTACTAATTATCTTTTCTTTTTTAAAAAAAACATTCGTCGCCAGTTCACAATACGCGATTACACGTACACAGTGTTCAAATTGGTCACATCATGACAAAGTCCATATTTTACTATTCATGTTCTTATTTTATCAAATATACCTTTATAAAATCTCACATAAAATCATAACCTATGGTATCAATTGTAATTTCAACCACTTAAGAAGGGTATTTTGCGAAACAATAAGTGGTTGGCGCTCTATATATACCCCTTTCTGATTTAGTTCAATGACGATTCAGAGTTTTCAACTAACACAACCAACAAACCAGAATCACCTTTTGATTAGTTTTCTCTCTCCTAAAAAATTCCTGAAAGCTCTAAAATGGCGCAAGTTGCACAAATGGCATCAATCCTACCAACCCACAACCTAAAACGGGCCGGGTTAAGGTGTGGTCAATCTCCCCTCTCGAGGACCAGCAAATGGGCTTCAGTCCGGGCCGTTCATGTTCAAGAAAGATCAGCTGAGACGACAAAGATTCATTTGTCTAACCTTAACAAGTTGCTAAATAAAGAAGCTGCACCACGGCCGCCAATGGTACCCATTGAGCCCGTTTTGAATAACGGGCAGCAATCGGATAGCGGCCGTGGGCGGAGGCTCCTAGACGGGCTTAACCTGGCCCAGATATGGCCTGATGGAATACCGGGCCGGGCTGCGGAGGTGGCAGCTGAAATGTCCCCTCGTCGCCTGACCCGGATCCAGCAGATGTTGCTAAATAAGCAACCCGAGTACTCCCCCCGCAATCACTTGGGAAAGCGGTGGAAGGAGTACCATGGGAGCCGGGATTGGGAGGGTCTCTCCTTGACCCTCTCGACGAGAATCTTCGTCGAGAGGTGATTAGGTATGGGGAGTTTATACAAGCAGCTTATCATGCCTTCCATGCTGACCCCGCCACTACTGTGGCGGGGATCAACACGTGGAGGGGAAATTGGGTTACCCGATAATTCATATCGGGTAACAAAAGTTATATGCCACATCATCCATTGGCCTTCCTAAGTGGGTGGATGATGTGGCACCTGACCTAGGGTGGATGACCCAGCGATCTAGCTGGGTCGGATACGTGGCAGTCTGCGAAGACGAGCGTGAGATTGCTAGAATGGGAAGAAGGGACATTGTTATCTCCCTTCGAGGAACCGCCACGTGTCTTGAGTGGGCCGAGAATTTCCGGGCCCTACTCGTTCCCATGCAAGAAGCTTCGGATTCCGAAGATCAAGCAAAGGTGGAATGTGGGTTCCTAAGCTTATTCCAAACCCAAGGGGAGCACACCCCGAGCCTAGCCGAGGCAGTGGTACAAGAAGTTAGACGGTTATTAGAAATGTACAAAGGTGAAACACTAAGTATTACTATAACCGGGCACAGTCTCGGGGCAGCCCTAGCCCTTCTAGTGGCCGACGAGATTAGCACCTGCGCCCGGAAGTCCCTCCGGTGGCGGTCTTCTCTTTTGGAGGGCCTCGGGTAGGGAAACCGCGCCTTCGCTAACAAGATTAAAGCCAATAATGTAAAAGTGCTCAGGATTGTGAACAACCAAGACGTGATAACAAGGGTGCCAGGAATATTTATGAGTGAAGAGCTTGAACAAAACCTAAGAGACAATGCCTCACAAGTATCTGGTGTTCTTGAATTCCTAGACAACAATTTGCCTTTGGCATACTCTCACGTTGGAACGGAGCTTAAAGTAGACACTAAAATGTCACCTTATTTGAAACCAGATGCTGATGTAGCATGTTGTCATGACTTAGAAGCGTACTTGCACTTGGTAGATGGTTTCATGGCTTCAAATTGCCCGTTTAGAGCAAATGCTAAACGAAGCTTGTTTAAGTTGCTAAGTGAGCAAGGGTCTAATGTGAAGAAATTGTATACAAGCAAGGCAAAGTCCTTGACTTTGAAAATTGAGAATGATGGAGTAGTATCCATGTCTAGGTGTTTGCCTAGTCCTTCTCTACAACATAAATAAAAATTACTGCTATTTTCTTCCCCCAAAAAAAGGAGTGGGAGAAAATTGATTTTTGTACATATTTGTCTGTCTTTGGTCTCTTTGTTAAACATATACAATATGCTTAGATAAACACCATTGACATATCAAAATTAAAAATTGATGATCAACGTAAGATGGAAACATTTAACTTTGGATTATATAGCTTAAATAGAAAACTTCAACACCGATCACTATATGATACAGTTCTAATGTGGAAAAAAATATGGTATTGACTTCACTAATTTATTGACAATTGTTCAAAGAAAAGGGAAAAACACATTAAGGTAGAAATTTACTATACATAGAACTCATATATATAGTATATATGTAAGTGAAATTGCTGTATTGTCTGAAAATTAATGATTTCACCTACACAACAAATGATGGTAACAACCATCGCTCCAAAAACAATTAATAACGAAATTGTTTTTATAAATGCTACATATCTATCTGTTGTAGATGTGCAACTAATAACTAAATTGTTAGAGTTGGGAGTATTGGTCCATATCTACGATGTAGGAGAGAGCACAATATAACCAAAATCTCACTTGAACCTCGCAGTGGTCGTTGTTTTTACATATAAGCTCACCAGATATATAATCAAGCAAAGATTTTGGACGGAGGTATATAAGTTTGGCATGGGCCCAAATCATACAAGAGATTTTTTTTTACCCCTTAGCTTTTTATAATTGAGTGGGGGATATTAGATCTCAAAGATGAAATTGATTTGGGTGTTTTTTTTTCCGACTTTCATATGAAAAAGGGCTAAAACTTTAGTTTTTGTGGCAGGACCATATAAAATGGAGCTAAAGCTTTAGTTTTTGTGGCAGGACCATAAGAAATGGAGCTAAAGCTTTAGTTTTTGTGGCAGGACCATAAAGGGTTCAAGTCGATCATTATGGAATAGCGATTAGCTCTTGAAGGCAATTAATTGAACAAAGTGGTGCAACAAGAAGGGAGGAGGATCGCGTACAAAAACAACGAAGAACAACACTTTTGCATAAGCTGTAGTGGCAAAATAATTTTTTTGAAAAAACACCCTCGTTTTTTGTAAAAAAAATTAGGACATTTGCTTTTGTTCATGGATAAAATAATGTGCAAAAGGTATAAGGAAGGAAAATTAGAGAGGGTAAAAGGAAGAAAAAAGTAAAAAAAAGGTAAAGAGAAGGAGAATTAAAGAAAGAGAGAAATGGTGGACGAACAAACCATATAAAGATAAAAGATCAAATTTCCCAATTAAAAAAAAACACCTTTAAATTACAAAATATCCCAAAATTTTAAAAAAACAGAGGTAATAATTCTTAGTTTGTAGTAGATTGCATTATGTTGGCTAGCGTTTTCTTTTTCACTATTACATTACATTAGTTTGGACATCAAATATCTACTAGTTGAAGTATTAGTTATCAGTCTTTTATAATTGGGGGAGATAAAAAAGATCAAGAGTAAATAATTAAATTGTCCACTTTTTGAGATAAATAATTGAATTCATAACTTAAATTATTTTTGTTCCTACTACAATTTTCTCTGTTGAATTGTGTGCTAATCATTGAGTCCCAAACGCTTAATATATTAGCACTTCGTAATTTTAATTTTTTATTTTTAAAAAAGAAATAGAAATGCTAACATCTTCCGTCATACAGTACCTTTTTTTTAGATGGTAAGGAGAAGCGCTCTATCGGATCGAAACCTCGCACAGGTTAATCCAACCCAGCTTCAAAGGCAAGACCTTTTAGAAGTGGGGAAAAAGCAAGGAAATCTTAACTCAAAGTGTGTTTAGTGGAGTTTGAAAACCTTACTAGTGGACCAAGTATTAGTTGATACACTTCCCTCATACTATGTAGTTAGTAGTATTATTAGATACAGACTATAGTGTACACTTCATAGAAATGTTTAATTTATTGTGAAATACAAGAAGGAAAATACCTTAAAAAAATGTTATTAGCTTGACCGAGTTTCGCAAGCTAACTACTCCCTCCGATCTTTATTAGTTTACCCGTATTCCTTTTTGGGATGTCCCTTATTAGTTTACCCATTTCTTTTGTTTATTTTTTGGAATGGCTTAATTCACTAACTTTCCATCACACATACATTCAACTTTAATATAAATTAATAGCTTTTCTTTCTTTCTACGTCCCACAACATTATTTCTCCTAAAACTCAGTAAGTGCTAAAACTAAGAAACTAATAAAAGCCCGAGGAGAGTATATTAAAATACTTAAAAAATGCATAGGACAAACGTCTAATAATATCGGCGCGTTTGCACTTTGCAGTCCAAAGTTTCGGAAGGCTAAATATTATATAACGTGAGAAACATAGGGTAGTTAATTATTAGTTACTAATTAATAGTATTATATTTAAGATGCGTGATGTCTCTCCGAGAAAAAATATATATATATTAAGACGCATGATGTTTCTACCAAATAAAAAAAATTAAGACGCATGATGGACCAACTTAGCCGAAGAGCTTTTCGTTATATATGAAGCCTAGTTTTGGCGTGCGTTTTACGGGTTGTTGCTTATTTCACTTTTTTGCAAATTTTTGTTGACATTTTGATTTTGTGTTCTTCGTTAAATGAGATTTTTCAACAACATTGTATTTACATACTTCCTCCATTCTTTCTTTATCGCAACAATTACCACTTTGTGTAATTTCATCTATTGGTACCACTCCACTTTTGGTAAAAAAAAAACAACTACAGTTGACAATATTGCATTTACTTTATGTTAATAAAACCATCATTAATTACTCAAATTGCCTCATAATATTGTGTTTACTTTATTAAGGATTTACTTATCCCCTCCTCTAGTTAACTAAAAGGTACATCTATGCTAAGGGGCCCGTTCGTTATCCTTTCTCGTTTGAGGTTTTCGGTTTTTTGAAAACCAAAAACAAAAATATGAAAACCAGAAAAAGTAGTTTTCAGTTTTCAGTTGTCAGTTTTCAAAATTGACATGTTTAATATAAGTATGACTAATTTTAAGTTTATTATACCCCTTATATCATATGACTTTTATATTCATAAAACCAAAAACTGGAAACTTGCAGTGATGCCGAACGGGCCCTAAACTACCCATTTTTTCATTTCCTTAAAAACCATGTCCAAACCATTGTTGCAGGTTAAAAAGAACGTAAAGTATTTGTCATTATACTCTAATTTCTAAGTTTGTTACTGCGATATATAAATTTTATATTTTTTAATATTCAATTGATGAATATTGTAGCTTAGTCTATTATTAAATGGTATCTCAATAATTGGTATGACTAACAACAGCTAACACAGTTTTAACGTGAAGAATACTCGAATGATACTTGAAAAGAGTAGAGGGTAATAATTTAACAGATGTAGGATAGAAAGAATAAAGAAAGACATTTGTGTCAGCCACAACTTTTAATATAGTATAATAATTTACATTCAATTTACATAGTATAATAATTTAGGTTATTTGTTTAAAATTATATTGTAATCTTCACTTATCCAAAACACCTTATATGTATTTATATCTATGTTGAACGTTATTTTTTTTTAAAAAAGGAATGACATGGCATGCTTAGATGTAGTTCTCTATAATATTCAAGGTTTTTTTTTTGCAAATCAAACTCAAATTTTTTCATCATCCAAAACTCCAATATATATATGTGACTTTATCGCTGTAGATTTTAGTTTTTGTTAGTTGTAACAACAAAGTTTTCTTAATAAATTTTATTGCAATACTGAATTGTTTAGTTGAGTAAGGCTGAGGTTTTGAAAGATAATATGTTTAATACGTTTATTGTTGTTTTTCTCTTTTTTAAAATATTTTTTGTAAAATTGTTGATTTTGTGTTGCTTTAAAATTAGATTTAGCAAAACATTGTATTTAGCCAAAAGTGAAATTGTTGCAAGAGATGCGAACTACCCAAAGTTGTAATTGTTGCAATAAAAAAAGAACGGAGGAATATATTCAATGGAAACTACATAATTGGTAATTGTTGCAATAGAAAAAGAACGCAGGAAGTACATTCAACGGAAACTATAGACTTAGCATAGGGCTGGCAAAAATTTACCCGACCACGAGAACCCGACCCGAACCTAACCCAAAATGGTTCGGGTTGAAAATTTCAACCCGAAAATAACCCGCCTAACCCGTTTAAATTAATTGGGTCAAATTCAAGCAGGGGTAACAAAATGCTTTTTTTGGGCCAAGCTCAATGGAAGGATGAAAAATAAAAACCCGTAAAAATGATTGTTTTGTTTATTCCCCAGTCGTTGCTCAACCGTCCCATCTTTGTATCTTTCCCTTTCCACTATATTTATTCAACTCTGCTCGCAAATCTGATCTCTCATTTCTCATCAATAGAAATCCAAATCAATACAAAACCAGTCATCTTGGTCTTGTAAAGCCAGACTCACGAAGAGACAAAGTGAGTGAGAGAAAGGGGGAAGAAGAAACTCATAAATTAGCCAAATTCATATAATTGAAAATGGAAGCCATTGTTGCAGCTTCAAGTACTATAGAAATAGAAGAAGAGATATGGAGGCTATACAAAGGTATTGATAAAAGTTATTGGAGCTTAATGCCCCCAAATTAATTATACTTTTTTTTTCTTGCATAATTCTCACCATAGATAACTTGTCCACCTATTCTTGGACCTCGGAATTTTTTTCCAAAAATCAGGTTAAACGGTTCGGGTTCAGATCACCCCGTTTATAAACATGTCGGGTTCGGATTGGCATTTCTGGCCTATTAAGGTGAGCGGGTCAGGTTCGGGTTTGGGGGTGCTTACTCGTTTACGTAAACAGGTCGACCTGAATTCGACCCGACCCGACTGCCAGCCCTAACTTAGTAATAGTTGCAATAGAAAAATAATGCAAAAGTATATTTGATGGAAACTATAAATTTTTGGTTGTGTAAACCTGGTTATTAGATAGGGTAGGCCAACGACTATAGATTTCTTTTAAGAAAATAAAAAAAATAACATTGTATGCTTAGATGGAGCTCTCTATAACATTCTAAGATTGTTTTTTAAAATCAAACTCTAATTTTTTCATCATCCAAAATTATAATATATATGTAACTTTATCGCTATAGATTTTAGTTTTTGTTGTAACAATAAAGTTTCCTTAATAAATTTTGTTGTAATACTAATTTTTTTGGTTCATCGGTTGAGTAAGGCTGAGTTTTTGAAAGATAATATGTTTAATCCCGTAAAATGGACCTATGATAAAATGATGTAATCACATATAATACATTATACTCATAGCTATTATTATATTTATCTAAAAGAAAGACTAAATAATGCCTTATCATTCATACCATTCGTCTAATTAAATATATTTTCATGAGTTGTAAAACTCTATCGTAAAAAATTATAATGTTTTGAATTAGGTAGCAAAAGTTATATTCAATTTACATAATATAATAATTTAAGTTGTTTATTCAAAACCAAACTCTAATTTCATCCTATCCAAAACTCATTTTATGTATTTCAATATATGTAGAACTCTATTTTTTAAAGTATTTAAAATAAAAATTAATGACATGGCAATCCTACGTGGCCCTTTCTATTTCATAAGTTGTAGAACTATATTGTAAATGGATCTTATTTTGGAGCATATTTCGAGCACTATCCAATGGTACAAAAATTATAATATTCCGAATTACGTAGCAAAAGTTATACACAATTTGCCTAATATAATTATTTGGGTTGTTCATTCAAAACCAAACTCTAATTTTCGCTTATCCAAAACTCATTATATGTATTTAAATCTTTGTAGAACTCTATTTTTGTAAAAAATAAAAATAATAATTAATGACATGTCAATCCTACGTGGCGCGCTCTATGACCTCGAAATCTTGAGGAGCTCCCTATGCTCCCGAAAAGTTCCTCCTTCATTTATATATATACTAGTTTTGAAGCCCGTGCGTTGCACGGATTTGTTGCTTATTTTATTTTTTTGTAAATTTTTATTTACATTGTTGATTTTGTGTTGTTGTGAAATGAGATTTTCAACACCATTGTATTAATATACTTCATCCGTTCTTTTTCTATTGCAACAATTACCACTTTGGATAGTTTCATCTATTGGGACCACTCTACTTCTGGGTAAAAAAAGTAACTATAATTGACAATATTGCTTTTACTTTATGTTAATAAAACCATCATTTATTACTCAAATTGTCTCATAAAGGTGCGTTTACTTTATTAAGGATTTACTTATCGTCTACTCTAGTTAATTAAAGGGTACCTCTATACTAAACTACCCATTTTTTATTTCTTTAAAATTCATGCCCAAACCCATTATTGCAGTGGAAAAGAACGGAGAAAGTATTTGTCATTAAACTCTAATTTCTAAATTTTTTTTGCGATATATAAAGTATATATTTTTTAATATTCAATTGAATGTTGTTGCTAAGTCTATTGTTAAATGGTATCCCAATGACTGATATGACTAACAATGGCTAATACATTTTTAATATGAAAAATGCCCGAATAATACTTTAAGAAAGTAGAGGGTAATAGTTTAAGGGAAATATTTTATATAGCCCTAAAGGCTACATATAAGAAGTTAAAAATGCAAATATTAAGCAATAAATAAGCATTAGTTATATCGATTGACGTGTGATTGTGTCCTTAATTTTTCAAATAATACTATTTCAGGGTATGTATTTAATGCTTATATGTAGCCTTAAGGGGTACATATAACATTTCCCATAATTTAATAGATGCAGAAGAATAGAAAAACATGAGTGCCACCACAACTTCAAGTTTTAATATATTACATAAACACTAACGCATATAGAATGGAAGATGGAAAAGCCAAAAAGAAGATCATAATGATGGTATCATGAATAAAATTAATCAAATATAAAACTAACCTCTACTAATAATCGAAAATACTATTTAAGAGAAAAAAATACCTCTTCGTCAATCATGACCATATCAAAACTTATATCATCAAACTTCCTCCTTTTTTATGATCCGTGACCTCAATAAGTCTAGAATTGCGGACCTTAATTTTCCAGTTAGTTTTAGTACAATTAAGTTCATGGATAAAAGAATAAGATCTGACATATAGATATATGGAAAAGAAAAACATAAATAATTATGTATACAATAAATATTCTAGAAATAAAATAAATAGTCAATTGCATAATACCTCTGCTGCGATGTTGTTGACAAACTTTCATTTGATTGTTCATGTAATGCCATTATGGTGTGCTATAGGTTCAAAACTATATGTATGTATTTTTTATCTTTATATAACTCAATTTTCAAAAGTATGATTTTGAAAGACATAATTGTTATTGTCACATGTAATACGTTATTTTATAGTTATTTTTATATGTATCTAAAAGAAAGAATAAATAATACGTTATTGTTCATCTAAATAAATATATTTTCATAAGTTGTAAAACTATATTGTATACGAAACTTATTTCGAAGCATATTTCGAGCACTCTCTGACGGTAAAAAAGAATTATAATATTGTGAATTATGTAGCAAAAGTTATATTCAATTTACATAGTATAATAATTTAGGTTGTTTATTTAAAATTAGACTGTAATCTTCACTTATACAAAACACCTTATATGTATTTATATCTATGTTGAACACTATTTTTTAAAAAAAAAATTAAAAATTAAAAAGAATGACATGACATGCTTAGGTGGAGCTCTCTATAATATTCTAATGTTGTTTTTCAAAATCAAATTCTAATTTTTTCATCATACATAACTCTAATATATAGGTAACTTTATCGTTATAGATTTTAGTTTTTGTTGTAACAATAAAGTTTTATTAATAAATTTTGTTGCAATAATAAATTGTTTTGGTTCAGTTGAGTAATAATGCTGAGGTTTAGAAAGATAATATGTTAAATCCTGTAAATTGGACCTATGATCGAATGCGATAATCACATATAATACATTATACTTATAGCTATTATTATATTTATCAAAAAGAAAGACTTAATAATGCCTTACCATTTATCCAATTAAATATATTTTCATGATTTATAAAACTATATTGTAAACGGATCTTACTTTGAAGTATATTTCAAGCACTCTCCAATGGTAAAAAATTTATAATGTTTTGAATTAGGAAGCAAAAGCTATACTCAATTTACATAATATAATAATTTAGGTTGTTTATTCAAAACGAAACTCTAATTTTTTCCCTATCTAAAACTCCTTTTAGGTATTTAAATATATGTAGAACTCTATTTTTTTTAAAATGTTTAAAATTAAAAATTAACGACATGACAATCCTACGTGACGCTTTCTATTTCAAAAGTTCTAGAACTATATCGTAAATGAATCTTATTTCGAAGCATATTTCGAGCACTATCCAATGGTACAAAAATTATAATTTTCCGAATTATGTACCAAAAGTTATACACAATTAACATAATATAAAAAAATTAGGTTGTTCATTCAAAACGTAACTCTAATTTTTCCCTATCCAAAACTCCTTTTAGGTATTTAAATTTATTTAGAACTCTATTTTTGTAAAAAATAAATATAAAAAATGATGACATGACAATCCTACGTGGCGCTCTATGCTCTCGAAATCTTGAGGGAGCTCCCTATGCTCCCGAAAAGTTCCTCCTTTATATATATACTAGTTTTGAAGCCCGTGCGTTGCACGGGTTGTTGTTTATATTTTTTTTGCTAATTTTTTGTTAACATTGTTAATTTTGTGTTGCTATGAAATTAGATTTTTCAACACCATATTATTTACATACTTTCTCCATTCTTTTTCTATTGCAATAATCACCACTTTGGGTAGTTTCATCTATTGGGACCACTCCACTTTTCGTAAAATAAGCAACTATATTTGACAATATTGTCTTTACTTAGCTTTATGTTAATGAAACCATCATTAATTACTCAAATTACCTCATAATGTTGCGTTTTACTTTATTAAGGATTTACTTATCCCTTGCTTTTGTTAATTAAAGGGGTACCTCTATGCTAAACTACCCATTTTTTTCATTTCCTTAAAAACCATGCTAAACTCCATTGTTGCAAAGAGAAAAATAGCGAAGAAATAATTTGTCCTTATATTCTAATTTCTAAATTTGTTATTGCGATATATAAATTATATAATTTTTAATATTCAATTGAATAATGTAGCCAAGTCTATTATTAAATGGTATCCCTATAATTGGTATGACTAACAATAACTAACAAAATTTTAACATGAAGAATACCCAAATGATACTTGACGAAAGTAGGGTACTTATTTAATAGATGCATGAAAGAAAGAATAGAGTAAAACATGAGTGTCGATCACAACTTTAACTTTTAATGGCACATAAACACTATAAAAAAAAAAGACTATAATGATGGTTTCATGAATAAAATAAATTAAATAAAAACTAATCTCTACTAATAATCGAAAATACTATTTAAGAGAAAAAAATATCTCTTCATCCATCATGATCATATCAAACTTTCTCCTTTTTTATGATCTGTGACCTCAAATAGTCTAGAAACGCGGACCTTGATTTCCTAATTAGTTTTAGTAGAATTAAGTTCATGAAGAAAAGAATAAGATCTGACATATAGATATATGGAAAAGACAAACATAAATTATTATGTATGAGATAAATATTATAGGAATAAAATAATTAGACAATTACATAATATCTCTGCAATGTTGTTGACAAACTTTCATTTGATTCTTCATGTAATGCTACCATGGTATGCTACAGGTTCAAAGTTATAGATATGTATTTTTTATCTTTATATAACTCGATTTTTAAAAGTATGATTTTGAAAGATATAATTGTTATTATCACATATGATACGCTATTTATTTTTATAGCTATTATTATATGTATATAAAATAAATAATAAATAATATGTTATTGTTCATCTAAATAAATAATTTTTCATAAGTTGTAAAACTATATTGTATATGGAACTAATTTCAAACCATATTTCGAGCACTCTCCAATGGTAAAAAAAAGTATAATATTGCAAATTTATAGCAAAAGTTATATTCAATTTACATATTATAATAATTAAGGTTGTTTATCTAAAATCAGACTATAATCTTCACTTATCCAAAACACCTTATATGTATTTATATATATGTTAGACACTATTTTTTTTTAAAAATATAAATGAAAAAAGAATGAGATGCCATGCTTAGATGGAGCTCTCTATAATATCCCGATTTCTAAGGTTATTTTTTAAAATCAAACTCTAATTTTTTCATCATCTAAAATTCTAATATATATGTAACTTTATAGCAATATATTTTAGTTTTTGTTGTAATAATAAAGTTTCCTTAATAAATTTTGTTTCACTACTAAATTGTTTTGGTTCATTTGAGTAAAGTTGAGGTTTTAAAAGATAATATATTTAATCCTGTAAATCAGACCTATGATAAAATGCTATAATCACATATAGTACATTGTAATTATAGCTATTATTTTATCTATCTAAAAGAAAGACTAAATAATGCGTTACCATTCATCTAATTAAATATATTTTCATGAGTTATAAAACTATATCGTAAATGGATCTTATTTTGAAACATATTTCAAGCACTTTTCAATGGTAAACAATTATAATGTTTTGAATTAGGTAGCAAAAGTTATTTTAATCCTTTTACCTTTTTACCATTAGCCCAACTCTCTCCCCTCCAAATAAAATAATACCACTCCTACTACCTACCAACTTAAACCATCGTCCACACTCTATCTCCACCAAATAAAATAATACTACTTTTACTACCTACTAACTCCTATTACATCTACTTTTTCAATAAACTAACAATTGATAACCAAACAACAACTTATCATCTAAAACTACGTGCCCTGATAAGTGTCAAGAGTATTCTGGGACGAAGGGAGTATTCAATTTACATAATATAATAATTTAGGTTGTTTATTTAAAATGAAACTCTAATTACTCCCTATCTAAAACTCCCTTTATGTATTTATATATATGTAGAACTCTATTTTCTAAAATATTTAAAATAAAAATTAATGACATGGCAATCCTACGTGGCACTCTCTATTTCATAAGTTGTAAAACTATATTGTAAATGGATCTTATTTCGGAGCATATTCCGAGCACTATCCAATTATACAAAAATTATAATATTCCGAATTACGTAGCAAAAGTTATACACAATTTACATAATATAATAATTTAGGTTGTTTATTCAAAACCAAACTCTAATTTTTGTTTATCCAAAACTCCTTATATGTATTTAAATATATGTAGAACTCTATTTTTATAAAAGATAAAAATAAAATTTGATGACGTGGCAATCCTACGTGGCGCGCTCTATGGCCTCGAAATCTTGAGGAGCCTCGCTATCTTCCGAAAAGTTCCTCCTTTATATATATATATTGATTGATTGATTGATTGATTGATTGATTGATTGATTGATTAGGAGTTCGACCAGATCCCAGACTAATTTCTGGGTATAATGTGTAAAAATAATGTCGGCTCACCCTAGATAGAATAGTGGCGCAACTAAATAGGCTTGATAGATTATGGCATGATGGCCAATTCTATAAAAGTTGAAGGTGTCATCCTTGGAAAAAGCATTAATAAAAATTGAAAGTTGAAGGTAAAAGTTGAAGGTGTCATACTTGAAAAAAAGAATTGAAGCTTGAAGGTGCCATCAAAAAATAAATAAAAGCACTAATTAAATATATAAGATGTTTACTTGAGCAAAACGTATATTTTTGAAGTTAACTTGGCTCAATGAAAGCACTTGATAAAATATGGGAAAAATTATACTTCTGTTTGTAAAAGTTGCAACGTTTTGCTTGTTTCACTAATTACTAGCATCTTTTGCACGCTATGCGTGCGTGTCATATTAATGTTTTTTTTCTTAAATAATTATTCTTCAGTGTTAAAAAAAATTTAATTCGAACATATATTTATAATTATTTTTAACTTTGTTAATATATTTTTCTTAAATCAATGTTTCATTGGTTTTTTAGTTATTTGTTCATCATTATTCAAATATAGTATTGAGAGAAGGAAATATAATGTAGATAAAGTTTGTGCTCAAATAAAGTGTATGAATTTGTGTATCAGGTCCAATCGTTAAATATTAATAAAGTGAAAGATTTTGATTTATATAGTAGATAGAGATTACCTAATAATAATAATCAACATTTAGGTTTTAAATTATTATCAGTATAATTATCAATATGAAATTCAAGTTTTTATTTTTTCTTCTGATTGTGTCAATCAAGTTATATTGTCAATTTAATTTTTTATCAGAGTTTTTCACACATATGTAAGAAGAGATAATCATTCTCCTTAATTTAATATTTAATTGAAATTTCAAATTCAGTTCCATTATTAACTTGTTCAATATATATATATATCAAGTAGGAAAAAGAAAAGATTATTTAATATATATGGCAATTTAAATTCATCAAGTGTATATCGACTTTTTGTAGGGGGGACACCATCTTCCCCCCCCCCCTTCACTTATATAATAGATATATATCAATTTCGATTAGAATTTTTTGACTAATATATTCAACAACATTAAATATGTAAGACGATGTTGTTAGATTGTCTTAATGTATATTTACAAACATCAATCTTCTAAAAAGATAACTCCCAATATGATTTACTTGCAACAAGGGAGGGAGGCACAATAATTTAGGTGAATAGAGAGAAAAAAAGGTGACCCATGTAATGAATAGAGATTAGAAGTAATATCCAAAAAAGGTAGCATTGCAAGTAAACGAAACAATCCAAAATGATAAGTGTTGCAAGTAAATAAGAACGAATGAAGTAGATAATTAAAGATATTGATGGTCAAAGCTATGCGTTGGCAAGTGTGTAAAGTCAAAATATTGCTTCTTTTAAAAAACGTAAGAAGTATATTGATTAAAGTCGGCTAAATAAATTGAGTGCATGAGTACATTTTTTATACTAATGCTAAGTATACTAATATGTACTTCCTCCGTTCTTTACTAATTGCAATATTTGAGTTTGACCACTTGTCAATGCACAACTTTAACCATTTATATCTTTGGTTAACTAGATTTTATTAATAATTATAAGAAGTTGATATGTTGAAAGTATATAGAGCCGAATCTAACAAAACCCAAGGACTATATTTTTCCATACTTAAAAAATCACAATTGATGGTGATAGGATTGTGCATGTATAGTGTAAAAATCCAATGATTGTAATTAATAAAGAACGAAGAATCGAGAGTTGTAGTTGGTTGGATGCCCCTTCTTCCCTTGTGACAAGGGTTCGATTCGCTCCTTACAAGTGGAATTCCTAAATTTTCTCCCATTTGTGCAAAAGATTTAATCTTACCTTATTAAAAAAAATTAATAAAGAACAAAGAGGGTTTAAAATAAAGAAACAATAAGATAAACTCTAGTCTACATAGTAGACCTCTCACTTCGATGTGATTTTTGGTTGGAAATTCTAATAATCGGGTAATTTAAAATAAAATTGTTCTAACATCCCATGCTACCGCCACAATTTAATTAGCCTATAATATACTTTAGTTAAACTAGTCTAATCTTCAGGTACTTGCCAACACATTTCCTATTCCCTCTTGTCGTCTGTCGAGCATCTTACAAGTTGTCTATAATATTATTTTTAGGTTGACTTAGCTAAATGAATAGTAGCTCGTACGGTTATAGATGAGAAAAATTGGCAGTAGTAGTAGGACCAATTTTGTTCATTTCAAAGTTGAAAAATCTGAGTCTCATAGCAAAGTATAATAGTAATACCCCACGAAATGATTTTTCAAGTATTTAGGCATGCATACAAAGTCAAATTTAATGTAAAATTAAAAGTAATCATATTAATTTGGATTTGGTTTTGACCCAAAAGGCTCGATTTAGTGTACTAAACCTCGATCCTAATAGAAAATTTTAGTACGATCTCAACTATGTCTTACACAATGTATGATCATCTCAAATACTTTTAATTTACAAAGTATTTGGACTATTATTGAGACTAAGTTTAACCAATAAGCTGAAGAATTAGTACTCAATTTGGCATCTATCATTTGTATCATACCAAGTGTAGGTACTAGGTACAATATAGGTACGTATTTGGTAAAAAATTAAATAGATAAGAAGAAATCTTTTCCGCCTCACTTGCTTGCCCCACCTAAGAGGAACATTAGGCCCATACACCCCTAACCCTCAATCCCAAGCAAATCTTGCCGTGGAGAATCGAACCGCAGACTTTACTTAGAAAGACGTTGAAAAAGCTACGCAGCAACCCCAATTTCTACGTGTTTGGTAAATACTTAGTGAGTACTAGGTAATTACTCTTTATTTTATTGGCTTTAATTTGTTGTAGTTCTAAGCGTCTCTTGCATCTATATTTGAATATTTAGAATACAATTTTTGTATTTCGCATCTGATTTTTATTTTAAAAATCCAATATAGAAGTACTTTGATATATAGTAGATATGAACTAATTTTTAGCACATCATATGATCCCCACTAGTAGGGATGGCAACGGGTCGGATTCGGACCGGGTCCAGGGTGGACCCGGATCCATCCGTTTTGGACGACAGATCCAGATCCGACCCGGATCCAATGGTCTGAAAATGTTGGACCCGGATCCAGATCCGGGCGGATCCTACGGATCCGGGTCCAAAACGGGTCCAAAACGGATCGGCATAATTTGTATTATTTTTACCTACTTTTCATATAAAAAATAATCCCAATTCAAAAAAAATCAACAATCAATAATTTTACTTCAAAAATGCCAAATTTCACATATAAAGTACAATAGACATTTTCATAACACAATTTGAAACCCGTGATCATAATAAAAGATATGATTTCTAAGGGTTTTGCTCCCCCAAACAAAGAAATCATAACCACATAAATACAAACTAGAAACAAAACCCAAAGACAAGATTTTAGGTTCTAATATAACTTAAAATTGTTAGAAGAAACCAACAACATAAACATAATTGATAAAGATAAACAAGAAAAAACAGAAGAAAACCATGTCATCGAGTTGGTGAACAGAACGAAGAGCCGCCCAAGTGTCGGAACGAATATCAGTGACATGAAAGCGAGGTGAGAGAGGTCAGCTGCAAAAATATGAAAAAAGAATGACGGGAGAGAGAACCGGTTGGCAAAGTGGAGGTCGGTGGCTAGCGGTCGTGGGTTCGGCCAGCGAGCTTCGTGGCCGCCGGTAAATGGAGCACGGAGAGAAGGGGACTCAGCTGGTGGTGGGCGAGATCTTGATTCGGGACTGGTGGTGGCGGCGAGAGAGAAGAAGAGTGGAAGTCGATGAGGGTGAGGGAGATGGAGTTTTAGGGTTTAGGGATTGAGAAGGAGAACGTGAAAAAGAATGAAATGAAGATCAGCACTCGGAGAGGCTTTTAGAACATTAGAAGTGGAGAGGAGAGCGCCCACCAACTTCTTTTTTGAAAAAAAAAAAACGTGATCTCGGATCCGGTCGGACTATTGGACGGATCCGGACCGGATCCGTGATCTGACCCAACGGACCGGATCCACCCGATCCAAGGTCAAAAATTTAGGATCCAGACTGAAAAACGGATCCGGCCCACCTGATCCGGCCGGGCCAAGATCCATCGACATCCCTACTCACTAGACTATATATCGTGTATTCTTTACTTATTTCATCGTGATACATTTTCATATCCGACCTAGCTAATTGGTTCTTCCACCGTTTGAAGATAATGACTAGTGAGTAAGGCGCGCCATTAATAGTGGTGTGTCGGAGGATTGGTGTGGACTGTGGAGAGTGGGGGCTAATTTAAAGGGTTGCTCTATCTTTCCATAATTCCTAATTTCCTATGCAATAATCAATATGCCATCAACGTACGTCAGCATGACCATATTTACTCTTGCATGCGTCAACAATTACCCTCCTGGAAAATTCCTGGTAAAATTTGTTGACATATTGTAATTTATCTTTTGACATGACGACGAAGTCAAGATAATCAATGCTCTTGAACATTTTATCAGGTAGCAGTTTAATTCATGACTGAAAAAGTATTACTAAAACGTATGTTAGCACTTATGTAATCTTGCAGCATTCACATTCTTTCTTGTGAACAAACTAACAAAGTATTCAAAATCAAAGTATGCTCCCATAAAAGGGATTATGGATATGACGAAATGGAGTTTTACAAGTCAATTCCCCAAAAAAATTTGTCAAATGTTTTGGTGGCTTTGCTTTGGTTTAATTTGGTAAGTACAGTCGTATTGAAGCTAACTCGGTCAATATGCATTACAATTTACAATGTAATGTTTCCTGCAGGGAAAACTATGTTATTTCAAAAGTGTAGGAAAAATAATGTAGATCTCAAATTTTATACATTTTATAGAAGGATACGGATAGAGATGGTCATTGGACGAGTTCAACTATTGATATAATGAAAATATACAATGAAGTTTAATATAACAAGATTCAATATGATTATTTTCCCTTATTTGTTCGATGAAAATTCGAGACGAAAAGGAACCCCTCTTTTCGACTAGGTTATGAAGATATCTTTTTTTCTTTTGGGTAAGTGAATAATAATAAGTTAGCTCATAATAAACAATAAACTTAATGTATCAAGCTTAATGATATATAGCACAAGATAGTATAATTTCTTACTTTCTCCAATTTATAATACATACATCATGTGGATTGGGCATGCAATTTGAGGAGACTATAAAAAGCTAATATACAACTTAATTGATTAATATAATTTACTCCTTTGTGTCTCATTAAGATCCGGACACTTGTTGGAACACGTAAGCTTAGGTGATAAGTTGTAGTGTAGTTAATTATCAAATGTTATTTTATTAAAAAGTAGGTGTGATATGAGTTGACGAATATTTATTATTGAAGAGAGAAAGTTGTGTATCTTTTATTGGTAGATATAGAATATAGGTCAAGAAAGGGGTGTAAGAAAACTAATATAATAGTTGTGGGAACAAGCTAAAATAAAAGTGTTTAAACTAATTTTGGATTAACAAAAAGGATAGTGTTAGATTATTCCCGGGATAGAGGGAGATATCTTAATAGCCCAAGTTTGCACTCTCACCAGGGTTTAAGTTATTGAAATAAAGGTTGGTCATATTAAGCAATTAGCGGATAGTTATTAGCTGATATAGTTGATAGCTGATTGTATTAGTTGTTTGTATAAAGATGTTTGGTAAGTAACTGATATTACTACATAATAGTGTAAAATGACTAATAAGGACATATGCATAATCCATTATTGTACTTTTTATTGTTTATGAATGTAATTGTCAATAACTCTAGGACATAAATGTAATTTGGGCCACTCATTACTGGTACACTCCTAATGTCAAAAAAGCTCCTCCTCTAACTTTTTAATAACATTTGATAATTAACTACACTATATTATATAAGTTCACTATATCTCTATAAAACTCACTATATGAAGTTAATATCATTGTCAACCCGGTGCACACTAAGTTATGTGCACGGGTTCATTCAAGTCTTTTTATAAGACTTAGCCATTGTTTGGCAATTAGCGGATAGCGATAGTGTGCTAGATTAATGATCAGTATGATAGGCCAGATGCGGTGTATTGATTTGACTAGGCGATTGTATTAGTTGTCCGTATAAAAAGTGTTTGGTAAGTAGACGATAGTGATTGTTACATGATTGTGTAAAATGATGAATAAGGACATGTGCATAGTCTATTGTTGTACCTTTTATTGTTTATTAATGTAATTTTCAACAACTTTAGGACATAAATGTAATTGGCCCACTCATTCCCAAACCTCTAATGTCAAAAAGCTCATCCCCCTAGCTTTTTCAAAAGAGTTTTTTGAGCATAATCGGCCCTAATTGAAACCTCTCTTTACCAAACACTCAAATTAGAGGATTGACTAGTCCGAAATCCTCTAATATACAGTTCAAATCTCTAATTTTACCCCAAATCTCTTTTACCAAACAAGGCCTTAATCCCATGACTTCGAGCTTTTATATATTGAAGTGTTAACACTAAACCAAAGTGATATTTAGTGTAATCATTCTAAAGAAAATATTAATAAATGAAAAATATAAGATCGACAAAGATAGTCCGAACTGCAAGTGAACCGAACGAATTCCATTTTTGTAAAATCATCTCTCACTATAAATGGGACTCACTAAATGAGTACTATAAGCCCAACCCAATTGTAGGTGATGTGGGCTAGGATTCATCCAAAGAAGTAGCCCACTAGCCCATATATAGATTTAAAAAAAACTCCAAAAAAAGGGAAAATGGAGCGGGATGATTTTACGCGCGATCATTAATATAAAACAATCCTCGCTTCGCACTTCTCAGTTCTTACTTCTTACGACGTTAACGAGTTACGACTCACTCACTTCCCTTCTCTCTGCTTTGCTTCGAGAATTGCGACACTTACGGAATAACCCATTTCAGAATCATTTTTTTACAAAGATTTCATCCTTTTTTTTTTCTCTCTCCTAAATCGCGAAATCGTAAGGTAGGGTTTAATTTCGAATTATCGATGTCGGTTTTGTTGTTCCTTTTTTTTGTGGGTTTAGTGAAAGATTTTGACGTTTTTAGGGTTTTGATCATCTTTCATATCAGTTCTGGAATTTTCCGATTTTTAGACCTAAGTGGTTTACAAATTACAATTGCTTGTTTTACTGTTGTTTAACATTCGACATTTCTAGTATTTTGCAATTTTGCATGAAGTTTAATGATGCTATGCCTTGTTTAGCTACATTATTTTGTATTTGATATGTTATAATTGTCTTGTTTCTGGGTAATAGATTTTGCGCAATCAAGTTTTTTGGGCATTTTGCGGTCATAAATTCGTGATTTGGTAACTAGAAAGTGTAACCCAGTAACTGTTTTACTTTTGCACAATTGGTGAAATTGACGGTTTTACTGCTGACTTATATGTTGTGTGGATCTTTCATCTTTGTTAAGGGTTTCCATCATATTGGCGTATTGCGTTGTGTTATACTGGTTTCGATTCGATCTTTTATGTAATCAAGTTTACTTGCGTACTACTAATGTGATTGAGTATTTTAATACAGAGAGCTTGTATTGTATACATTACTTCAGAATGGTATAGCTAGAATCTCTTAGCCCTTAGGTGTCGATATTGTGTGTGGATTTTTTTAATGCTACTGGTATTATTGCCGTTGCCATTTAATCGCCCTTAGTGCCTGTAAGGTGATGGAATTTTATGTCTGTCGTGATGAATTAATTATTGATGTCCATGTTATCGCATTCGTTATCATGTTGCTTAGAGCTTTGTGTCTAAGATGGCGCTTTTTGGACTCTGATTTGTACAGCTTTGATCATCTTACACAAATGGCTGATGCAAGATATGAAAAAAGACATGATGTTGTTGACTTCTCTTGGGGGTCGAAGGAGGGAAGACGTCATACAATCAGTACAAAAGAGGGTGTTGTGGAAAGAGATGTGCAGTTTTATGAATCTTTTACATATGATGGAGTGGAGTATCATCTTTATGATTCCGTATATCTTTCCACGGGAAATGAAGTTGAGCCTTACATTGGTAAGCTCATCCAGATTTATGAGCTTCCAAATAGAGCAAGGGAAGTTAAACTGCTTTGGTTCTTTCACCCTTCTGAAATATCAAATTATTTGAGAGGTGAAAATGTGCTTAAGAGTGAGATCTTTTTGGCAACTGGGTGTGGCAAAGGCTTGGCAAATGTTAATCCCTTGGTAACGTTTTTGAGACTTTATTCTGGCTTTGATTTAGTCTTTTATTTCTCCTATTATTTCCCCTTTTTCATCTCTATTTGTGTGGGTTTGACATGTATATGTCCCTTTCCACCCTCCATGGATAATGTCATTTAAGCCTTTGCTCTTTTGTCGTGTTATTGTCCATATTTTGCCACTTATAGTTTCTATTCTCCAGCACTCATAAAATTTTTGTTTTTACTGAATAGTTGTGGGTCTATTAGTTACCATATTGTTGCTAGTTGTCTAATGGAAAATAAAGATATAGTTCTGTATGCCTTAACCTTTTGAGCTGTTGATGTTTGGGGATCTTTACTGGTGGTGGTGGTGTGTTTGTTCTGTGTTGTAATATTAAATTGATGGATAGATATTGCACTGATGGAGTGATAGTAGCCTTCTATATTGTCGCATGGGCCTTGGATTTAATTAGTCATGTCTTAGGAACTGATGTTTGTCGATTATTGTATGGGGATATTGAAGAAGCAATAAAATCAAAATGTAAAGGTAATAAGTGACAGGTGTAGAAGGTAGAACAAAAGGCAATGATTGTTGGATACCAAGATATAGATATTGTGAGTAGCTGCATCAGAACTGGAGTATAAAGAGAAGACAATCTTGTCAAGGGACAAAGTTTTAGAATAGAGGGAAGGGGCATTGTGTTTTTAAATTTTGTTAGTGCTAGCTATGTCTGGCTGAAGAGTTATCGATGGCAGAGAAAAATGAAAAGTTGAATTCGTTCAAGAATTAGCTTAGATTCTTGGTAGGGTGTGGATTTGTCCTTGTGGCTATAGCAAAAGGTAAAGTTCCACGATGGAGGATCTGGTTAGATAGAGATGGCAAGGCATCTTGGAAGTCTTTATCTATTCTCTATATTTTGAGTTCTCTTTCCCTTTTTCTCTCTTTTTCCATCTTTTGATCCACATTTTGATGAACTCGCCATATCTCTCTCGATCTCTTTTTGGTTCACTTCTCCCATGTTGTAACCCTTTTTTCTTTTAGGTTGATCTTCAAGTGCCAGATGCATGTGCCTTTGCACAGTAGCGTGTTTTTTTTACTTAGTGACCCTTTGAGCCTTGTAAAGCCTTTTACCTTTGGAAATTAAGGTTTTGTACTTATTAATATCAATATAAAATTAAGATTTGCTGAATAATATTACCAGGGTTTTTAACACTCTTCACCAATGTTATGGGATGATCTTAGCTTTATGATTTATCTTTTGGAATAGAGAGAGGTTAAGAATTATTCATTGGAGATGTACTTGCATAACAAAATCTATTTATTCTGTGAAAGATGATCTTATAGCTTGGAAAAGAAGGATGGAAATAGCTTGACTTGCTCAAGTGTGTAATATGTTTTTGTTGGGCACTTGGAAAGAAAGGAACCAAAAACCAACAGATTTTTGAGGGTATAGTGTCTGCTCGTCAAGGTTTCTTTATTTTTGTCAGATGGAAGTGTAGCGTTAGATTATGACCAATACATGGCATTTCTTGATCTTGTACCTAACCCTCCTTTTGTATATGGCCGCCTTTCCCCCTGTCCCTCGGTTGTCTTTTAAGAATTTTTTTTTGATATTTATCGAATAACATGCTGTTCAGAACTAGATTGACGTATTCCAGATTTAAATTGGAGAGCTCTATTAAAGAGGATTGTGCCTCCTGTATGTTTACACAAAAGAGATAGGTTTTATTCTCTCTCATTTAGCAAGTTAATGTCAACCGAAGTCAATCATGTTTTTGTGAATTGCAATTCTTATTGAGGAAGAAAGATGGAGCTCTAGCTCAGTTTGTTTTGATGGTGCAAATAGTTTTCCATGAAGAAATTTTTCCAGAGAAAACACAGTTGGTGATGATTTTTTTTGTTTTATTATAGGGAAGATCTTTTTTTTTTTTTTTAACCTGAAGCTTTAACTTTTTAGTAATTCAGTTTTTTACTTGTGTCTCTACGCTGTGGATTGCAAGCACAAGCTCTTTTTCAACTCTGTCAACCACCATCTTCATCAGGTGCCACCTACTGCCTCTCGACCATCAACCATCAATCTCACCTTCGTTTCAGTAGTAAGCAAGCAATCAGGAAGCTGCTTTTCTTTGTCTCTTCTCTGCTTTTACTCTTTCCAATTACCCTGTTATGTATCAAAATTTCTTAAAAAAACTCCGTTGCTTCCCTCTGCCAATGATGACCAAGGAGCCTCTGTTCCTCCAGATGCCACCAACAAAACTGTACCGGTGACATTCACCACCTAAATACCTCCCAAAACCCTCCCATGTCTTCTGAAACAGAGCACCACAAAATGGGAACCAAAGTAATACAAAAGATGTCTGCCGTTCGTTAAAGCCAACCTATTGCTGTATCTACTATGCCTTTTTTATACCTTGGCTCGTCCTTGTGCTTGTACTACTTCTACCTCCTTGTTGCCTCTAGTCCTTTATATAAAAAGGTGTTCATGAACCCGATTCTATTGTTATTTCCTTTGTATGCACACATATTCTTCATCTATATTTATATCCTAACTATTTTAGTGGTCAATTAATAGTTCAAGAGTTGGGAGAAGGGGGGAGGGTACATAAATCTGACCGCCTTAGACTTAGCTAAGTGGGGGAGGATATATCTTTGTTGGTCTATATTGCATTCTCATTAATTGTTCAATAATGGTCCGTATGTATGGTGATATTGTTTTATGGGGTTAGAAAGGATGTTAGATGTTTATAAGAATGGCATTTGCGTTTATGTTTGGGATAAGTATGCCATCATGACCTTACTTTGCTGGTATGCTTTTAGGAGTATGTATGTATGTATGTATGTATGTATGTATGTATGTATGTATGTATGTATGTGTGTGTGTATATATTTGCACACATATACACCATGCACTTAGGCATACCCTTTGTGTTATAGGTTGTTGGTGTTGTTGATGCGAGACGATTAGTCCCTTTGGTGGGGTATTGGACCAATATGACTAAAGTTGTATGGGTTTGAGATGAAATGGTTACTTGAGCCTATCTAAGGAGGGTAGGAGGATTCCCAAATCATACGTTATGCTTTTCAAAAAATATAAATTGCATGATTTTGTGGGGAAGCTTCTAGCATATCCTCTTTTTGCTACGAGATGTTTGTTTAATGTTTTTTAGATTCTCATACGAGGTCTAAACGGTAAGGGGCCTTAAATTGCACCTAGTATGTTGGTGTTAAAGATGCATGTAGTCTTTACGAGGAAGACAACTCGGTTAGTGGGTAGTGGTTAGTATAACACAAATCGATGAAGTGAGAAGTAATCAAAAGTAGGTTCGATGGAAAAGTTGTGTTAATATCTTCTCTCATTAGTACATGGTCTTTATTTATATGGGTCATATGGTCTGATTTTGGGAGGAGCACTTGGTAGAAGCTACAATTTTTGTGTCTTTCTCTTTATTCATTTTTCAAGCTTCATGTCTACATTATCCCCGTCTTTGATTTCTGTTCTTGAGGTGTGGTAAATATTTTAGGATTATCAAAACAAGGGAAGTGGTTGAAGTGAGTTAGATTGGGGGTAATGGATTCTTATGATCTTTTTGAGCTTCCAAATACTTTAGGCGCTTTGAACTTGCAAATCTTTTTGTCGTGCCTACATTATTCTTCATTTGCTTTTGGCTTTTGGCCCGATTTATGCACAAATGTGAGGTTTGAAATTCTTTGTTAAGGCATGTGTCTTGGGAAGTACCAACACTATTAAATAATAATGGCTTTTAGGTTCCATGATGTAACGATCTCAGTTCTCATGATTGTATATGGGTGAGGTATGTGTATCGTAGTTTACGTAGAGATTGTTACATATCTTTGTTTTCATAATCATTCACTAAGATAACACCCAAAATCTACCATTTGAAAGGTCTCAATTTGATCTTTTTTTATTTTGTTGATGTGACATATGTGCATACACGTCTGTACAATTACTTTTCATCCTTCTCACTTTGAGAAACTTAACATATATCTTCCTCTGTTTTTTTAGTTGCTACACTTCTTGTTTTCACACCATCTAATTGCAACACTTTTCCTTTTTAGGTTGTTGCAAAATAATTGCTAACACTTTTTGTTTTTGGTAACATTTTTGTGTAAATTGTCTTTTATACCCTTACTTTTCCTACCCTCTCTCTTCCAATTCACATAATCACATGGGCAAAGTTGTCGCATGACCCACCAAAAATGCTTTCCTAAAAACCTGTACATACAGGGAGTGTTCCAATTAAATGGGGGCAGAGGAAGTATCTTTCATTATGCCGAGAGAAAAAATATAAAAATTTGATATTATGAAAATATGCATTAAGATGAATCAAATAAGATCTAACTTGACAATGTTATTTCTTATACATAAGGAATAACAAATCGAACAGGATTAGTTGGTGAATAGTAAAACTATACAAGCGTTGCATCTAAAAAATATGGAAGAAGTATATAAATCAAATGAAAATATTTTTAAAATGACGGGAATGATTTTTTTGTATAGTTTTGAACTCATTTTGCATATTTTTTTGAACTAAATGTGCAATTTTGTTTTATCATGTGCATCTTTTTTTTCCAAGAGAAGTACTTTAAGCTTGAAAATTAAAATATCAAATATGCATATTCAGTTTTCAAAAGATGCACGTTCAGTTCAAACAAATGTGCACATTTGTGGTTCTCATTTTTTCGGTTTAAGAAAGTGTTTATTGATATCTCTCTCTCTCTCTCTATATATATATATATATATATATATACATATATATATATATATACATATATATATATATATACATATATTTATATACATATACGTGCGATTCATGACAATCCCATCTCATATCAATGTGTAGAAAACATCATTTGGCATATCACAAATTTCATGTGTTTATTGATATAGCTTGGAAAATAATGTTTTATGTACGAATTATATCTTATATATTTTGAACACATGAAATTTGTGATATGCCAAATGATGTTTTCTACACATTGATATGAGATGGGATTGTCATGAATGGCATGAGGCCAACTTGATCAAAATCAAACTAGTTTAAGCTCTATGTGATCCCAAACTTAATTAAGCACAAAAAAATGAGGAGCCTATGTTTCATGGCCAAATTAAATGAGATCATCGATCAAATCTTGGACGCAGATTATGTATGCGGTAACAATCACGTCGTTGCACAAACAACTTGCAATGGATGAATGGAACAAACTTTGGCCGAAGCGACGTGAATTTCGGAAGTATTATTCTAACATAATAAGACCAAACCTATCATTATGTGAGAGGGTTAGATATGGGTGCATGAATAGTTATAAAAAAATACTTCCTCCGTTCCATAATAAGTGAAATACTTACTATTTTAGAACGTTTCAAAATAAGTGAAACATACCTTTAATGGAAAAAAGAAAGTGACAAAATGACAAGAGTACCCATCACAAACTTGTGTGGTTTGCTTTTCTCTCTCCTCCTTTTGATAATGAAAAGGGTATATTATGACTTTTTGGCTTTTGAAAGTGATGTCTATTAAATCTTGTGCCTAATCCCTATGTTTCACTTCACTTATTATGGAACGGAGGAATTATATGTTTTGTACCACATAATTAGTTAGGCTATTTTTACAAAATAATGAATTTAGGGAGCAAAAAGTTCTAACACCGCGAGTCATGGTTACGTAATGGATGGCGCAGAAGGTTATGAACTTTATTGCGGCGTTTTGTAATGGCTTTTGCTGAACGACAACTCCAAATCCGTTAATACGTAATCATTTTGTAGCATAACGTTGAAGCTTTGATTCCATGGGTGAAGCTTGAATGTCTATGCCATTAATAGCTGTGTATTTGAATTTTGGATTTCATGTATTTCATCATCTAGTTTACTGGGTATTGTGGGTGTGTCAGTGTGACCTTTGGAGAAGGTTCCTTCATCCACCAATATTTTAAGATTTTTTCTTTGAAAATGTTTTGTGGATGTTAACCCCATTAATTCATTTGCTATCTTCTTAGAGGGGTTCATTGTCTTAAACTTAGAAGTTAAGAGGCCACAATATGTTTTCATTAACTTGAAAACTCAAGCTCTTGAAGGTCACTCCATTCCTCTAAGTTCTTTGGTTCTCTTTCAAGCTATCTCTTATCAAAACATTCATTATCCCTTCGCGACTTATACTTGAATCTCCCAAAGTCATTTGGCTTGCATGCTGAATTACTTCAGGAAAAGAAAACGTCTACTAGTTGGAAAGCTAGATATCATTTACTTCATTCCTAGAAGAATGTGAGACTTGAAGCGGTGGTCATCCTTTTTGAATGGACGGTGACACTATGTGGTTGGGTGAGGTTACAGATGATGTGAAAACTTTTGGTTATAGGTTATAGTGAATTTCATGAAAACACGTGTTTTCCGAGACTATTTTGAGCTAGAATTTTGCTTTTTCATTTTGGTTGTATCTCAAGCCTTTATGAACATGTATGTTCATATGAAGATTTTCAGAAGAATTTTCTTGGTCTCGTCCGTGTTGATGGATCCTAAGGCATAGCATTCTTACTAGGGATTGAATCTCGGCCTAGATGATCATGACTGTATTTTCTAAGGTTTAAGATTACGGTTTTTTCACCATATACCCCTGACTAATTTTTTTTTGCACCGTATACCCTCGCAAGTTTTCAAATTCACCATATACCCCTCACGTTTCAAAAAATACATCAACATGCCCTTACATAACGGTGTTAGACTTCGTTAGTCATTATACCCCTAATCCCCCTAACCCTAATTAACAAACCCTAAACCTAAGCTAAACCCTAACCCTAACCCCCCTAATCTAATAACCCTAACCATCCTAACCACCACCCCTCCCCCACCCCTTACCCCTACCCACAATTGCGGGGAAAGGGAGGGGAGGGTTGCCAGCGGTTGTGAGGGAAGGGGAGGAGAAGGGGGTCGCCGGATATGCGGGAAGGGGAGGGGAGGGGGTTGGGCGACCGCTAGGGAGGGGGAGTTGGGCGGCGGGGAGGGGGCCGGGAGGTGGGGAAAGGGGAGGGGGCGGCGCGACAAGGGGGGGAAGGGGAGGGTGGGTGGGTGGGTGGTGGGGGGAAAGGGGTGGGGTGGTGGAGGGGGTGGTGGGGGAAATGGGTGGGGGGTGGGGTGGGGGGGAGGAGTGGTGGGTGGGTGGCTAGGGTTAGGGTTGAGAGTTAGGTTTAGTTTAGTTTAGGTTAGTTAATTAGGGTTAGAGGGGGATTAGGGCTTAATGACTAACGGTGTTAGACTTCCGTTAGTCATAAGGGCATGTTGATGTATTTTTTGAAACGTGGGGGGTATATGGTGAATTTGGAAACTTGCGAGGGTATACGGTGCAAAAAAAAATTAGTCAGGGGTATATGGTGAAAAAACCGTTAAGATTAATGGTGCAATTATAATATTAGGCCACAATCTTGTGAAGTTCAGCCAAGATTTGATTGCCTAAACTTCACCACACCCAAATGTTAATTGAGAGGAGAATTTTCGTGGCCAATATTTTTTTCTTCGGCAAAATTCCATTTTATATTAGTTCTCAGCACCCTAGGATGTATACATCTCGTTTATGTTGGTTGGCAACACGCGTTAAGATGCAGCTGCTAATTCTATTGATCTATTGCTAATTCAGGAAGCAATTAGTGGGAAGTGCAATGTCCTTTGCATCTCGAAGGATCATAGAAATCGGCAACCTTCAATTGAAGAATTTAAGACGGCGGACTATGTATTTTATCGTACATTTGACGTTCAATATTACACCGTGTCTGATAAGTTGGGTGAAAAAATTGCCATGATTGACGGTGTGTATTCAATATGAAAGGCTTTCAGTTTAACCTTTTGTTAGAAAACCTTATTCTTATGACACTCTTCTTTTATTGCTAATCTGTTTCAGTTAGATGCTTATTAAACAAAAATGATATTTCACTATCGGACCCCGCTAAGGTAGATACCAGGAATCTGGCACTGAGCATAGAGAATCGGCCTATATCCGTCAATGGTTCTCTGATCGCCGATAAAGCTGTAGAGAATGACGTCCTTATAGGTTCTCTAAAAATGAATGATGGTAAAGGGACAAAAAATGTATTGGACAAGTCAATAAACCACCCTCTAGAAAATCATGATGATGCTCGTCATGATGATACAGGTTCAATGGAGGATATAGGGAAAAGGTTGGATTTCAATAAGGATACACTTGGAGTACATAAAGATGTTTTGTGTGATGCTGGTGGTGGTTCTTCGCTTGTGAAAAATGATATAGGGTCAAAAGTAAAGGACGGTGCTTTTGAACATGATAATACATGTTCAGTGGCTTTATGTGCTACCCAAGCAGTATCAGGTTCTGGTCAGAAAACCAGAGTGACATCAACAGATCACAAGCAAAATGAAGTAGATAAGTTCACTACATGTGCTGTGAATCTGAGGCCATCACAAAGTAGTGCCTTTACAAAGTCCAAGCTTGGAGAATTTATAAATCCATTGGATGAGAAGGCAAATAGTCATGGGATGACATTAGTTGGTATTGGGAAACTTAATGGTAATGGTTCAACTGTATCCGCTTCTGGCTCGGACAAAGGAAAAAAAGAACCTGGAAAGCGTATTCGTATTGGAACTGGTACGGTGCAGAAGTTGAAGTCTGCTAGTGATTATAGTGCTTTGGAGGAGCAGCCGTCTAAGAAACTTAAGCTCGATGGTGTTGCTCTATCATCAAGAGATGATGGTGGGGTTTGCACTCATAAATTTGCCACTATTTCTGCTGCAAATAATAAGACTTCACGGTCTGCTGGCCTTGCCGCCGTAAGAAATGATAAAGGCAAGTCAGGCAAACAATTGGTTGGTACAAGCAATGGCATTGCTGGGATGCTTAAGTCAAATGGCATAGATGAGCACAAGGGAAAGGCACAAATTGATCAAGACGATCATATTGGAACTGGTGCTGTGCAGAAATTGAAGTCTGTTGATGATTCTGGTTCTTTAAAGGATGGGCGGTCTAAGAACCTGAAGCATGATGGTGCTGCTCCATTATCAAGGAATGATGGTGGGATTAGCACTCATAAATCTGCCACTGTTTCTGCTGTGAATTATAGGGCTTCACGACCTGCTGGTCCTGCTACTGTAACAGATGGTAAAAACAAGTCAGGCAACCAGGTGCCTGGTACCAGCAATGGCTCTGTGGACAAATCTAAGCTGTCTACACCACAATCAAAAGATCTTAAGAAATATGCCATAACTCAAACTACAAGTAAGGTAGCTCCACAACCCTCTGGCATTGTTGTTGATACTAGTGATAAAAGCAAGTTGGATAGAGGTACAAGTGATGGCATACCTATTAAGCATAAGTTTGGTGGTGCAATAAAGGGAAAATCTGTTGACAAGATGTGCAAACCTATTGCACTGCAATCAAAAGATATACTGAAATTAGGGCTTGCCTCTAACACAAGTAACAAAGCTTTATTACGTGTTGATGTTGGAAATAGTGATGGTGCAAGGCTTTCCAAAGGGTCGGGGTTGACAAAGGATAGGCTTTCTCGTCTCAAGTCCAATGCCATGATAGAGGACAAATCTACTGATAATTTGCAAAGGGGATCCATTGTACAATGTAAAGATGGGAAGACTCAAGATTATGGTCGCCTTATAGAAGTCACTCAAAGACCACCTGTAAGTTTGTTGTTAGTTTACCTCCATTTGGATGCTTCTTTGCTTATATTAGATTTACCAATCTTGTGCATGTACCTCAAGATGGAATATGCTATGATCTCCAATTCTCTTTAAATTTCTTTTCATCATTATCCCTCGAGTAAAACTAATATTTGCATATAGAAGGTCATGTACTTATGATCAATTCTTGTGCTATAATGATATCCTTCTTTTGGATCTTTTATAATTTATCTCAAGTTATCAATGTTAAGGTGAAGATTAAGCAAGCATGCGTTTATGCTTCGATGGAACCGATTGGTTGGCTTGACGTGGTCCAAAAGCACGGTGATCTCGAGCCATGTCGTGTTGTGTGCTAATTTGCTATTAGGCCTTGAAAAGTGGTTGGGCTTTGTTGTGTGAAACTTTGCTCCCCAAGTCATCGTCGTTGGTTTGTGCTTGGCTCATGCTAGGTCGAGCCCATATTGGGCATGTTGTGCTTCAGTGTCTACCGTCTACCCAACCAAGTGCAATCACTATTATCATGGGACTTTGAATTTGCCCTATTATAGAAAAGGTCGATAAACATTTTATTGAAGAACGCTTTATTGGCAATTTCTTTCATAGGTCACTTGTTACATGTCAAAATGTAAGCCTAGATTTCTTGATCTAAAATTGGTAGGGAGATGCACATGTAAGTTCCTTGGAGTCCTTATGACTTCCTTGTTCAACCCTTGAATTTTAGTGTGTTTCATGCTAGTGGCATGATGGATGTGCGAAAGGTGGAGTGTATTACCCTATGAAGCACGGGTACTCCTCTAGGACACCGAATCTCGTACCAGGTATGGGTACGGGCCGGATACAGCTAGGATTCGTCCCCAAAACGAATTGGGTAGGGTGGGTATGTGGGTTTGGTTTGGGTACGGATGGGGTGAATACGGGTACGTGGTGAGGACGACCACAAAGGAGAGAGACGTACCCGACGTACCCAGCCTACTTTAAATGAAATATAAAGGGGCAAAAATCAGATCTAGGGTTTTCTTGGAAAATTTCAAATTCTCACACTCGGCTACTTCAAGCGCACCCTCACTCCCGAAGTGGTCGACGCCCGGCCCACCGTCGGCAAGAACCTCCTTTTGTCGCTCCTCCGTCCATTCTCCGTTGCCTTGCCGTAGCTGCTCCTTGCGTGTTCTGTTTGTTTATTTTGTTATTCTTCCCAAGAGCTAAGATATGCAGTAAAGCATTAAGCATGTGAAAGAAGACATAGTGGAGTATAGGTGTACACCACCTTCTAAAAAAAAAATGTAGTGCTTATTGTTTATTGGCCCTAAAAAACAAAACTAACTTAATTACAAGACCTTTTTTTTAAGGACTTCTCCATTGTTCTTTACCTAACCCCATATAGTCATATACTTTTTGCTTATATTATTGTCTATATTTTTACATATATGTCGTTTAATATCTTTGTGCAAAAATTAAATGGAGATTATATCTATTAAAAATTTAAGGTAATATTATTCATTAAATATATTATTTATTTATTGTTTTTTTTGCCGAATCCAAGCTGTACCCGTTTGTGGACATTTTGATTTTGTCGTATTCCGTACCCGTACCTGTATCCCTCCCCGTATTCATATCGGTGCTACCTAGGTATTACCTTTGAGTTTAGTTAGTAAAGACTAGAATATTGAGGAGATGAGGAGATTTGTGGGAAATTGACGGGGTTTTCGTTCTTACTAGTATTATTATGGGGGTTTTGTACATGCTAGACTTAGTTTTATGCTTTTTAGTGTTTTTCTGGCATTTGAATTTGTTTTAAGTTGGAAAGGTAGATTATTTGGTTCCTTTAGTCCGTGAGATAATTTATTAGGCTATTACTTAACCTCTAATTATAGTGGCTTTATTTGGGTGTTTGGTTTTCATTCTATAAGTAAGAACATTAGTACATGTTTTTGGTGTGAGCTTAATGTCCCCTCCATCCTAGATTAGTTCGAACATCTTTTTTCTCATTTTATCCCATATTAGTTTGAACCCTTATATATTGGGAATGGTCCCACTAATTATATAATACTTGTCTCATACTCCTTTTGGCCCTCCATTCATTCTTTCTTTGAATAAGAAATACCCTATTCTCTATGTACGTTAAATTTTACAAATAAAACCCAATATGTCCTATCACATTTAAGATTTCAATAAAATAACAATTGATAACTACATAGCAATTCAGCTAGAAGAACTCTCTGCCATGATAATTGGTCGTAATTATCTGGGATAGATTGAGTAGTACTTTCGATTGTGAGTTATGCTCACGTTTCAATTAGTTGAACCAAAAACACTGATTATGGTTAGTGTCATCAATTTCCAAAATTTCGAAGATAAGCATGGGTCATAGTTAGAAAATGCGGTTTCAGTCACGATCGCGGTAACAGTCACGATGATGCAGGGATGATGCGGTTGTCGTACCGCCAAATAACCATGAGATATCCCTTGGACCCGTCTAAAGCGCGGTTTTTTACCCTTTATGATGCGGGTAGTATCGGTTCGGTAGATTTGAAAACCTTTACGACACAGGCGATACGATACGATACGATGCGGCTTTATTTTGAAACCATGGCATGGACCCAATTTCCACATGTAAAGCCACTATATAAACGAGACTCAAAGAGAGAAAAAGCTAGTTATAGTTGTTGGCTCTCAAAATTGTAAATAAAGATAGGATGGAAAAAGAGGAAATAACCAGGGGCCGAAATTATAAGAAGAGTAGAAGAAGACTTAACTCCTAGAGAGATAAGTAGAAGAGAGGGACGAATGAGTGGATTAAATGACTTTGCCTTTTTTTATTTGGGTCTTAGATTTTTAGCCAATGTGAAGCTTTCGGTTTTCTCATTTTTCTTGGCCTTCTAATCAATTTGGGTGTTAGGATTTCCCTTTTCCTTCAAGTTCAGATAATTGAAGGATGCGAGAGTATGGGTAGTTGATAGGCACAGTCATTTGTTCATGCAACGGCAAAAGCTTAAGGCCTTTCGCCATGTTTGAGATGGCCAATGCTTCACCATGTTTCTTTATTATTATCTTAGTGGAAGCTCTTAGTCAAATCAAAAGAGATGAGTTTTTGTCCGTTTCTTTTGATCTAAACACCTAATATCCTTTACCAAGATTTGTTTTGATGATATCCCAAAAAAGAACATTATGATTTCTTGAGATTCTCTTCCCAGAAAGCATTATGATTTCTTGAGTTTCTCTTCCCAGAAAGCATTATGATTTCTTGAGATTTCTTTCTGCAAAAGCATTGGCTGTTTTTATCATATGGTAACTAATGTCCTCAGTTTTTTTCTTGAGGAGAAATTAATGTCCTTAATTGATTAACTCATGTATTGCCTTTTTTTGAAATACTTTTGATATTGATTTTCATGTGTAACAGGACAAGAGCAGATGGATGAGAGCAGGCTATGTTGTGAGTATTCTTCTTCATGCTTAGCTTTTGCCTTAATAACCCATAATTGATTTCTCAATCTTTTTAAGATTATTAGATGAGATGATGGCCTTATATTAATTTATGATTCTGAAATAGATGTATCAGGAGTATTATATTTGTTAGTTTGAAATGACTAATAATCTCAACTATCAACTCACAATAATCCCAACTATTACCTGACATACGCGAAACAGTTTCACTTCATTGTTAAGTGGTTGAACCATAGTATTGATGTGTCACAATTTAAACGGATTAAATTTTGTTATTGTGTTAACCTTCCTTTCTCTACTCCCCCTTTCCCTCCCATGCAGAGCCCTGACCTGAATCCCTTCTCCAGTCCTTGGCTCCTTGCTACCTTCTCAGTCAATGTCCAGCCCCTTTTTTCCATCTCATACTGTCTTCGCGGACCACTAATATTCCTCCTCCCCTTCTTCATCCAGCTACCCCTCCCCTCATCTTCCGATCTTCCGAGGGTTGTACATACTAGGAATGTATCTCCCTCATCTTCCTTCACATCTTGCTTATATACAACAATTTGAATGAAAGATTGAATCTGATTAGTTCAGTTACTCTCTGCATTTCAGTTTCTCTAGTTCAGTTGAGTCCAAAAGAACGGGGCCTTAGAATCACAAAGTCTTGTCAAACTCTTTTAGAACCACGACCCAACACCTTGATCAAAGAAGATCTCAACCCTACAATGTAACTTAAAAGGAGCAACAATCAACCGTGTGACATTGCTATTGCTAGATATTTCCTCTGTTTTTTAAAGGTTACAACATTTTGACTTTTGCACTATTCATGTATCAACTTTGACCGGAATTTTTTTTCTAGTGTATACAACAAAATTAAGTATGTAAGATGTTGTTGGATTTGTCATGTATATATGCAAGATATCAACTTTCTATAATTTACAATAATAGATAATTAAAGATATTGATAGTCAAAGTACACGTTGCCAAACGTGCAAGCCAAACTGTTGAATCCCTAAAAAAGGATGAAGTATTTTATTATTATTAATATTTCTTTGTGTGTGTGGGGCCTTGAGTTACTGGTGAGTTACTTAATGAATTCCAGAAGTCACAACCAACTAAAAAACATTCAATGCGACTTTAGATGTGGAGATTGTTGAGATGGTCGTAAACCGTCTAATTTGTTGCTGCCCCTACTCTTTTTGTCTTTTACCAGCCCGTGAGGGAGTCTGAGGGGTCAAAGGAAGAGGACGTGGGACAGGAATTATCTTTGTTGGTTTGGTGGCTCGGGCTTGTCTCTTTTTGAGAAGCGAAGCCCAAAAGTTTGTGAACCTGCTCTTTTCCCTTTTTTTTTTGAGTTGTGAAAAATGGATTATTTGCATAAACTAATATAAATGCATTTTTAAAGAACTTACTACAATATATATGTATACACTAAATTTACTTAAATAAAACATATTAACAGAATACCATTATATGTTGGATGAATATAATAATTATTTTATTTTTAACCTCTTGCAAAATGCATGCTTAAGTCAAAGGATTTAGGGCCGCACTAAATTCAATACAAAAGAAAGAGAATGCATCAAAAAAATGAGATCCTCTGGATTTCAATACAAGCTTATTGTAGACTTCTTCTAACTCCAAAGGTTTTTTGGTCCCCCATGAGCCATTACCCAAGGTGCAATAACGGGGTAGAAAACTAGAGATAAAATCAAATATTTACTTTATAAGAAAATACCTATATATTCGGAGCAATGATTATGCTAGCAAAGTAGTTTAAGGCCCATAATAAATTAAAAAAAAAAAAGCTGAAACTTAAGTTCATTTGAGCTTGAATTGTGTTTGGCATTCAAATTGGATACAGCCAAGCCCAATTTTTGCATCAAGTAGAAGGCGAGCTAAGCTATAAAGGTCTCCAGCTTAAGCCCAGCTCAGATTCTCTATCTTCGAGCCAATCCTAATTTGAACTTCAGCCTCAAGCCGAGCCAAGCTACGAGGATCTAGAGCTCGAGCCTGGCTCAAATTCACTGTGTTCGACCTAAACCGAGCCTAAGGCTCAGGTCAAGCTTGCTCGAATAGTGTGTGTGTGAGAGCACGGTGTCTAAAAAAGAAGCCCTTGAAATTTGCTTTAAAATGAAATTAATCGATACCACAAGTCGAGGGTGAGGTTGGACTGTTTTGGGAAGGATCAGCTAAGAGGTGGAATTATTCTTGAGTTAATCAAAAGTTAAGTTTATTATGAGAGAAGGTCCCCAATGGTTAGGAATACTATTGTTAATTTTTTCTTCTTTGTATCATTACAACCTTAGTTATGACAACGAATGTGATGTTTTACTTGAACCCCTTTTTTGCTGAATAGAAGGTCAAACTAAACTTATGAAATGGCATCATTTCTTTAGATGATGTAAACTGAGGAAAATCTTGTGAGGAAATTCATAATATAACTCAATAAACATTGTGGAGAAAGAAATAAACATGTGAGATATTAACAGACTGAAGCCATACACTTAAGGGAGCATATATAATTTATTTTCCTAATGTTTGGAAGAATGTTAGTGGATAGGTCATTAGAAGGTCATTGTCGAGAGCTTAAAATCTGGATTCCAATATGGTGGTATCAATCTTGCTTGCGTGTTTATCTTTACATTAGAAAAAGCTCGTCTGAACTTTTTCAATATCTACAATGATGTTTACAAAATATGTGTTTCAGCCTTGGGAAGAAAGAATGAAGGAAGCTCGTGATCAAGGAACACTCGTTCTGCTTCAGAACTTGGATCCCACATACACCTCGCTTGAAGTTGAGGTAGCGATCTTACGAGATCTTCTATCATGGAGTTTGTTACGTATTTGGCTTCTGTTACAATTCAAAACCTGTACTCTTGTTAGTTGTAGGATTATGTGATGTGATCCAATCATGTGTAATGTTAAAATTTTGTGTCTTTGAAACATGTGCTTTATTGTCACTGTAGGTTTTTTATATAACATGATCTAGTTTATAAATGGTATGGTTGTATTGCCGATCCATCTTAAATTTTATTTGGTTTGTGGTTGGAAATAGAAAATCAAAAACTAATGAAAGACAGTTTTTTTTTTAAAAAGAAACATTTTTATATAAAAAAAACACATGTTCACAAACCAGGAGAAGTGAGCTTGCAATAGTTAGGGTACCTGCCTTCCCCCTACTCATGGATCACTTATGTCACAACTGTGGATATTGCCATATGGGTAACTATTGATATGCTAAAAAACATTGTCCTTCTCAAATCTCAATGAATGGGTAGTATTGATTTATCGTCCTCTATCTGCACAAAAGCCCACTCGCCCAAATAAAGGAGAGGATGGAAAACAAGATACACGATATAATTTGTGGTTGTTTTACGCTGTTTCGGGAGCATCATCTTTAATTTCGGTTATCCCTGCATCTTATGTCAGAACATAGTTTGGCATGGTTTTGGATATGGCTGCACTGCAAAAATAACACCACATACTGCTACGTCTAGCCCACATTCTGGTAAGTCAACCATTACTTTGCATTTTTTACCTGACAATAACTTCCCCAATTTGGCTTTAATTTAAGTGACATTGAAATTTTTGTTTCTAGGACAAGCTTTTGCAATCTTCAAAACCCAGGTTATAGCAAATAAAGTCGTTGGGAAGCTGGGTGAGGAGTGCTTAATGCTCCCAAATGGAAGGTGTGTAGAACATTTATATGCATTTTCTTGCTTGCTTTGGTACATTGATTGGAGGGGGGAGGAGTGGAAGGACTGAGTGTAAGTGCTTTATGCTCCCAAATGGAAGATGTTTAGAACAATTCTTTCATTTCAAGAAAGTTTCATATCTGCAGACAGAATTTCGAACACATTAATTGATGTAATTTACAGATTTGTTTAGAGTTAGCGGGTTCTTAGCTCTTACTCTTAAATTGTGTAATCTGTTCTTTCATTTTCTCGTAGTTCCAGTTGTCATTCTGAATTGTGCCTAGCATTTTAGGCTTGTATTCCATTTGATTGAAACTGTAATTGTTTTCTGCATGTGACTTCTATAGCTAGAGCATAAATGTCTGCTCATATGTTTTCAGACCTCTTGTAGGAAGCAGTGGGGTTCTAAGATTTCCTGGAAAGCAATCTTCATTCCCTGGTCACCTGGTCATTGACAAAGTTAGACAGCAAACACAGCGGGACTTGGTAATGTCAATTGGCTAAATTCCAATACTTCCTCCGTAACAAAATAGATGTTACACTTTGAAAATTGCACTATTCACCTACTATATTTGACCATGCATTTTTTAGGTTTTAGATAAAATCAACCATTACTATATGATATGTTGTTGGATTCATCTCAATGTATACTTTCATAATATGAACTTATAATTTTTACTAATACACAATTAAAGTTGTTAATGGTCAAAGTACTGCATCAACAAGCGTGAAAGTCACTTTGAAGTTGTCCTTGATTTTTTATGTAACATATTTTTTTTTGGATATTTTTATTTCCAGAGAGAAGCAGTTTCTACCTCTCATTCATCTCAGCCAAACACCCTTGAGTATGAGATGGCACTTGATTGGTGCGTACTACAAGAGAGATCAGACAAGTGGTGGAACAAGTTGCATAAGGTCTGCAGAGTTTTGTGGGGTGAGCTTTGTATCTTACTTTGAGTGATAATTTGCTCAAATCTATTTGTACCCTTTTGCAGGTCCAAAGAGAAGAAATTGAAAAGATGAATGTGAGGCTGAAGAAGTCAAAGTGAGCAAATCACTCTAGCTGGTTTCACTAGTAGCAACTTGGTGATTCTGCTGTTTTTGTATCAAACTGGAGAAGTAAAAGGTTCAAGCATATAGTAGTTCTTTTTTGGTATGTGCTTTTCTCCTACTATGTTTTTCTGCTGTTTTTTTCCCATTTTTGGTCCATATTCTGTATTTCCTATGGAGTGGTAGTATTACAAGTTCCATGTTTCCATTATTTGTGTTACAGATGAATTTATGGATGAAATCTCTCCTTTTCTTTTCCAGCTGAGCTTGATAGGATGATCAATTCTGCAGGTTTTAGAAAGATGTACATATTAGATCTCCTACTGGAACAAAGGCTCTGAAAGTCAAACAGCTGCTGATAACCAAGAAGAAATCTTGGTCTTCTAATGTGTCATACTGCTTAATGATACTGGGGGATTTTTGGCCTAGCAACTTTTATGGAATATAGACTTTAGTGGCAGTTGCCTTGTTTTTTTTTTTTCTAGGGTTTACTTTGGTTGTGTAGTTAGTTACTTGCCAGTTGCCACTGCTATCATGTTGTTCATATATGTACATATCTGTAAAAATAACTTGGTAGTCTTTGCACTTTTGTACTTTTATTTTGTTACTTCTTGCTTCGAGCTTCATGCACCCTTTTTATTTTCCCACCCATGTCCTCTCTCTTAAGTTGCAAGTTGTATCGTAGGGGAGCATCAGCCACTTTTTTCTGGATGGCCGATCTTCTGAAATTGCCAGTTTGAGATAATGTATGGAAAAGGTTGACACAAATAATGAATTTTGTTTAGGTGTGGATGCTAAAGAGCTGAACCAAAGCCAAGTTTGGGGTTCTGTTCAGCTTGTAATACTTACATTCAAGTTATGTTAGCAACAAATGGACAGTAACACTTCTCTCTCTAAACCAAATACTCTACCTTCTCTCTAAAACAGAAAGCACCTCTTTCCTCTAACCCTAGGAACTCGCCGGAGTTCCGGCGCCGCGTATATTTCCGGCGGGTTCTCCGGCGAGTTCCCCTTTTAGTTTCCTGTTTTAGTTTAACTGCTTTTTCTAGTCGGGTTCGTTCCTCGTTCTCTGTTCTTCGGTTTTTCCTTTCTCCAGCGGGTTTGCTACTGTGTTCTTTCGGCGGCCCCCGGCAACGGCGCACCACCAGCGTCGTTTAGTTTCCCCCTCCCCCTAGTATTTAGTTGGTCTTCCCCTAGTTTGAGGTCGTCGGTGACTTTGTCGCTCGGTTTCGGCTTTAGGCTTCCCCTTCCCCCTTCCCTTGTTTCGTGGTCTGTTAATCTAGGTCTGGGCTCCCCCTTCTCTTTCCCCGGTTAGGGCTTCGTAATTTTAGTTTGGGCTTCCCCTCCCCCTCTTTAGTATAGGGTTGTTAGTTTGGGCCTCCCCCTCCCCCTCCCTCTCGGTTGTCGGGTTTGGGCGTCCCCCTCCCCCCCCTCCCCCTCTAGTTAAGTCGGCCAAGATTGTGCGTCCTATTTTCCACATCCCTTTAAGTTATCTATCACGCTTTCGGTATTTAACTCTTGGTTGTGTTAGTATGGTTTTTTTACTTGTTATCTTAACCGCTTGATATTGTTGTCAATCATTCGGAAGTAGTCTTTGTCTTCAAGTTTTTGGATCCCGGGTTTAGTGGTTGGTTAGGATTTGCGTGGCAATTGATGTCATGGATGGAGTGTGTATTATCCGATTTTGAATATCGGATAGTTCTTCGAGATCTAACAATGTTAGATTTCAAACTTTCTTGGTAATGATTTTATTAATCATTGCCGTCAAAAAACCATATTTGAAGGCGACTCTCCAATTTGTCAATTGGATTTATTATAGCACGTCAACTCATTTGAGCTTCTCATCAAAGGAGAAGCTCCGAAATACCCTTCCATCGTGTATTGAGTCATACGGAAAGTGACTCTTCCAGAAGCTAGGTTGTAGAATCCCATGTGACAAGGTCACGGGGATTGGTCCGGTTGTAGAATCCCCTGTGTGACGAAGGTCACGGGGATTGGTCCGCCATGCTTGAGATCATAATCTCGCTATTACTTTGTTGCTCCGCCTGTGAAATCAACCCTCTCCTTCCTTTCCCTTCGTCAGGGTTCTAGCGATCGTCATCCACCAGCAGAAGAGTTATCTCAGATCTCCAGATCGAGCAGTTCTATCCTAGTTTAAGTTTAAGCTGTTTTTGCTTTTGTAATTGTTTAGTAAGAGCAAGCATCGCTCAGTTTAGTTTGATTGTATTAGCGGTAGGCTGTACTTCCGTTTTTTTTAATTAATGCATATTTTACCCGTTATCAAGATGGGGTTTGGAAACCCCCGACCCCATGAAAACTTACATCTCCTCTCCACCCCTTCAAACTCTCCTCTGCTTTTCTCTAGTCCTCACTCACAAATTCAAGAACCCAAAAATTTCCCCGTTGACTGTTTTTGACCAAGCTCAAGTGGTGAAGATGATGATTTGCCTCCTCCAGCCATCTACCCAGCACCGACGTCAGAACCAATTTTATACAACGCGATTGTTTTTCAATCCAGGTAAGTATTCTATCTCTTTTACTAATTTCATTCATCTTGATTAATTATAAGTTTGCAACAATTTATCTGAATTGCAATGAAACCATTCCTAATTTCCAATTGCTCTCTATTATGATAAAATCCCTAGGTGGGTTTTCTGTTTTTAGTATGTATATGAACTTATGCTATCGTTTTTCATGGAATTCGCTTCAGTATGGTAGCCAATTATGGAGTCTTTGTCAAATTTGTACTTTGTCCTTCTGTTCTTATGGCCTTCAACTTGAACCTTGTGTAATTTTTTCCTTTCAGTCCTATTCTAGCTACCTCTGCATTCTTTGCAATTGTATACTTCCTTCGTTCCATAATAAGTGAAACATAGGGATTGGGCACAAGATTTAATAAACATCACTTTCAAAAGCTAAAAAGTCATAAAATACCCTTTTCATTATCAAAAGGAGGAGAGAAAGAAACCACACAAGCCATTGTGATGTGTTGACTCGGTCATTTTGTCACTTTCTTTTTTCCATTTAAGGTATGTTTTACTTATTTTGAAACGTTCTAAAATAGTAAGTGTTTCACTTATTATGGAACGGAGGAAGTATATCTGTTCAGTTCACAATGTTTGGTGACATATATACCTGTTGAAACAATCTTATGTCATGTATTTCAAGATCAAGATGGTTTAGATTGGTCTGAATGTATATTATTTGGGTGGGTTTTCATACTGAAAAAACATGTTGTGAGTTTCTTTTATCTGAAAACACATACAAAATTAAGCCTTGTGATTTCTTTTGGGAATTGCTAAATGACGCCATTTTTTTTGCTTACTAACGCCATTTATACTTGTATAATACATGTATTTTTGTACATTATACATAGTTTGTAAACAAACCTTTCCTCTTTCCCTTACTTTATTTACTCACATATGTTTCTCATTTCCACACATCCACACATTCTAAATTTTTTTATTCACTTTCATGGTCTCTCAATATTTCCGGTTTTGACCACCGAAATACCAACGTTGACCAACTTTGACCGGCGGTGACCAAGAAGAAAAACATACTCCGGCTTCATGGCAGACAATGTAAGTATTTTTTTTGCCGTTACCGGTGGTCGGGCGCCTAAATTAGGCGGTTGACCGCCGGTGAGCGCCGGGAATTAGGCGCTTGACCAGTCGTCACCCTAATTTAGGCGCTTCACCAGTTGGTTAACCGCCTAATTTAGGCGCCTGACTAGCTGGTCAACCGCCTAATTTAGGCGGTTAACCTGCAGGTCAAACGATCTGATATTTGTCTTTTGTAAAAGCATGGTTAATATAGTTTTTATTGAAAGATTGTAGGTTTAAATTTGTAATATATGTAGTTTTAGCATGGTTAATAAACTCATTTGCTAAATGACATGTACATTTTGAATAATATGTTTACATGATATTAACTATGTTCATATGAAGTAGAAATGTAGAATATATGTAAAATTTACATGATAGAATTGACTACGTTCATATGTAGTAGGAACATGATATATTATATGCATTTTACCTACATTTTTAGCATATTAGAGTAGTTATATATTTAGATTTTTAGCATATTAGAGTAGTTATAATATACTAGACATAAATGATTTAAATAGTGAAAACTACAAGTAAATAATATTATTTTGCATATAAGAATAATTATTAAACTCACCTTAAATTAAAAATGCATGAAAATATAGGCGTTATATATTTTTTGCTTAAAAAGTATTAGCAGGCGTCTTATTAAGGCGCATGTCCAAGTAATTGCCAGTGTTATTTTGCAGTTTGTTACTGAATTATGACTTCTATGGTCTTTAATAGGTTCCATACTCGAGCAATGATGGAGACGGGGTTAATTATCATAATAGATTTATGATAAGTGATAGATTCAATATGGTTAAAGAGGCGTCTGATCGTCTTAATGCAATAGCAGTTCCCATAGACTTTGAATTGGTTATTGACTCGTATAAGAAGAATAATGGTCCCCGTGTTTGCTATTTGAAATGTTTTCGGGGGACGAGATACAAGGGAGATAAGGAAGACCCAAGAAAGGTGAAACGGCCTAATACATCGACAAAGTATTGTGGATGTCCATTTAGGATTAACTTGGTTTTGGGGGAGCAATGGCGTGTGCGGATTCCCAAAAGTCAATATGGGTTTCACAACCACGCATTCATAGTATATGCGAAGGGCCACGAGACGGACAAGTGGGCTCGATGATGATGCTAGGCGGATGGTTCGACAAATGAGTGATGTCGAGACGCGCACCGAGAAACATTCAAGGCTCGCGTAACGAAGCATACCCCCATCTTCACCAAACGATAAAACATATATACAACGAAAGGTATTTTTGCAAGATGGAAGGCCGTGAAGAGCGGACTTCAGCTGAAAATTTTCTGCACCTTGCTAGCTTGAAAAACTATGTGTCATGGTCATTACGAGATGATGATGGAGTTATTACTCATGCATTCATGTCTCATCCTGGTGGTACGAACGCATTTCGTACATATCCTTGGGTTGTTGGCATCGATTCAACGTATAAGACGAATCGATACGGTATGCCTTGTTATGAGTTATTTTGTGGGGTTGTTGCACTGTTCTACCATTGACTGCACCAACAAATGTGGATCGACCGTGTTATGAGTTCGTTATGCTGCACCTAGGAGCGTTTCATCAGCACTATATCCGCCTACACTTGGCTCCTGATTTCCCGATGCCCCCAATTGCTGCACAGTGGTATAATTTGAGAGATGATACTGTAATTGGATGGGAGCATCGTTACACATCACGGATTCATTCATGGAATGTTCATTATGGGAACACGTAAATAAGTTGTAAATATTAATGTACGTAATATTATGTTATAAATTTGTCCTATCTATTAAAGTTGTTTATTATGATCTACTTAATGTCAATGTATAATTCTACTTAATCAATAAGCAATTCTAAAGGAACACCGAATTTATATACTCGAAATGTAATTATGTGTAATAGTAGAAAAAACAATGAAATTCAAACGGCATATCATTTGCATAAATATAACTAAATCATGTAATAGTAGAAAAAACAATGAAATTCAAACTACACATCATAGGCATAACTTTAACTACATCATCCATGTTACATGAAAATATAAATACAAATCCCATTACATTGAAAAATAGTTGAAATGAAAATAAGAATACAAATCGTCGAAAATACATAGATGGACTAGGGGGTGGAAATGGGTGAGGGTTGCGGCGTGGGGCCACACCACGTGTACAGCCTCCATGTATCATACCACCTCATCGGAATCGTCAAATAAGCCTCGAAAATCAGGTAGATGGCTAGTGTCCCGTTCAATAAACGGCTCCATCAACAGAACATCTCAGTCAACACCTGCATATATTAGTAGATAACAACACAATTAGAATTTAATATATAATTTGTAAACACTTAATTTCAATCAACTATAGAATATAACATACCCGATCTGGCACCAAACCCGCCTCATACTGTGATGTGTGTCCACCATCAACATCACCATCAGGCAACTCAGTCGGGTTAATGATGTAAGGATGGGAGTAGGTGATATACCACCGCAAGAAAGCATCTCGTCGAGAGGGATGGATCGCGCCTTCGTCGAGCACCCAACATAAGCTGTGAAGAACGGGGAAATATCGACCACGTCTCGTCGCCGCGCTACAAATGAGAAATCGACCCTGTACCTATCCCCCGTGAAGGCCTATAGCAAGACTCCGGCTCCAAGATGGCGTGAGGGATCTCCCGAATGAATCCAAGCCGGCGTATAGTTCGGTCGGACATATACGGCTCAACAATATCCAAGTATCGCAGCCACCCGTAGTACGTGCTCCGAGGATAAGCCGATACCGGACATATACCATAAGGTAACCAATCAACCTGCATGGCATTCATTCCATCCAATGCCTGTCGAATAATCAGTAGGCGGTCAATCCCCCTGCTCTCATGCCGAACATCCCAACAAACTACCGAAGCAGATCCTACAGGAACCATCCTCCTAGTCCGATTCGGTCGGAACATAGGAAAATACTCGTAAATCCATGCCTCGCAAAAGCGTGAGGCAACCACATATCACGTCGCTGAATCAGCACGACTAGCTATACCAAGTCGCCTATATAGGTACGCTAATGTAGCCGCACCCCAAGAATACCCACTCACATCCTCGGGATACATGACAAAAACGATAGTGGTAACGGACGGACTCGGTTGCCACTCTTATCAACGAATAGAGTGGCACCAAGGAAGGTCGAGCATATAACCTCGACATCGGGGTGGGCCTGACCCGATCCGCAGCAGTAACATCTCTCGAATCAAAGAATCAATGTATAAACCACCACGCCCAATGCGCCTTCAAAAGGCGCTCCTCTCCATCCCAAAGAGCTCTGCACATGAACTCTTCACGTCATCCCATGTACCAAAGTCACCTGCAATCAATCCATCTGATGGGATATGGAGAATAGAACTCACATCGTGGAGCAAGATACTCATCTCTCCGAAAGGGAGGTGGAAAGAGTTTGTATCCTATTGTCACCTCTCGACAAACGCACATATCAACTATGATCCAAATGATCAAACATAATATCGTGCAAGTGACTCAATCCAAGAGCTTTGTATCATCCCCTCGAAGCTCGGAACTCATACCAGGTGTACCATGCCCGAAGCTTCTTGCACGTCTTCTCCCGTTTATGACACTTCAACATAGTCCTCTCGCCCTCTCCAGCCCCAAATACGTGCCGCTATGTGCCCTCCAAAACTCGGGATGACACTACCATCCACCGCCCACCTGGCCTAGCGTCACGTACTAGCCATGTAGTGTCATCCTCCGTCACCTTCCTCTTGGCCGTCCTACTACTCCCGGAACCCTCGGCATTGCACGATGCTCCATCTCGAAGAACGTGCAAACCGACCACGAGAGGTACGTGGTCCGCATCCCCTAGAAGCACGACCCTCCTCCGGCCCGTCGATGGATGCTCCTCCCGACTATCATAATAATCACCCGCCTCGCTGCTCGTTCCCCGCCATCGGATCCCTTGTCCAAGGTGGGTGAGGTATCCACGCCCCAACATTCATAATGATCGGAGTAGGCATTGCAAAGGACAAAGGAGGAATTTCCGGTACCTCCTCTCGTTTCGCGCCCGATGAAGACTCGAGTGCTCCTCAAAAGGTCATCTCTAGCCTTCCTCGATGAGATCGTCACTCCTCTCCGATGAGGATGACGATGACCCGAGCAGAGGGCAAAGATGACTTAGCTTTGCCCTTGTCTCGTCCACTCATCTTAAATTATAAGTATAAAATTTCATTAATATTAATTATGTAATAATATGAAAAATCACTTACATACACTAATTTTATGCGTGTAAAGATTTCTAATTATTTTTCTAAAGTTCATTAACTATCTATTATATTTCATTAATTTTTTCAGCTTACACATTTTTCTACTTTAATACACCATAATTAATAAAATGTCATAATAATAATTTCCTAAACCAAAAAAATTACAATTTTTTTTTATAATTAAACTAAATTAGGCGCCTTACATTAACCACACGTAAGGTGAGGCGCCTAATTTAGGTGCCTCAACCACAGGTGAGGCGCCTAATTTAGGCGCTTTCACCGGCGGGTTGGGCGCCTAAATTAGGCGCCTCCACCACCGGTCGGGCGTTTAATTTAGGCGCCCAACCACCGGTGAAGGCGTCTAAATTAGGCGCCCCACTGAGGCTGAGGCGCCTAAATTAGGCGCCCCCTACCCAATTTCATTTCAAATTTGACATTTTCAAAGACTACACAAACCCATTTCTAGTCTAACATATGCAATTTTCTACTATAAAACACCATAATTAACAAAGTTTTTTAATTATTAATTTCTAAACTAAACATATTTTCATAAACAACATTTTTATTTCCAGAAATTACAACCTGAAAAAAAAAAATTAGAACTTCGCCGCCTAAAATAGGCGCCCCCTCCCCCATGCAATTTCCTTTCATTAATTTTTAAACTAAAAATATTTTCATAAACAACATTTTTATTTCCGTAAATTACAACCCAAAAAAAATAAAAATTATTACTTCGCCGCCTAAAATAGGCGCCCCCCCCCCATGCAATTTCCTTTCAATTTTAACATTTTCAAAGATTACACAAACCAATTTCTACTCTAGCATATGCAATTTTCTACTATAAAACAACATAATTAACAAAGTTTTATAATTAATAATTTCTAAACAACACATATTTTTTTTTTCAGAAATTAAAACAAAAAAAAAAATTAATTTGGGCGCCTAAAAATGGCCCTTGCACCTCTGGTGGCCCGCCTAAATTAGGCGCCCAACCACTGGTGTCAGGCGCCTTTTTTAGGCGCCCCATATTTTTTTTCGCATTTGCACACTAACCTTTCGCCGAAAGTTCCTCGTTACCGGTGTTGCCGGAGTTTTTGCCGTCTCCTCCGTCCCCCAAGTCTCGCCGGAGCCGAACTTTGTTGCCGCCGGAGCCGATTTTCGTTGTTGCCGGAGTCCACCCGGACTAGTTGCCGACGCCGGAGTTAGCCCAGCTTCGTCGCCGCCGCCTGAGAAAATTCGCCGCGCCGGATTGTTGTTCTTGAGATAGATCTAGTGAGAGAGTGAAGGAGTGAAGGAGAAGGAGAGTGAAGGAGAAGGAGAGTGAAGAGAGCGAAAGAGTAGGAGAGTGAGAGAGAGGAGGGTCTTTGAATAGTGAGTACATGAATAGTGATGTACATGTATTATACATGTACATATGGCGTTAATAAGAAAAAAAATGGCGTCATTTAGCAAATGAGTTTCTTTTTCTAGTGTTTATCTGCACCTTCGATGCAACACCATCGTTTTTATGGACTACTCCACGTTGGGGCAATTAATTAAGGCTATGTTTACATGTCATGTGAGATTGATTTATTTTACTATGTGTCATATCAACATTTGCAAAGGCCTTCGCATATGGGTGCCCTCTTTGATAAATAGATTGGTTTTGTTAAGTCATATACCACATATTAAAATGATATATACCATGAGATTATCAATCTACACATATATTGGCCACGTCTTGGATAACTGGCATAATTATCTTGCAATTACTAATATGTATGCTCTATCTCATGACAAAGTCATGGCCCGATATAAATATTGTGCTCTCTTTGCTATTGTATAAGCCTGACTGTAAATGTATTAATTGCCACAAATCTGCGTGTAAATGCCACTTTTGGGACTGGCGCATAGCCTTGCCCAGCATCATTCGATGCCTGCCTAGACACTTGGTGTCTTTGAAAATTTATATGCTTAACCATTGTAAAAACTACTGTTGGAGGCAATGCAACGTCGTTGGAAGGATCCTACATTATCAGACTATACATCGACTATCAAGCAATAGCAAACACCTCATACGATGGATATATGCATTTCCTATGAAACATAATTTAATCGTAACTTTCTTACTTTTATGTTTATTGATTGGAACTCTCTATTATTCTTGCAATAATTCTACGCGATTGCCTTTCGGCCTTGCTCAACATTCTGTGATACCTACCGAGGCTCACGTCTTATGTCGACAATTGAATAGTACTTTAAATATAAGTAAACCATGAAAATTATTAGTTGGAATATTCAAGGTGCTAAAAAACATAATGCCCTTGGTGAGATTCTTTTTCTCACTCGAAAATACAAACCTGATGTTCTAATCATAATTGAAACCATGAGCTCAAAAATAAATCGACAGAAGATTCTTAATGCCCTGGGTTTTGATGATATACTCATTATAGATCCGATTGGACATAGTGGTGGAATCTGGGTACTATGGAAAAATCACTCTTATTCTATTACACCGCAAACATCATCGTCCCGGTTGGCTCACTTCATAGTTCAAGAAAAATGCTCGTCTTTTTCTTTTTGGCTCACTGGTATTTATGCTCTTGCCCAAACTATTGATAAAGCTCCATTTTGGACCGAGGTAATTGAATTCTTCTCCAATCTTCACCTACCTTGGTGCCTTATTGGAGATTTTAATGAACTCTTGCACATTAGTGACAAAAAAGGAGGGATTTATGCCACCCCTTCCCGCTGTCAAATTCTCTCGAATTTCATATTCTCTTGTCAGACTCAAGATGTTTTCAGCCCCCCGAACTCATTTTCTTGGAAAAAGAGACATAATGACCAATATATATATGAAAAACTTGACCGTTGTTTAATCTCTCCCCAATGGGCATCAAAGTACCGAAATTCATTTCTCCACTATGAGGGTTATACCTGCTCTGATCATGCACCTAAAATATTAACTACAACTCAAATAAGACAATATAAGCCTGCTAGATTTCGTTTCCAAAATGCATGGACTAATGATCCTAATACGAAAAAAATTGTTAGCAAACATTGGCACCAACAATATTCACGTTCGCATTTCTACAATATAACCCGAAAACTTCAGTTTATTAAACAAGAACTCAAGTTATGGGCAAGGAAAATTTTTGGACATCTTCAACAGAAACTTGAACAGAATCATTCTAGATTAGTAAATGTCCAACAACAGTTGCTCCAGTTCCCTAGCAATCCTCATATTGAGCAGCACTTAGAACGACTAGTTCGGCAACGAGAAAGACGGTTAACCTTCAACCAAAAGTATTGGGGAAAATATTCCCGAAAACAATGGCTGACAAAAGGAGATCAAAACTCTTCTTTTTTTCATTCCAAGATTACTGCTAAGTTTAAACATCGACGAATTTTGTGTATTAAAAATCAATTGAATCAATGGGTCGATACCCCGGATGAAATCCACAATGCTTTTTTATCAGAATTTCAAGAACGATTTAAATCCGCTCACCGATCTCCTCGCCCTGTCTCCACGCCTTGTATCTCCCCTATTGTCTCTAATACAGATAATTCCCATTTAATAGCTCCTATATCTGACAAAGAAATTAGAGATGCTATCTTTAGCATTGATCCCACAAAATCTCCAGGATCAGATGGGTATGGATCTAAATTCTTCCAACAATATTGGGATATTGTAGGTCCTAACATCTGCAGAGTCATACATGATTTTTTCAATCATGGTCACCTTCTTCGTAGTGTTAATCATACATTAATCACTTTGATACCGAAAATAGCTACTCCTGAAAAACCAAATCAATTTAGACCTATCAGCTTATGCACCACATCATATAAAATTATATCGAAAATCTTAGTGGAACGTCTTCGACCAATTCTTGTTAAAATTATCAGCCCCTTTCAAAATGCCTTTACTCCTGGAAGGTTAATCCATGATAATGTACTTATTGTTCAAGAAATCCTGAATATCTTTAACAAATCAAAAAGTAATATGGGATGGTTCGCCCTGAAATTAGATATAGAAAAAGCCTATGACCGTATAGAATGGGATTTTTAAGCACATGCCCTTAAAAGTTATGGTTTTCATCACCAATGGATCAAATGGATCATGCAATGCATTTCGACTGTCTCCTACTCACTCGTCATAAATCAAGACACAACCTCTGTCTTTCATCCTTCTCGAGGCCTTCGTCAGGGTGACCGTTTATCGCCGTATCTCTTCATTTTATGTATGGACATCCTCTGTCGACAACTGGATTTTGCAGCAAAAAATTCAAAGTCAGGAATTGGAATCAAACTTGCCCCACATTCTCAGATTATTCCAGTACTATTCTTTGCTGATGACGGATTATTATTTTGTAAAGCTAACTTAGATTCTGCCCACCGACTCAAAAATATCTTAGACTCTTTTTGCCTTAATTCAGGACATCTAGTGAATTTTCATAAATCACCAATCATGTTTTCTAAACATGTCCCGAATTCTAGGAGAAGATCAATTGCTGGTATTTTCAATATGACCCCAAAGGTTTTTTTGGGAAGATATTTGGGCGTTATCTTCTCCAATTATAAGCCAGTGCCTAGCGATTTCCACCATTTAGTTCAAAAAGTTGACAACAAAATTAATTCTTGGCACAATCATTTTCTCTCAAAAGCTGGAAAATCAGTTCTTATTCAGAGTCACTAAAAATCTTCCCCAGCCTATCTAATGGCAACGACTCAGGTTCCCATGAAAATATGTTCTACAATAGATAATATTAACAGAAAGTTTTTTTGGCGCTCCTCAACGAACTCGTCTGGGCTATCCCTAATTGCGTGGTCAAAAATCTATCGCCCTAAAAAATATGCATGGTGGGTTAAATTTTCGGAAAATGGGCCATGTAAATGAAGCATACTTAGCTAAAATGGGCTGGTGAATCCTTTCTGACCAACACTCTCTCTGGCCAACTCTTATGCGCCAAAAATATCTTCGAAATACTTCTTTTTTTGAGTACAAAGCTAAGCCACAAGATTCTCATATTTGGAAGTCTATTCTTCGATCTCGAGCGCTTCTAAGGAAAGGAATACGTTGGAAAATTGGAACTGGAACAAATGTCTATTTTTGGATAGACAACTGGTGTGCCATCAAAGCCTTATTGAAATGTTAAATCTTCAAATCACGTCTATTGCTAATCGGATCTTCTTCGTTAGTAATGTCATTCTTCCATCAAGACAATGGAATGTTACTCTCCTTAGTGACTTAGTCCCATCCCATATAGTCCACTTAATATTAGGGATTCCTATCCCTAGCTATCCTACCCCAGATGTTCCTTGTTGGGGGCTTACTAGCTCTGGTGAATTTTCTGTTAGAACAGCTACCTGGCTAGCTCATGGAATTAATTCTAACAGTATTACTTGGCCTTTTAATTGGATATGGAAAATTAATGTAGCCCCTAAAGTACAAATTTTTCTATGGCAATGTCTACAAAATGGTCTGCTATTGAAATTAAATTTAGCTGACCGTCAAATCACTAATGACGCTCTTTGTCCCCTTTGTAAATCTGATAATGAGACTCTTAACCATTTATTTTTCACATGCCCTATACTTGGTCATTATTGGAATTCAGATTCTATACGACCAAAAATCCGGCATATTTGTGCCTCAAGATCTTGTACAAAGCCTAACATCTCTCCGTCCCTACCCTCAGGCCTTACAATTGTTCTATTACAATTTGTGGAGCATTTGGAAGGAACGCAATTCAATAGTCTTTGAGGAAAATATGCTTAATTTAAATCGTATTTATTACAGAGCCTAGCATCTGTACTTGGAATGGACTACTCGAACTATGATGGATTTTTCCTTTACTATATCTTCACTTCCTTGTTGCAGGTTCCCTACTTACATTGCAGTTAGCTGGCAGCCTCCTCCCTCTGGATGCTTCAAGCTACACTTTGATGGTTCTGTTATTGGTTCCTCAGCTGCTGCCGGTGTTGCCATTCGCAACTCCGTTGGCCTTCTTGTAGCCGCACAAGCTTATCGATTTGGCCAAACCTCAGCTCTCGTTGCTGAAGCATGGGGATTAAGAAATGGACTTATACTTGCCATTCATCAGCATATTCAAGATCTATATATTGAAGTACTTATATAGATAATCAAGTACTTATATAAGAGTGTTGCAAGGGCATTACACTTGCCCTTGGACTATCCAAACACTCATTGACGACATTCAGCAGCTGCTTCGTCACTTTAGATTCTACACTATTAATCATATTTTTTGGGAAGCTAATCTACTATCAAAAAAAGGCCACAATATTTCTGTTGCATCAGTTGACGTGGATGTTTCAACAGAACCTTCGTTAAATAAAAGTGTTCTTCTAGATTCGTTAGGAGTCTCCCTTGAGAGAAGGGTGTCCTAACTTTCCTTATGTACTAAAAAAAAAGTACAGTATAATTAATAATATTCATATTTAACTAGCAAAACCTAGTTTCAATTTAGTGAAAATCGGATTTCTCTCATATCATGGTTTTATTCACTTTAACTAATTTTGTCTGAAATAGTAACTGATGATCTGTCTAAAATTATATGAACTTATCTGAATTTAATTTATTTGAACTTCTTTTATTTGAATTAATTCTGATTGAATTAATTTTGTCTAAAATTGTTTTATTTGTCTGTAGTTGTCTTAAAGAAAACTTATTTTGTCTCATAATCTGAACTTATATAGTCTGAAATAAGTTAAAACGAATAGACCTTAAGTTAGTTGACATTCACTTGAAAGTTCCTTTGTGTGTTAATGTTTGTTTATTCATATTGAGAATTTACTTTCATTTGATTGCACTTTGAGAACAACCGGCGTGTGTTTATTTCCAATAATTATGCCGTGATTGGTTCATGTGCCATTGGTTTCCTTAGGAGGATTGTTCTCAATATATAGGTGCTACTATGAACAAGCCCTTAACACAACGTAGTCTAACGTATAGCCTTGATATGCCACCATCTTAAACACCACTGCGCAAAGCCTAAAGAAAAGGAACAAAGAAGGGAATAAAAATAATAGGAAAGCAAAGGTGTCAACCGCAAGAAGAGAAGACCATAAGAGAAGAAAATGAAGGAAATGCATAGAAACGTAGACACGACCCCAACATGAATAAAAATGAAGGAAATGCTCGCATGCATTACACAACTTAAGACAGAATCCCTATACTTTGAGCATGATCTCAAGCAGAATCTCTTATGATCTCAACTTTTTAAGATTTTTAAACCTCTATACAAAGTATGTTGTGGTTTATTAAAAAAGGGAAATTCTACATGCTGACCTCCTACTTTTAGTTTTTCTATTTGGTGGCAGGCCAATAAAAGATTTATACAAAGTGACATCCTACTTTAAACAATTATACATAGTGCCCCTAATCCACTTAAAACTTAGCTAACAACCCAATTAAATATGAATTACTAATCTACCCCTAAGTTAATTATCCTAACACAAAACCCTTTTATCCCTCGTGTTTTTTTATCACCCTAATTCCTCAACTTTCCCTGTCTGCTCTCATCCCTCTGTTCTCTCTGTTTTTCCAATGCAAACTCTATAGTGTTATTATCAATCTGAGGTTCCACTTGAGGTAAACTCGATGTCTGCTATCAATCTGAAATTCGTTGCTGCCGTAAATTTGCTGTGAGGAATAGCATGCCGCATACATGTGCTTTAGAACGGTTTGCAGCGGTATGTGTTGTCTTGGTCAGTTGGTGATGAGTTGATGACATTGGCAGTATTCTTTTTATGTGGCTAATTTTAAAGTAGACTAGTACCTCAAATTGTCATTGTGCTTCTACGTGAGATTTTGTTTTCTTTTTAATCATGGAATACACATATCTGTAAATTGTGACTCATTTACCAGCATTGTAGTATATCTCATGCCAATGAGATATCATTTTATGAATCGCTTTGGATACAAAAAGAAAGGACTATTATGAAACATTATGGTGAAGGACGTAAAATAAAGTATTTCAGTTGAACTGAAACGAATTCGAAGGCTCAAGGAGGATTTTAAACAAATTCACGCGCAGCTATATCATGATTTAAAGTCTGTGCTTCCCCTCAAAAAAAATGTAAAGGCTGTGCCGTGGCTTTCTACTAATGTAATTACTCTTTGGTGCAAAGAGATGGATTCAATATTTTTTTTTTTTTTTTTTTTGTGACAATGGTGGATTCAATATCTTATATATAAAGATGCCTTCTTTTTTATCAAATATAAAATAAAGTATTGCTCTTGTAGAGAGAGTTGTTAAGATTCATGGTTAAGAAGGAGGAGAAGAACATAGAGCGTGATTTTGAATGGGTGGGGGAGGGTTTTATTATGTTAGGATAATTAACTTAGGGTAGGTTAGTAATTATTAGGTGGTTAGCTAGGTTTAGTGGATTAAGGTCACTATGTATAATTGTTTAAAGTAGGATGTCACTTTGTATAAATCTTTTTTTGGCCTGCTACCAAAAAAAAGTAGGAGGCCACCATGTAGGATTTTCCTATTGAAAATTATCAGTTCAAAAAGATCCTTATTTTTAAGATACAATTTTAGAGAGACAAACCAACAACGCATTATGCAATGTTCTTAAGTTCTGATGAATAATTTTTATTAATTATGCAACATATAGAATTGGTAGACTTTTTGAAATCTTATAACCAAAATATGGAGACTAACATTATAACTGAATGAGCCCCTAATAATTGGTAGATAATTAAACTATTTGTTTGGGCATTGAGGCAACTACTCCTTATATTCCCCCCATCATTGTTGGAGGAGGCTTTTAGACCTATTTTCTCATCAAATTAATTAGACCTATTCCACCGTCATTGAAGTATATTACAACTTTTTGACATCTTTAGTTGTTCCCCTTAATCTTTCAAGGTAATTGATTGGGGTGTTCTCCAACTAATCATAGTTAGTTATGACATTAGTCTTCACTATTTGGGCACCGTAGGAAAGGGGTTCAAGGAATATATCTTGTCCTTAATTGATTATGATTAGTTGGTTAGTGGGTCGGAATCCCGAGATGAAGCACCAACGAATTTGGATTGGAGTAGAGTGAAATAGCTCTTTATCTAGGAAATGGACTATATATGACAGAAAATAGGTGAGAAGCAATTGGTTGAACAATAGGGTGCTAGAATTTTTTTTTCCTTTTGAGCGAGAGTGTATTTTGAACATTCCTTTTAGTTCCCGTCTCCCTGATGATGCATTATGCTGGGATTTGGAGAAAGATGGTGATTACTCTCTTCGTTTGGCCTATCGAGCCATTTGTGGTGAGTTGGATGGAAAGAGAGTGGTTTCATCGTCAATGGGCTCTAAGGCCCTGTTCTTTCGGACTTATTTTCAGTTCAGTTCAGTTCAGTGCAGTATTATTATTATTATTATTATTATTATTATTATTATTATTATTATTATTATTATTATTATTATTATTATTATTATTATTATTATTATTATCATTACTATTATTATTATTATTACTATTATTATTATTATTACTATTATTATTATTATTATTATTATTACTACTATTATTATTAATTATTCTTATTACTATTATTATTATTATTATTATTATTATTATTATTACTATAATTATTAATTATTATTATTATTATTAATTATTATTATTATTATTATTATTATTATTATTTATCATTTATTATTATTATTATTATTATCATTAATATTATTATTATAATTATTATTATTATTATTATAATTAATTATTATTATTAATTACTATTATCAATTATTATTATTATTATTATTATTAAATATTAATATCATATTAACTATTATTATCAGTTATTATTATTATTCATTATTATTATATTATTATTATTATTATTTAATAATTATTATTAATAATTATTGATATTAATATTAATTATTAATATTATTATTAATTATTATAATTATTAATATTAATTATTATTATTATTATTAATTATTATTGTTATTATTATTACTATTATGATTATGATTATTATTATTATTTAGTTCAATTCGGTTCGTTCGGTTCGGTTTCTCCCCAAAAGAATCGAGGCCTAATCTATGGAGTAAAATATGGTAGGCTAATACTCTCCCTCATGTTAAACTTTTCTTTTGGAGGCTTGTCATGGGGACTTGCCAACAAACAGGGGTTTGAATAAGCGTGTGTAAAATATGGAACCATTGTGTAATGTTTATGAGGTGGAGGATGAAACGGAGCTCCGTTGCTTGTGGCATTGTGTTATTACGAGGCTTATCTCGGATTCAAGTAGGGTAAGTGAAAGTAGTGGCGGGGTTTATTGCTCCTTTGGAGACTTGGCATTGGCGTGTCCGGAGAATCTCCTTGTATGGAGCATGGATTTTTTATGATGATCTACTAGGCTATTTGGAATGCAAGAAATAGGTGGTTGTTTGAGAGGGAGGCTTGTGATCCTCACCAAACAATGGCCTACGTGCATAAACTCATGGCAGAACTTTATATGGAAGCTATAAATAGGTGTTTTGTGGGACTAACTGCTCAGCAACACTGGAGACAAATTGGGGGAGGGGGCACTGTCCAAGCTTAATGTGGACGGGGGGCCGTTGGAAGGGTTTGGCGTGTCAACTGGAGCAGTGATTAGGGAGACGGATGGTAGGGCGTTGCTTGCTGCAACGTGGAAGGTGGAGGAATACTGGGAGCCGTTAATTGTTGAGGCAAATGTTAAGTCATTTAGTATCCAGGTGGCTGTGGAGTTGGGTTCGGAAAGTGGTTGTGGAAAGCGATTGTTTTCACCTTGTTAACACAATTTGTTGACAAGAGAGAGGTGTGAGTAGCTTCCATCTTATTCTTGATGACATCGTTCATGTTAGTCGTGTATTAGATAGTGTATCTTGGAACTTTGTTCATAGTAATGGCAATCATGTTGCTCATGAGCTAGCTCATTGCTTCGCCTTGAACAATAGGTAGAAAAGTTTGATTACTTAGTTTTTTCTTTCTTATATTGACTCTTTATTGGCCGGCATCTTTCTATGAATGACATTTAGTTGCCCTCATGGGATTTCCTTCAAAAAAAGAAGTAGGGTGCTAGAACTTGATCTCAATCAAGTGTTTGACATAGTGGGGGCAATCGGTTCATTGTAAAAAAAAGAAGTCTAAATATTATCTAGGGTACACATGTTCACTAATGACGACTCATTGAGAAGAAACCTTATACCAAACTGCACCAAATATATTTAGCTACATAGAATATGATATATAATACAATTCGATGTGTATTGATATTTATGCTTTACAAAACACACCACAAACACCTATATTAGAGGTAGTCAACTCTAAGCTCTATAACACCTCCAAAATCCATACAAGTCTAAACTTCGTTGCATCGACTTTGGGAGTGTTACCGCCCAAAGGAAACGCAAAGGGGCTTATTTAAAAAATAAAACATTAACTTACTCTTTATTATAAACTAGAATTGCAGCGGAAATAAAAATGTTAACTTAAAC